>JAYESA010000005.1:279582412-280014912 GCA_036927795.1 Iris macrosiphon
CTCGATTCCGATGAAAGAATATATTTTTTATTTTAGATATATTATTTTAATGTAAGTACGATAAAATGGTAGTAGGAAAAAATATTTAATTTTAGTACTAAATAATATATTTTTAACAGGTACAGATGGGTGAGGATGCAAACATGGTGACCGTCTTCCTGGCCACCCATCGAAAGGGTAAAAATCTCATTGATGAGAGGGTCTCGCAGACCTATGTAAGTATTACTTTACTTTGTGTTAATTTTAATATAACTTAGGCAATTATCGAGTATCCAAACTTTTCTAGGCCGAATATCTTAGGCTGCGTGAGCGGGCGACTGCTAGTACACCTACAGCGGGAGAGGCTGGTACTTTCTCGCAGCCCTCTCCAGTTCCGTCGGTGGACGAGCTGTGGGTGACCATCGCTGGTGGCCTCCAGAGGGGTACGTACTACGATACAGGATCCTATGGCACCCTTGTTGCGACATAGTCATCTAGGGCTTTCCCGGCAAGTGCGCATTCCCCACAGCCCTCGCAGTCGTCGGCCCGAGTCCAAGAGGTCGTTGAGCGTCAGATTGCGTCTCTCCGTGATGAGTTACTGGAAATGATGGAGGAGCAGCCCCTGTCCCAGTCGTAGACGGACGATGCGACGCTCATCGCATGATTTGATATGCTCGAGTGCAGCATCATGGAGCTTTGGGATATGACAACTGATCTTAGAGCATCGACAGATAGCAGCATGACGGAGCTGCATACATCACACATGTCCATGGGCGAGAGGCTGACGATGATGCAGAATTTAATAGTTCATAGCAGTACGAGATTGTTATCTGCCATGGATTCATACAACTAGCAACTAGCAGAGTTGGAGCAGATATGTCCTCCTGGTGCGTCTATATCGACACAGACTCCACCGACGTTACTGCCTTCTCCATCGACATCGGTGTCAATTTCACGGGAGCAGTATGATCTGTTCTTATCCCTCATGCGCACCGGTGGTCATCCTCCTACAGATCCGCAATAGTCCTAGTTATGACCATTTATTGATTGTTTATGTTTCAGACCTATGATATTTGGTCATTTATGAATATTCTTTATTTTTTAGGCATTCAGACATTATTTCTTGTATTCTTTAGGACGAGGCTTTCTAACTCAGTTGTGTGGATATTTGTTGTATTCTTTACGACGAGATTTTCTACTAATTCGGTTTGTAATCTCAATATTTTATTTTTTTCAAATTTTATTATATTATTCATATTAAATGTATGTTAATTTACCGGTGTTGAGTGTTCAATCGAAGGGGGTCGGCGAACCCAGCAAATTCAACGGAGAGTTGCTCCGGGTCTATTTGTACAAATTATGAATTAATAAACTGCAGGAAGAATGGTTTGGAAATATTTCAATATTCATTTTTTCAGTATCTTTAGCGACGTTTTAGCGACATTTTGCGACGTGACGTTTATATACGTCGCTATAAACATTGCTATATACGTCGCTATAAACGTCGCTATCCACGTCGCTAATTTAGCGAGATATAGCGACAAAAATATACGTCGCTAATTTAGCAACGTTGCGTCGCTAAACGTCGCTAATATAGCAACGCATCTACATCGCTAGAAAATGTCGGAATAGCAACGTTTGGCGATATTTTTCCTGTCAGCGAGTAGCTTAAAGGCGACTTCACCAAAATATCGCTACCGACGTCGCTAAAACTATTTAGCGATATTTTTTGGCCATTTAGCGACGTTTCTTTACGTCGCTAATTTGACTTATTTTGGTAGTGGATATTTGCTTCCGAGAGGTCTAGTGACAAATTCAAAGATGACTAAAATTTTGAGCATATATAGGTGTGTGGGTACATCAGGCAGTTTGTTGACGAGAACGTGTACAACCACGTTACCATTATTGAGCACGCGAGGACACTGTGGGATAAGCTGGAATCATTGTATGCAAAGAAGAACGGAGTAAATAAATTATTCCTGGTTCGGATGATGATGGGTCTGCGGTACAAAGATGGGGCGTCTATTACGGATCACTTGAGTGAGTTCCATGGCATGATTGACCAGCTATCCTCGATGGAGTCAAGTTCGACGACGAGGTTCAGGGACTATGGCTGTTGTGTACATTACCAGACTCGTGGGAGACCGTACGAGTGTCTATGATTGCTTCTGCTCTGGAAGGCGTGGTCAGTCGGGAGTTTGCCAAGAGTGGGGTACTGAATGAAGAGATGCGGAGACGTTCTCAGGGCACTTCATCCACATCCCACTCAGAGGCGCTTGTTTCATAGAGCCGCAGAAGCGGTAAAAGCAAAGGTCCAGGCAGTGGCAGAGACAAAAGTAGGAAAAGGTCCAAGGGTCAGTACGAGGACTTGGAGTGTTACCATTGTGGCAAGAAGGGCCACATAAAGCGGAATTATTTCGCTTGGAAGAGAGAGAATAAGGGCCATAAGGGAAAGTAAAGTGAGAATACTACAGCGGTAGCCTCGACACATGAAGATGACGTGATCATTGTAGGTGATGAGGTAGTTATGAACCTCGCCTACGATGACAACTATTGGCTAGTGGACTCAGGTGCTTCAGCGCACGTATCTCATAACAGGGCACTATTTGCTACATACACAACAGGCGACTGTGGAGTGTTGAAGATGGGCAATAGAGATGTGTCGAAGGTGGTTTCTATTGGAGATGTGCATTTAAGGACAAAGACAGGTGCAGTTCTTGTTCTCAAAGATATCCGTCATGTCCCTGATATCCGTTTCAACCTGGTATCGGTTGGAAGGTTGGATGACGAGGATTTCTTCATTGTCTTCGAGAATAATCAGTGGAAGCTTTCCAGAGGTTTGGTGGTGATTGCTAGAGGAAGCAAGAGGTCCGGACTCTACTATATGGAAGGGAGCGCACAGGGGGAACAGGAGGTTAACACAGCTACTGATGCGTCTACTGAGTTGTGGCACAGGCGGCTCAGCCATATCAGCAAGAAGGAAATGAGCTACTTGGTGAACAGAAAGGTGATTCCAGAGCTAAATTCAATAAAGTTGGAGAAATACATGCACTGTTTGACTGAAAAACAAAATAGGGTGTCTTTCCAAAGTCACCCCAGTTCAAGGAAGCCGGCGTTGCTCGAGTTGATTCACTCGGATGTCTGCGGTCATATGAAGGTAAAATCTATTGGTGGTACTTCTTATTTTGTAATATTTATTGATGACTATTGCAGAAAGATTTGGGTCTATACCTTAAAGACCAAGGATCATGTGTTGCCCACTTTTCAGGAATTTTAGGCCTCTATTAAAAGGGAGACAGAAAAGAAGCTGCTTTATGTTCGGTCGGACAATGGCGGCGAGTATATCGGTCCCTTTGATGCTTATTGCAGAGAGCAAGGGATATGACACAAGAAGACTTCACAAAAGATATGGCAGCTCAACGGTGTAGCAGAGCGGATGAACAGGACGCTAATGGAGAGGGTGCGGTATTTGCTGTCAGAAGCAAACTTGACAGGCAGTTATTGGGGTAAGGCACTTTATATAGCTGCTTATGTTATTAATTTATCTCATGTTGCTCCTTTGTAAGATGATGTGCCTGACAAAGTATGGTAAGGCAAAGAGCCTTCATACAATCACCTGCGAGTGTTTGGTTGTAAGGCCATCGTGCATGTACCGAAGGACGAGAGATCCAAAATTGAGCCAAAGACGAGATGGTGTATCTTTGTCGGCTACGATCGGGATGAGTTTGGTTATAGACTCTACGATCTAGTGGAAAGAAAGCTCTACAGAAGCACGGACGTGGTATTCGTCGAAGATCAGACCAAGACCAACACTCAGGATTCTGAGATGCATTCTGAGGCTGAGGAGTTGTATGAGTTATATTTATTTCGCTTCGAGCAATTTTCAGAGGACATCGTAGAGGATCTAGTTATGGGGGAGCCAGTACATGGAGTTGCTCCCAACCTTGATCATCAGCCAGCGGATGGTGGTCATGGTGACCCTCAGGAGGATGAGCATGCCGAGGAGGCAGTTATATGAGGGGAGAAAACTGTAGATATACATCCAGCAGCAGTGGTTCCGTTGAGGATGAGCGATAGAGAGCGTCGACCATCTACGAGATACTCACAGGGTGAGTATGTGCTACTAACTGACGGGGGAGAACCTGAAAGTTTTGTAGAGGCTATGGAAGACGAACACAGGCAGGAGTGGATTGAGGCCATGAAGGAGGAGATGAGTTCCTTGAAGGTCAACTCTACTTATGATCTGGTATGGTTGTCAAAGGTAAAGAAGGCTTTGAAGAATTAATGGGTGTTCAGAGTGAAGCAGATAGATGATGCTACTCGCCCTCGATACAAAGCAAGACTGGTAGTTAAAGGCTACAGTCAGCAGAAATATATAGATTATGATGAGATCTTTATGCCAATCGTCTATACGGGTGGTGCTAGCATTGGCAGCCAGTTTTGACTTTGAGGTCGAGCAAATGGACATGAAGACGGTATTCCTCCAGGTGATCATGAGGAGCAGTTGTACATGGAGCAGCCAGAGAAATTCTGTACGAAGGGCGAGTCATATTTGGTCTATCGGTTGAGGAAGAGCTTGTATGGTCTGAAACAGGCTCCGAGGCAGTGGTACAGAAAGTTTGAGTCATTTATGGGAGAGCATGACTATGCACGGACGATGTCGGATCATTGTATTTTTGTGAGATACTTTGCCGAGGATGATTTTATCATTTTGTTTCTTTATGTTGATGACATGTTGTTGGTGGGTCAAAATGCCACCAGGATAGTAGAGTTGAAGCGTCAACTAGGCGCAGTCTTCTCTATGAAGGATTTGGACACAGCGAAGACTATTCTTAGGATGGAGATCAACCGAGAGAGAGAGAGAGAGAGTTCAAGCTGCTACACTTGTCCCAAAAGAAGTATATTCATCGAGTACTTCAACGTTTTGGGATGGACGGGTCAAAGAAAGTGAGTAACCCCATTGTGGCTCACTTAAAGTTCACTGAGGAGCAGTATCCATCTACCGAGGATGAAAAGGAAGATATGAAGCGAGTTCCATATGCCTCAGTCGTGGGGAGTCTTATGTATGCTATGGTATATACGAGGCCAAACAATGCTTACGCAGTCGACACAGTTAGCAAGTACACTTTCAATCCTTGAAGGGTACATTGGAGTGGGGTCAAGTGGATTCTACGATATCTTCAGGGTACTACCGATTGGAGACTTTCATTTGGTGGTGACGAGCCGAAGCTGGTTGGATATACCGACGCTGATATGGCTGAAGATGTAGAGACGAGGCGATCGACTTCGGGCTATATGATGATGTTTGCTGGTGGAGCAGTATCGTGGCAATTGCATTTACAGAAGTGTGTTGCCTTGTCGACGACAAAGATAGGATATATTGCGGTGACGGAGGCTTGCAAGGAGTTGTTGTGGATGAAGAAGTTGCTGCAGAAAATTGGGTTAAAGAAGGAGAAGTATCATTTACTTTGCGATAGTCAGAGTGCTATTCACCTTGTGAAGAAGCAGACATTTCATAGTTGGTCCAAACACATTGATACCCGGTATCATTGGATACGGGATGTAGTTAACAAGAAGGAAGCGGCACTTGAAAAGGTTCATACAGATGAAAACGGAGCAGATATGTTCACAAAGGTTCTACCAAGAAAAAAGTTTGAGTACTGCAAGCGGATGATGACTCCCTCCACATAGTTGTGAAGGAGAAGATTTGTTGGAGTGGGTGGGGTTCCCAACCTATGTGAAAAATACCCCGGAGTAGGATTGAGTATTTCTATATATAATAGGAATACCTTAATTTATTTGGATTGGATATTCCTAAATATAATAGGAATATCTCAATGGATTTGGATTGGATATTCCTACATATAATAGGAATATGTCAATGAATTTGGATTTGGATTTGGATTTGGATTTGGATTGGATATTCCTATCTATAATAGGAATGCTAGTTGTGGATTTGAGGCTATATATAGGTGTCTCCTGGCCCTAAAATATAGCTCTCTCTCTCTAAATATATATATATATATATATATATATATATATATATATATATATAGCAACAAGAAGAGAAAAAGAGGCAAGAGTGTCATTGCAACATTAGAGAGGAGAAAGAATGATTGGAGGCCGTTTCGAAGAAGAAGATCAGTTTCGGGTATTTCTCGTTGTCTTTCTTCTTCGTGGTTATAATCTATTTTCTGTTCCAAAAGAGTTGTGGTGATCCGTTTGGATCGGTGAGAAGTTTGTAAGGAGTCGGTGTGTTTCTTATTCCATTAGTTGAGGCTTTTCAGGGTTGGACTCCGATCGTCCCGTGGTTTTTTCCGCAAGGATTTTTCACGTCAAAAAATTCTTAGTCTGAGATTTGTGTTTGGCGTTTTTGGTTTGTGCGTTTTGTTCGGTTCTCTCGCAGGTACTCTCTGGCTTGGGAACGATTTTCACACTTTCGTTCTCAGCAATCATAGGATCTTATGACGATTAAATATTATTTTCTCTCTCAAGAGAAAAGATGGTTAAAAATAATTCATTTAATTTGCAACCACTAATTTACACTTTATATTTTTCATATTTTCTTAATCGGAGAATATTATACAAGCAAAAAATTTATTCCATCTAAAAGCAAATCAAATCTTGTCAATTAGGACTTAAATCAATTAGGGAATGAATAATTTAAAAAATAGGACAAAAATTAAATATATTTAGAGGTGTTATATGATGAATGATGGAGAGGTGCAGTGCGACGGAAGAGAGAGGTGCGACACGACGGAAAAGAAAGAGAGACGTGCGGTTGAGAGAGACTAAGAGAGCAACGACATAAAAAGAGAGTTTCTCTTTTAACTATATATATATATATATATATATATATATATATATATATAAATTGAGAGGGCACGATCTGGATCAAGAAAGAAAATATGGAGGAGTTTAGTTTTTTGAGTTTTTTTTTTTTTTTTATAGGGCTTTTTTGAGTAACTTCAAAAGTGCTATTTTATCTCGAAAGAAGAAATGCATCTAATCTGTATACAAACTTGGTTTCTTTTCATGCTAAGGACATTAGGAATTCTTATTAAAACATTAAGAGGTCAAGACACATGCATTGTGTGTGCCATTTTCTGTAAAAGAAGAATGATGATATGGAAAAAGAAAGAGAAAGAGGGAGAGTTATGACGAAATTCCACAAAAAGAGAGAGAGAAAATTATGATTGTTATAGATTAGTATGAAAATTTTGAGTTAGTTGATAGAAAAATAATTTTAAGTATCCATAAATAATAACAATTTTAGAAGAAAAAACTGTTACACCAAAGAATTAGTGAAATCCTAATATTTGAATTATGTATTGGTATAGATAATAATTATAATAATTAAAGGAAATCATTCGTGGATCATGATTTCTTTTTCCACTTTTAACCAAGCACAAAACATTCACATCATGGGCTGATTATGAAACTTGGTATGGACCATGGGCCAATATAATCCATGTGATGGACTATAGTCACTTTTTCTCCTTTTCCCAATAAGGGTCCCGGCAAGAACCTAGATTTTTACACAAATAATATGACTTCATGACATCTATGATATCCATCAATTGTAATAGAAATAATAAAATAGTCTATATTTGATAAATTAAAACAGCCCCATGACATTTGGGATTTGGAATTTTACATAACAAGGATAAGCTTTTAGTTCACCTTGGCGTGACTTGTGTCTCGTTTAAAAGTAGGGAAGATTCTTTTAGTACATATACTCGCTTAAAGCCATAACCTTGATGAGATGTGATTGGAGTGGTTATATTTGCTACTTGTTTTAGGGAGTCAAATTACTATATAAATTATCATGTTAGTTTGAGACAATTTAACAATTGAAAGTTACGATGAAGGAACTCGTGCATTCCTTATCCCTTTGGCTAGTTGAGAATCGATTTAGTGTCTATTTTTCGGTTAGAAAATTGTTTTTTGTTTTCATGTAATTTTAACAGGTAAAGTGGTTGAGATATACTACCCTCATGCTAACTCTCCAACACATTTAGGATTTGGAATTTTTCATAACGCGACTAAGCTTTTTAGTCCACCTTAACGTGGACTTTTTTTTTTTTCTTTCTCTTTTAGGTCTAGACTTGAATCCGAGACCTCGTCTTTACTCCCACATCAATCCCAACGGTTTGTATATCTCTGTTGGCTTATGCCCCGTTTGGAAGTAGAAAAAATTCTTTGATTACGTATACTCGTTGAATGTCATAAAATATTGGTGAAACGTTATTAAAGTGGTTATATTTGTTATTTGTTTTAGGGAGCCAAATTACTCTATAAATCTTCATGATATTTCGAAACATAATCTAACAATTGAAAGTTATGACGTACTTTCGCTCTTACATTATTTCTACTCGTGGACAATTGAGAAGGGATTTATTATTTAAATTTAAGTTAGATTTTTTTTTTTGCTGTAATTTTAACATGTAAAATGATAGAGTTAAACCAAATAATAATAATAACAATAATATAATGTAAGATAAATTAAAAATTAAAAACTGGAAGAAAAAAAAAAACAAAAAACTAGAGGGAAATGAATTGAGGGGACTTCCAAAGCAGGTAGGTCTAGAAAAAAAATGTTAGCATTACACAATTTTAGGAATGTAATGGGCTAGCAACAATCAAGCCATATAGTGTGCTTAGGCCGAACATATAGCTGCAGGACAAGAAATATATTACATCAAGCGGAATAACAAAAGGAATAAAACTTACCTCTTCCATTCCACGAAAATAATATCCATGGTGAAAAACTGGGATCACACTGTTACAACCATAACAAATCCTTTATTCCAGAATTTGGGACTTGATACTTGGGTCATTTCTCTGCTGTTCAATTCATTAAGAGCATTCACATTAGGGACACTCCAAACACATACTTCAAATTATTAAAAATTATATAAATTATTATTTTTGGAGTGTTTTTGTGATATTGGCACTATAGAGAGAAAATAATTGATTTATTTATTTCCAAGAGAGGGGTGCATATATATAGGAGGAGGCTAGCCTCCTCCTTATTTTTTATCCGATGTGGAACTAAATAAGTCTCCCATAACTCAACACATTCCCTCAAGATGGACGATAGATATCAATCATCATCATCTTGTTACAAAAGGTATCAAACTCTCTAGGACCTAAACCTTTTAATTAAACAATCAGCTAACTGTTCAACTGATTTCACATAGCTCAAAGTCAAAACTTTTCTATTCAGCTGTTCCTTGATGAAGAACCGATCAATCTCCACATTTTTTGTGCGAACATGCTGAACTGGATTGTTTGCAATATCAATTATTCATTTGTTGTCACACAAAAGTTGTAGGGAGTCTCCTCTAAACAAACGCATCTCATCCAACAAACTCTTTACCCACATCATCTCGCATAGGCTAACTGCCATAGTTATGTATTCGGCCTCAGCTGTAGACCTAGCCACTACATCTTACTTCTAGTTGCGCCAAGATACAAGATTTCCTCCAATAAAAATACAGTAACCTGTAGTGGACCTGCGATCGTCCATATAACCCGTCCAATCGGCATCACAGTAGCCTTTAACTCTCAGATGTCCAAAACTTCTGAACCATAACCCATTTCCTGGGCTTCCTTTAATATATCTGAGAATTCTGCGAACTGCCTCCATATGTTGCTCTCTGGGATTATGCATATATCTACTCACCACACTCACGGCATAAGTAATATCAGATCTCGTATGACATAGATATATGAGCCGACCAACTAATTTTGATATTGCTCCTTACTCATTCGATCACCACCCTCAGCACACAAGATGTGATTATGCTCGATAAGAGTAGAAGCAACCCTGTAACCCAGCATCATGTCTCTGAAAGAAGGTCCAGAGCGTACTTTCGCTGAGAAAGTATTATACCCTTTCGAGACCTTGCAATTTTAATTTCGAGGAAGTACTTCAACTGCCCCAGATCCTTAACTTCAAATTCCTCTCCAAGTCTTTTCTTTAGCCGTAAGATCTCAGTATCGTCTCCAGTAATTATAATATCATCAACATAGACTGCAACAACAGTGATACGAGTCTTGGAGTGCCTGTAAAATATAGTATAATCTTTATTACACTGCCTATACCCCATACTACAGACTGCAAGCATGAATCTATCAAACTATGCTCTCGGAGACTACTTTAGCCCATACAAAGACTTCTTCAATTTGCATACTTTTTTGTTGCTTGTGAATTAGCAAAGCCTGTGGAATCTCCATATACACCTCCTCATGGAGATCCCCGTATAAAAAGGCATTCTTGACATCTAGCTGATATAGTTGACAATTGAAGTTGGCAGCACATGACACCAACACTCTTACAGTGCTCATCTTTGCGACTGGAGCAAAGGCCTCGTCATAGTCGATACCATAAATTTGGCTATAGCCTTTAGCAACTAATCTGTCCTTGTACCTGTCAATATTGCCCTCTAGAGTCAGCTTAACAGTATAAACTCATTTACATCCAACAACACGCTTTCCAGCTGGCAGTGGTACCAGCTCCCATATGTCGTTCTTCTTCAAGGCATGAGGTTCCTCCTGCATGGCACTCAACCACCTAGGATCTTGCTTAGCTACCTGCTAGTTGTTAGGTACAAGCACTTAATATAATGATGCAAGAAAGGACTTATATGTAGGTAAAGTGGATGCATATAAAATGTAATGTGCAATGTTAGTATCCCAACTGCTAAACTTAGCTGGACGCTTTCCAGCATTGACTCTAGAAGTTCAACGAAGCAAGACAGGAGAATTAAAAGTATTAGGGAAGGAATTATTACCAAGTGACTCGGGTAAAAGGGCCGAATAAGTTCCTAGAGAAGCGGGACTTGGGACATCATCATTTGTGGGTACTAGCTTAGGGACATCAGGAGGAAGCTCATGTTGCTCATGCTTCTCCTGCTGCTCATGTTGCTGCTGCTCATGCTGCTCTTATTGTTGCTTCTCATGCTCCCTATATACTCTCAACTCCCCTGACTGTCGGCTCCCCTTGAGACACCATCACTCCTCAGTGATTCAAAAGTACATAGAATCATACCAACCATGATGCCACTCTCATTCTCTCCCTCTCTACTAGCATCAGTAGAGCCATCCTCGAACAAGAAACTTAACTCCGTCTTCTCCCCATAAAATGGATTAAATTTCCGAAAGGTCATATCCATACTGACAAACAACCTTCTTTCAGTGCGACACCAAAATTTGTATCATTTTTGACTTGGTGAGTAGCCCACAAAGATACATTTAACTGCTTGTGGATCCAGCTTGCTCACCATCATTCGGTGATCTCTCATAAAACATGTACAGCCAAACACTCTGGGAGGAACAATAAAAATATTAGAGCCCAAAAGCATCTCACGTGGTGTCTTCATCCCTAATACTTTTGACGGCATTCTATTGATTAGATAAGCTGTTGTCATAACAGCCTCACTCCACAAGAATTTTGGCACATTTATTATCAGCATCAAAGAATATACCACTTCTAGTTGATGCCTATTCTTGCATTCAGCCACCCTATTCTGAGTAGGAGTGTCTAGACAAGTGATTTGATGAAGAACTTCATGACTAGAGATAAAATTAGCAAACTTCTTGTTGGTGTACTCGGTCTTATTATCTGTTCGAAGAATCTTCACATGTACTCCAAACTGGGTCTTTAAATATGTCGAGAAGTCTTGGAAACATTTATAAACCTCAGATTTCTGCTTCATCATGTAGATCCAGGTCATACGTGAGTATCAATCAATGAAGGTAACAAATCATCTGAATTCAATGATAGAAGTAGTACGACACGGTCCCCAAACATCAGAATGAACATGTGCAAATGGCCAAAACTTTGAAGACCAACCATTTTATAAGTAGAACGTGTATGCTTTCCAAGTTCACAAGCAATACAAAATAATATTTTTTGTCTACTTTATTCATTATCTCAGGTTCTAACTTATTCAAACTATCAAAAGATAAATGCCCTAATCTGCAGTATTGGAGCATTGCTTTTGTCTTTGGACTTCACTAGTAGTAGCAGCAAGCATTGCAGCCTCCTTGTCCAAGTACCAAAGACCATCACGCCTATGCCAGTCCCAAGCCTCTTTCCCGTGACCTTCTCGTGGAAAGAACACATATCCCGATCAAAAAGATCAGTAAAATTTAATTGATCAATGAAAGAGCTAACAAAAAGTAAGTTGCCCAGAAATGAAGGAACATACAATACAGATGACAGGATAACAGATAAAGTACAATAGACTAAACCAGTATCCCTGATGGGTTGGGATGTCCTATTAACAGTCTGAACTATCTCGAGATGAATATGCTTGCTCGGATAATATAATACAAACTCACTAGATGTACTTATGATATACCTAGATGCACCTGAGTCTATGATTCAACCAGTATGAGATTTAGTAGATACAAGTGCCTGAACTAGAATACCTTTGCCCATATGAGCAGCGTAACTAGTAAAGTTACCAAGGTAGGTAGTATTATCCAGATCCTGAGTGGCCAGTCCCTTGCCCTTAAAACTCTCAACCTGAAGTTTGAACTGAAGTATTTCCTCCAGCTCTATCGTCTCAGCTCTAGTCATTTTGGTAGTATTCTCCTCTGTCACAGCTAGGTGAACAAATCCTCGACCTCCGTGTCCCCTGCCTCATTGACCTGTACGTCCACCTCTCTATCCGCTGTCTCCTCGACTACGACCAGAATTATGGCGTAGCTGAGGTGCCCTTTTTCTGCAATTGTAGCACTCACTGTCATCGCTGCTAGGAGCATTAGGAACCACCAATACAGAATGGATAGCTGGTGAGGTCTCGCCTTTCATCACCTTCTGTCGGATCTCCTCTTTCTCCATCAATGCAACAGCCTCATCCAGGGATGAAAAAGATGGCAGATGACACATTGCTGCCCTCATAGCCTTAAACTACTGGTTCGGACCCTTAAGAAAATGAGCCACACGCCTACACTCAGGGTACTATTTTCTAAGGAGAACTCTGTCAATTTTTGCAATGATATCAGATCATAGTAGTCCAAGTCTGCCCATAAGTTTCATAACTTCGCTTCATAATTGAGTACTATATTCTCTCCATGTGTGGTAGCATCAATCTTCTCCTCAACTTCATCATCATCTTGGCACTCCCTGCTCCAGAGTACATCCCAGCCAATATCGTCCAGATATCAGCTGCACTGTAGATCGACTACACCATCCCAACTATGGATGGAGACACAGAAGTCAGCAGTCAAAAATTTACCAGAGAATTAAGGTGATTCCATGTGCTCCACTTAGCACTCATCTTACCTTTGGCTCAGTGCACTCTCCCTTTAGATATTTTTCAAGCCCCTTGGTCTGAAGGTTCAACAGCGCCCTCCTAGACCAATTTAGGCAGTTTTTTGTCCCCTCAAGTTTGATGTCATTGGGCAGTAACTCTATCTTTTTTATCACCTGCAATGGTTCTGGTATGGGCACGATTGCCCTATTGGATAAGGTCTCCTCTAATTTGGCCTGAAATACCCTGACCATCCCCTCCAGTATCTCTTTCAACTCCTGACTAGTCATAAGTGTTTCTATCTCTACAGTTGCACCCAGGGACGAGGTCAAACGCAAATCAAACATATTTTGTGTGCCTACATACGATCATGACTTTCTCCATCTATCTGTACATCCCAAACTCATGCGGTATGAGAAATACACGATGGATAGAACTTGCCGGAACAAGGGCTAAAAATAGAGATTTATACAAAACTTTTAGGAAGTATCCTCTCTAATCGCATAACCCATGTTGAGATCAAAATTAGAGGACCACACAAATATTCCTCTCTGATTATCCATGATCCAACGCCAGATTTGACGACACCCGCAGGCAAACCTGTAGGGAACGTCGACGACATCCGAGGGTGGGGGAGGGGGGCTTCCACGCACAGAGGAAGGGGGGCTTCCACCCGGGTAGAGAAATGCGGCGGGGGGGGGGATCGGGTGAGAGACAGGGGGAAAGGAAATTCTTCTTTTTTTCTTGAATTTTTTTTTTTTGGAAAAAGGATTCAGATCTTTGGTTTTGTTGCCATGTAGAGAGAAAATAATTGATTTATTTATTTCCAAGAGAGGGGGTACATATATATATAGGAGGAGGCTAGCCTCCTCTTTATTTTTTATCTGATGTGGGACTAAATAAGTTCTCCATAACTCAGCAGGCACACAATGGTACACTCCAAATAAATACTCCAAATTAATCTTCTCTTTTTCCTTCCTCTTTTCCCTCTTTATTTTTCTTTCATGTTTGGTTACTTTTGGTTGGCCCATCAATTAATATAGAGGAGCTAGAAAATGCTCCAAAATCTGGAGTGTATCGTAGTTTTTTAGCAATTTTTAAGTATACATATATGTCCACTATAGCATTCTAGTGCTACAAATTTAACTAAAATTAAAATTTAGAACTTGAAATCTCTCACACTATGGATGCTCTAAGGACTACGAAAAAATTATACTCTCCTTTGTAGTTTCAATTACAGACAGTTTTGGAGAATTTGGAAAGTTAAATTTTTTTTTGAAAGAATTAGATATTGGGGGATAAATGTCAATATAGTCGGTGCATTTTTTGAAAAACAAAAATACTACAACTAATTCATTGTCCTTCCAAAGAATTACGTCAAATTAGTTGGCGCATTTTTTATTTTACAAAATATGTCAACTTTGTTGGTGTTCTAAATAAAAGCAAAAAAATGTCCATCCATATGTGGCACATTTCTGATTTTTAAAAATATGTCAACTTTGTTGGTGTTTCAAATAAAAGCAAAAAAAATGTCCACCCATATAGGTACCAACTCTAAATCTTTATCTATGCTAAAGTAATAACATATATCTATAACAAGCATATATAATTTTTAAGAATGAAAATGTCTATCCATATGCATTATACGTATAAATTCTAAAATTTTAGAAAGAATAGTTGATATCCTGATTTAAATTTGAGAGGAGGTCAATCCCATCTAAATATACATTAGAGTTCATGGGGAGTTGGATGCAACAGGATCTCCTATCATTCTACATATATTTTGGTGGGGCCATGGCCCACCTTGGCCCCAACTGGTTCTTTTGATAAAATATATATGTTTATTATAGATATATGTAGAAATAAGTTATAATTTTAATCTTATAGTCTATAGTATATACATAAAGATTTAGAGTGTACACATAATGTATATGGATATCCATTTAAAGATTTAGAGTTTGAACGTTTAATGTATATGTATAGGCTTTTTTTATTTTCTTTTTTATTTGAAATGCCAACAGAGTTGACGTATTCTAAAAAATCAGAAACATGTCAACTAATCAGTTGGCATACTAGTCTAGTTTTCCAGAATTTGCCAACTATGTTGGCATTTCATCTCCCTCTCTTCAATTCTTTCAAAAATCACTTCCGCCTACAAATTCTCCAAAACTTTCTCTCTATAAAATTTTATGTTTTAATTAATGTTTAGATATGTATACGCATGTTCTTAGTGGCTCCTTAGACTCACTATCAAAATTATTCATATTAACGACGTTTTTAGCAACATCATAACAAAATGTCGCTAAATATTAAAAATTTGTATGTATTGCATATGTCCAAATTATCTAATATAACTTTTTCTGATCTTATTATCATATATCGATAAGTGTTGCATATGTCCAAATTATCACATATCTATTGGTATGTGTTGTATATGTCCAAATTATCTTATTATCAGTCATAGCTACTAACAAATTTCAATGATATAATAATTGTTTTATCTTTTAACTGTTAGAATAAACGTAGAAGAAGGAAGAAAAAATATGAGAGAGGATCTCTTATTAGTGTAATCTCATAGTGGGAGTCAAAGGCTTTGTTTATATAACCCAAAGAATGTGTAATACTAATCTTTAACCAATGTGGGACTAAAATACAAAATAAAAATCTAACCCTTTAGTAACCCACATTATAACCCCCCTTTGGATGACTACCATCTCTAAGACTATTACCTCGTTAAAACTTTTCCAGGAAAACTCATCATGACAAAACATGTGCGAAAGAAAAGAGTACAATCTTTATGATGACTTAGATAGGTGTTGGACATGCTTAATGTTGCCTCATTAAAACATTGTCAGGAAAATTCCAATGGAAAAAAATCCATGACTAAGAAAAAAGAGTACAACGTGTTATAATCCATACAAAATATATCTCTCCCTGAAAATAATCACTCCCCCTGATGATGTTGATCCTGATCAGTCAGCTGATGAAGACGTCACATTCCAATTCCATGAACTAGTTTCTGAAAATTTGACTTTGGCAACGATTTGGTGAACAAGTCTGCAAGATTATCACTTGAGCGAACTAGTTGGACGTCAATATCAAAGTTCTTCTGAAGTTCATAAGTATAAAAAAAACTTCGGTGAGATGTTCTTGGTCCTGTCTCCTTTAATGAATCCACCTTAAATTTGTGCAATACATATTGCATTATCCTCATGATTAACAGTTGGAGTATCTGTGATAAAAGAAAGGTGACGGGAGCTATGAATGTATTGAATCAATGATCTCAGCCAAATATATTCTCTACTTGCTTCATGGAGAGCCAATATTTCTGAGTGATTTAAGGAGGTAGCAACCATTGTCTTTTTTGTTGAACGCCAAGAAATAGCGATATTGCTATTAACAAACACATATCCAGTTTATAAATGACCTTTATGAGGATCAGATAAATAACCCGAATCTGCAAAGCCAACTAGATTCGTGATGTCAGATAAACCACAAGTATAAAATAATTCCATATCGGTAGTTCCACGAAGATATCTCATCACATATTTAATGTCATCCTAATGTCTGCGAGTTGGTGCCGAGCTATATCTAGCCAACAGATTAACAAAGAATGATATGTCTGGCCTTGTACATTATAATAGATACATTAATGTCCCAATGGCACTAAGGTATGGTACTTCGGGTCCTAGCATCATTTTATTATCGTCCTTAGGACGATATGGATCTTTATTGATATCTAAAGATTGAACAACCATTGGAGTGCTAAAGGGATGAGCTTTATCCATACTGAACTATTTTAATATATTTTCTGTGTATTTGGATTGATGCACTAAAATTTTATTAGTGCAATGCTCAATTTATAATCCGAGATAATATTTTGTGTCTCCGAGATCTTTCATCTCAAACTCCTTTTTCAGATAGTTTATAGTCTCATTGATTTCATGTCTTATCCAAATCAAGTTTATGTCATCGACATATACTGCAACTATAGTGAAACTCTTCTTAGATTTATTTATAAAGACATATGAAAATATAGGATTATTCTCATATCCCTTCTTTTTTTATATTCACTAAGACGGTTGTACCATATCCTTCCAGATTATTTCAAACTGTATAATAAACATCTTAGATTTATGGAATGCATGTTCTTAGCTTTTGAGCTAGGTAGGTTAAATCCATCTGGAATTTTCATATAGATATCGCTATCTAAATCACCATATAGATAGGTTGTTACAACGTCCATAAGTCTCATGTCCAGCTTTTTCTCAACTGTCAGACTTATCAAATAATAGAATATTGTTGCATCCATTACGGGAGAATGCGTCTCTTCGTAATCAATCCTGGGTCTCTGAGAAAACCCTTGTTCCACTAATCGTGGCTTAAATCGAGCAATTTTATTCTTTTTATTTTGCTTTCTTACAAACAACCACTTATAACCTACCGGTCTGACATCTTTTGGTATTTGTACTATAGGTTCGAACAGTCCATGTTTATTAAGGGATTCTAATTCTGCTTGAATAGCATCCTTCTATTTTTGCCAATCTTTTTTTTGTCGATATTCATCGATGCTACGTGGTTCAATGTCATTAATGCCCTTAGATATTTCAGTAGCTACTGAGAATGAGAATATCTCATCTATTGTTATATCTTTGTGATCCCATACCTCTCTTGTATATGTATAAAACAAAGAGATCTCTTTGCTTTCAAGTACCTGAGCCTCCTTTTGGGCTTGTGAATTTTCTAAGACAATAATCTCTTCTGGATTTTCAGAGAGTATGAATCTGTCATTCATAATCTCTTCTTGAGCGTTATGTATAACCTCCTTAAAAGCATTACTTGGATATTTTCTCTTTCTAGGGAGTAAATTCTTCGAACATATAGATCTACCATGCTTCTGGCATACAGTAGATTCATTAGCCACTCTTCTATTTTTCCCTACGGGGATATCAATTCAAGCTGACGCATTTGCAGCGGACACATATGATTTAATCACTTTAGCTGTATCAATAAATGCATCTGGCATTTGATTTGCAATCTCCTGTAGATGCAATATCCTTCGTACCTCAGTTTTATATTAATTAGTACAAGAATCTAGATGAGACTGAGTGGGATTATTCCATAATAGTTTATGTTATTTATTTGTTGCGAATGGTTCTGTAAGAACATTCTTTTCTTTCTTATCTCCCCTTAACGACGGGAATTTAGTCTCAATAAAATGGCAGTTTGCGAATCTAGCAGTAAAAATATCACCAGTTAACAGTTCCAAATATCTAATGATTGAGGGCGAATCAAAACTAATATAAATTCCTAAACGGCACTGAGGTCCCATTTTAGATCGCTGGGGAGGGGGAATAGGAACATAAATAGCACAACCAAATTTACGCAAATGAGAGATGCTAGGTTGATGGTCTGTCACAAGTTATGATGGTAAAAATTCATGATATGCAGTTGGCCTAACAATGATCAATTTTGCAGCATATAATATGGCATATTCCCAAGTTAAAATGGGTAAATTTGATTGCATGAGTAAAGGCCTTGCTATGTGCTGAAAATGCTTAATCAAGGACTCTGCTAAACTATTTTGGGTATGAACATGAGGGACAAAATGTTCAACTTATATTCCTACAAAAGCATAATAATTATCAAAAGTACGGAAAGTGAACTCAGCTGCATTATCAAGTCGAATCATTCTAACTTGTTGGTCAGGAAAATGAGTCTTAAGCTTAATAAACTGAGAAAGTAGCTTAAAAAGTCAAAATTTCTAGATGAAAGTAAAGAAACATTTAACCATCGACTAAAAGCATCTATTAGAACCATAAAATAACTGAAAGTCCGCTAGCAGGATCAATTGGTCCACAAATATCACTTTGTATTCTCTAAAGGAATTATGGTGATTCAGAAGCTATTTTGAGAAGTGAAGGTCTTGTAATGAGTTTACCCTATGAACAAGCAGCACACAAATGTTCAGTAGAAAAGAAAATACTTTAGTATAATAAAGTATGCCCATTGGTATTGTTAATGACCTTTCTCAACATAGTCGATCCTGGATGACCCAATCTGTCATGCCAAAGGAATAGATTCCTTGTGTGAGCACTCTAATTCTATAGAGGGTTATTATAGTAATTAATAATTTTTACTTTATTTTATTTTAAATGATAATGGCATTAATATTTTGTTAATATTTGCAAAACTAGAATTTTGAAACTATTATATGAATATTTAAATTTAAATTATTATTATTAATATTAATATTTTATAATTTCTTGTAACTGTTTTAGCATCATCCAACTTGATTTATTTTTTTTTATTATTATATATATTATGATGTGTGATCCCATATAAACCAAGCAAATTTGTTAGTTTGGAGCAAAGAAGTACACACCTTTGCTCATGATACTATTCACATGAGTAACTCATGCTTGCTCCCAAGCCTTTCCTTCCATTAATGCATAAACCGTAACTCTTCACCAAGCAAGTGAAAGGTCATAAAGGAGTTACTTTTTGGTGTTGTGATGGCACCCATTCATATCTCATCTAACCATTTATAGCCACCCTCCCCCTCTAAATATGTAACCAACATAATCATTCTCCTTCCCCTACCTGCGTCCTCTCTTCCGACCTCTATATATACACCACTTTACGCGACCCTAACCCTAACTCTCTTCATCTCGCCGTCGATGCCGGGATCATACGTTCGCCGGGTACCAACGACCACAATCACCACCGCTACGGATGCCCCCGCATCCTCATGCGGCAACGGCCTCCCCCCACCGGCGCAGAGCTACCACTACTACGGCAGGAGAAGACCTGGTTCATCAGAAGAACGCTCCTCCTCCGCAGGAGTCCTTCTCCTATGCAACAACTAATTTCCAGTACTACCAGCAGCAACAACTCTACTCTTCATCACTACTAAACCCCTACTCCTCATTCTCCTATGCCACAAACCCTAACGCATAAAGCCACCCTTCCCCTGCACCCAGATGAACACCTCCACCGCCGACCTATCACAACCCGCACCCGGTATAGGGATGCAAGTAGTGAATAATGCCCAGCCTACGCCGTAGCATCGATGGTAGAACGTTGTTTGGGTAAACTATTTATCAATATAAATATGCCACCAACAATATAAATATACTCAATCACAGATCTAAGATAAAAATAAGCGCGAATATGATAAAAGAATAGAAGAGTCACGAATAAAATTCATGAGACAGATAATAACTAATGAGTCAGAGAAATATTAAAATAATGCTGGAGACAAATCCAGTACAAAGAGTCTAACTATGAAGCTACGAGTCCTGGGTCGTCTGTCTCAGTCGGGATGAGACCCTCCTGAGCCAAGGCTCTAGCTCTAAGCCCACAACATCCTGGGGTCCGTAGTGAGTGGGGTACCACTCCTCAGTATCATCTAAAAAAATATCCAGTCAGGAAAGGAGCAGAGTATATCTCTAATAGCAGTTCTAATAAATGATATAAACTATGTATCAATAAATAGATATGAATATACAAGATACAACATATAGGTACAAGAGATATACAATAAATTAAATACTAAAATAAATACAAGAATGAATAATATGGCAATGAACAAGAATACTAATGACTAAATGAGTGAGTACCAGCTTTAACATGTGATCGACTTGGGAACTTGCATCAGAAACTTGCACAAGGATAAAAGGCCTAGTTAATCATATGTGAAGTGTAGGATCAACACTCACAAGGAACAAGACATGCACAAGGAGGGTATGATCATATATCTACAGTAAATACTTCTCGTTCCGACTGGTATAGTGATTCAACTATGGTACGTTATGACACAGATTTCTATAAGATGGGCGCTACTCTTCTCGTGAACCAATGTCTGTACTTATACAAGAAAAATAAGGAACAAGGCTTGCACAAGATACACCATAAATACCAAGGAATAACATCTCATGACGAGATCCGAATATACCAATCCGTGTAACCATCGTGTCAAGAAATCAAGGATATCTACACTGGATACAAGAGACATAGAGGATAACATAAATGAGAAACTATCAAAGAATGTACTCGCTTGAAATCTGATGTGCAGTATCACAGATGTCCGGTACGATGTCTCGAAGACCTAAATATGGAATATAATATTAATACAAGGTTTCGAAATAAAAATAAGTTAAACTAGTCAACATCTAGGTCAAAGAGCCATTTCTAAGTCAAAATAGTCAAACTAGGTCAACTCTAAGTCAAAGTGGACAAACTTGGTCAAACTAGCAATTTTTAGGTTGTATAAGTCTAACTCTAGGATGTTGGGTCTATACACTATGTAACTAGGTCACACTAGCTATACTAGGATACTAAAAAACCAATAGGATACTGTATCGCAAGATATGCAACTCAATTAGATATAAAATATTATAATATGTATATAAAATCAATAACATCTAATATTCCTAATTAGACTAATGCTAAGTAGATATCTTGGCTTTGAACTAATACGGTATCTCACCACTACACACACATCTCGATACTCAAACCGAAATACCTTGAGCAGCACTCAATACCTTGACATTTACCTTAGTATCACAAGGTAAATGTGATCCTAGTATATATATTAACTACCCAACACTAAACTATATACTAATATGTATTAATTAAAACCAACTACAATGCTATACTAACTACCAATGCAAACTAATACATATATACATACATATGCATTCCTACATATATATAACTTTATGGTAGAGATACTAGTATATATATAGAGAGATCTAACTACTAATTAACCATATGTACATATATAACTACCAACTAGTAACTTAACTAGATAACTATCTGCTGCTCGTGCACTACTGCTGCTGTAGTTTGCTGTGCACTGCCTGACTTGCTACTGCCGCACTACAGCTCTCTGCCTCGCTGCTGCTCGTGCCACTTCATGTTGCTCGTGCCACTGAGCAATGCATGATGCTACAGGTGCTCTATTCTACTGATACAGTGTACTGCTCACTGCCATTGATGCTATATATGCTGCTGCTGTACACTGATGTTGCTGTTGGCTGTTCTCGACCTCTCTCAACACACAAACACATAACCTAAACACTCACATAACCATATACACAACACCTATATATATATATATATATATATATATATATATATATATATATATATATATATATATATATATATATTTACATATCACTAATAGTTATAAACTATGTAAATTGAATCTAGAAATAAAATACAACAAACACGTAGAGTGCATCACACCCGTATCACATTAGATCTATGATACGCTTGCGATACGAGTCCACCACACAACCAAACATACCCCGAAGGACACACGTAAGTCTAAAATAGTATCTATGAATAATACGAATAGTCAATTACACATCTACATGTCCGTGTCAAAATATGACATGCACAAAGTCCCGTGTCGGAGAAAAAAATCTCCAAATCAACCCGTATCTCCAAATTATTGGGATACGGCCTACACGTATCCAATTATGGACAAAACACTAGCCACACATAATTAAATATATGTCAATTTGGTCTAATTGACCAATTGACAAACATAACATATGTCAATCTCGGAATTCTCCCAAAAATGACACAAAATACACCATAACTTTCTCCATAGGACTCCAATGAACCTAATTCCAATTCATATGGGAAGTCTCATTATATGGGGTTATTCCTAATAATTAAAATATAGATTTAGAGTCTACATAAAGAGGAAAAATTGAATTGTACCTATTAGGAGATGGATTTCCAATAAAACTTTTAAAATTGGTGAAATGAGCCTCCAACTTGTAGATCCTTACTTCTTCTTATAGATTCTTGCTTCCTCCTTGTAGATTCTTGTTTCAAAAGCCTTCAATAATGATTTGGAAAGGAATTGAAAAGAATTTGGTGTGGGAATGAAGAAATTGGGAAGAGAAAATTCTAGATCTAGATTTGAAGTAAAAATGAGGAGAGAGAAATTTTTCCCTATATATCATGGCCGGCCAATAGCCCCCTCCCCAAGCTACTATACAATGACTAAAATATCTCTTGGGGTATCTTATGAAGAAATAATTAAGGAAAAAAGGTTCAGTCTAATGGGTTTAATTTAATTAATCATCCTCCTAATGAATGGGCTTATAATTGGGCTCAATTCTATCTAGATATAAATATTAGTCCATTGATCTAATCTAAACTAGTTAGGTCCACTAACACAAGTCCAAAATAATAAAATAACATCTAACAATAATTAATTAACACAATAAATAATTATACAACAAGCATAATATTTAATTAATTATGAAATGACCAAAATACCCTTTCCTAGAAAATATGGTAGTGACACGACCGACGCCGTCGATCACCATCGTGCGTCGCCGCAAACAAACCCGCACCCGAATCGCGAGCAGCAGAGGACTCGAGGTACCCTTCTTTCCATCTCCGTTTCTTCCTACACAAGTAACCAAATAATAAACCGTCGAATCCTACGTGAAGACTGCATAACCCCATGAATCCTTTCTAAATAGTTTACTTTATCAAGCTTTGTATAAATCGTAAATTGAGACCTAAAATGAGGAAAAAACTGAGTTTTTAGAACAAGAAAACTGTTTCAAGTACCCGTGTTTAAGTCATGTTATCTCAAAAATAACATGTTATGTTAAAATTCTAAATTAAATAGCCGGATAGAAAACATAACCGAGATTAATTTTTGTCAAATAGATTTAATTATTTGAGTTTATATTTTTTGGAAAATCAGCGCGAAGTTAACAAAAAACCTGTTTTTAAAACACCCAATTTTTCCTATACAGGTGCGTCCTACCAAACGAGACAACTTTATCACGTACAAATTGTACCGAAAGATGCATATAGTAAATGCGGACATGTGGGATTTTGTGAAACTTAATTTGGACGTGTGTGCACGCCAGAATTAACGCATATATGTCAAAAAATTATGTATCGATCTTTTCTGAATTCGTTCCATTACTTCGTGTGTGCTTGTCATTTCGCAATGAAACTTGCGCCATCAGATTCGCAGAGTTACATAGGTCCTGTGACCCAAGTTTGGTTCGCTTCTGAGAATATTGACGAAACATCATTTTACGGGCCCTACGGTTCCACTTGACGGACGATTTCGTGATCGGCTCCTCGGAATTCAATTCCAGATATTCTGTTGAGGTCGTATCATTGTTTTGGACTTGTGGACACTAAGTTTATCAAATTTGGAGAACTTTATCTCTGACATATTTTACGGTGCAAAGTATGCCACAATTGGATACTACTTTGAACCAAAACTATCATTTTCGTCTTTATGTCCAAATTGGACTTAAGGGTAGTCAATCCTAGCTATTTCTGATGTTCTGGAAATGATGGTGATATTATTTTCAGTATCGAAAGGCGTTCGTGAGGATTCCATATTTACAGGAGTAGTTGGCGAGTTGAGCTCGCTACCTGGACTTTGTTATGCCATCATTCAGGGCCCAGGCAAGTGTATCTTGCCTTTGTTATAGTATTATGTGATTATTACTATTACTAGCTTTTGATATTATATTTCTAGTTATTTTCATATATGTTATTGTGACCCTAGGACCGTTGCGATACTTAGCGTCCGAATTGTATTCAGGTACCCATTTTCGTACACGGAATCGGGTATCGTTAGATTGCATTAACATCGTATACCGTATACATGCAACACTTGCACTAAATACCTTAGGACACTATACATGACTCTCATGTACAGAAGCCTCACTTGAGATATTCGAGGATTTTGACTTCTATTTTAGGACAAGACTTGAGACATGTGCTAGTTGACATGATGTTATTTACACTTGGACTTGAGACATAGATAGTGATTGTCTTGTGTTTTATGACATGAGGCATAAGATACATGGGGTTGGTGAGAACTTATCGTACCATTGGGCTACCAACCTCTACTAGTATTATAGTACTGCAGGTACCTTGACGGGGCTTGTACGTATCTACTACTATTATTACTAGTATCACTAGTACCCCTAGTATATGTATGAAACCTGATAGTTTAGCGGATGGATACTTTTTTAGTTGCATTCACTTAGCTTGTTATGATAGATACCCTTGAGCACATTACTTATTATTTTACTGTTTTACTTTGGCATGATGTTTCTTGTACTTTGTTATGTCCCTTTGAGGATTTGGTCCCTTACCAGTTTTGCAGCATAGATCGTTATGGACCCTACCTGGAGTTGCTAATGTATGTTGCTTTGTTATGTGGCATTGGTATCAGGTACTTATATTATTTTTATCCGAGTTATGTTTATTTATTTATATTGTTGATTCATCTGCTGATATAGCCTAGTTTTTATAGACTCATATTTCTTTCTCGAGTCTATTCGAGTTTGTGTGTTACTGGACGGCCGATTGTAGCACATGTAGCTCATTCTTGTTGTATTCTGTTCATTAAGGATTGTGGCATAGATAATTATATTTACATGATTATTTAGTTAGTGACTATTATAATACAGCTTATACGTATTTTTATCGGAGCAGAGTCTGGTCGAATGTGTAGCCGGCATGTTACGTATTCCTAGTCCTACGTATTTTAGGACTGGGGCATTACATATTTTTGTGGTGGCTTATGCAGGTCCTGATTAAATCTTTTTTGTTACTTCTCAGTACCGAGCGAGCCTGTAATCAGGATTACCAGTATTAGTATCTCAATCCACAACTGATTTAAAAATTCCTTAGCATTTGATTATTGTCCTTGGACTTCATAATTGTACTTATTTATTTTCCTCGATACCTTTATTATTGTTTATCATCTCTCCCTATTTTAGAGAGATGGACGTTCGTGAGCGGTGGTTCCTCCAGAAGCAGATCCTTGTCAAGGCAGAAGAAGACATGCTGGATATAAATTTTGAGAAGATGGTTACCCTTAATAGGGTAGGTAGATAGGTTATTCCTATATGCTAGATCTAGTGTAGATTGTTAGCATGAGAATTGAATATAGTATTAGAGGCCTAGAACTAATAAAACCTTATCCTTGCTTAAGGTAGCAGTAATTTGGAAGTATTAGAAGTTAGAAAGATGGTTTGATTCTAATTCACTGGAATATTTTATGGAATATATAGCTAGATGCTAAGGATTAGTTGTGGCCCCATGATGGTGATACAAGAAATTGTATTATGACCTTAAAAAATTAGAACTTTACGTAGTAGGCCATAGTGGTTAAATCTCTATTTATCTTGTGACTTTTAGTATCAAACCTAGATCTTATGACCCCTTAAATTATTGTTGACTAAAGGTTTGGACTAAATAGATAGGTAGAATGCTACATCTAATGTTTGAGTAATTAGATAACTCGAGTACTAAAGTATAGCTTTCAAAATTAAATTAGATATACTTGATTATTGGGTTGTCAGTGTTAATTAAACAAGTGAGTTTCACCCGTGAGTACTTGGGTAGATAAGCTAGTATCTGTAATAGAGCAAATAGGTTAAAGAATGAGAGTTTTGATAATGTTATAGTCTTGAATTAGATATAGTGAATTGCCTATAATATATGAGAAATTATAACAAGATGGTAACCATATAGTTTGGATGAAGGGTATACATGAAATAAACTAGGAGAAATCTCGGGTTCAAGGTGAAGAAGGTAAAATAGTAACAAGAAGAGATTCACGAGGAGTACATGACCTTAAGTATTTTAAATTAAGAGAATGATCTAGAAAGGACTGGAGATTTTATCACTCGATAGTTGCCTAGAAGATCTATACTACGAAGCAGAAAGTAGTGGATCATGATTGGCGAAGCTTATAGTTGAAAACAAGATTAACATACTAAAAGGATATGAAGGTGCATAGGAAACAAATAATAAGGAAAAGATATTATGGTCGCATAATCCAAGAAGAAAAAATTATGATATGGACTTGAGGGATAATAATTTTAGTATTTTTGAATTATAATACTTTTGAAATTTTGAGAATTTAGTGCGAGTAGATTATTGATCAGTCTTGAAGTGATACGAATTTCAAGAAATTAAACACAGGTTCAGAATCACATATTGACTTGTTGGTTATTCTGTAGAGGATTATCATAAGACCCTTAGATTATAGATTTACACATGGTAAAAAAGTGTAAATGGAAGATAGAAGTCTTATAGGAATGATAGCTGAATATTGTAAATTTACACATAAACTGATTAGGGCCAGAAATTTAGATTTTTGACTAATCGGGTATGATCTTGCTGGACCTATCCTTAGTAGTAGGTGATGAGAACCTATTTCTAATTTACCATAGCCGATAGATTTTTGGATTTTAGAAATCTTATCATCTCAGTGAGTTCGAAGAATTTTTACTCAAGATAACCATGACATAATGCTTGTGTAATAGGGTAGTAGCCTAACCGGAAGATTCTCGTAAGGAAGATAAATTTTAGATGGTAGAGACTAGACGCACAACAGTACAGAAAGATAGACAATAGAAGGGAGTAAGTTATACAAAAATGGGTAGACATTCCAATTGAAGATTAGACGAGTACTGAAGAGTGTCCTTAGCGAATAGTATGTCATGAGTGATAGACCTAAGTACATGCTTAGTTTAAACCCTTACCTACTAAGTTAGAAATATGAGAGAAAGACGAAGTTGTAAGGATCGTATATTGTTTACTTATATCCGAAAGTAGGTTGCCAATAGTATGAGGGAGATTATATAGAATATAACTTATATAAATATAGTATTGAGTTTAAGGATTAGTTGTATTACTTTCTCGACTGCATTCATATCATTCCTATCAAATTCTTATCTTATTTTGCATATATACCTCATACTTTTGCAATAATGACTCTTCTAATTATAACAACTGAGTAGATCCTTCTTTCCTTCCCAGTCGTGCCCTAGTAACAAATTTATCTTTTAGTTAATACCCTCTTCATGGTGTTAATATTCATCTTACTGTAGGTATCAGTACTTTTCTATTCCTAATTCCCTGATCTAGTCATTATGACTTAATTCTCCAGATACTTGTCTAATCGTACCTTATTCAACCCTGTGACCATACTCCCTAAACTTATTATAAACTTCTCTTATCTTAGTCTGTAGATTCCTCCTTTTGTGATTCTCTTGATTCGTCCTTTCGTCATCAACGCCATACGATGATCGAAGTCTCTATACCACCTTGCCCTAGTTATGCCCGACCAAACTCTTTCTTATGTTTTGTTGAAGACATGAACTATATAGGATCAATATTAGTTGGTATCAATTTTTCTTATAGAGTTGTTGACCAATAGCACCATGATAGTATTTAGGTTCCCTTAGAGAATCTTTAATTACGGCCAGTAAACTCTAGATTTTTTGTATCTTTATTTAGGAAGTAGACCCTTCCAGAAATCTTGTTAGCAGTACCCTGACTATAGTTTTAGATACCAACTTAATTTTTATAAGTTGGGTAGATCGTAGCCCCCTGGTTTTAGTGTAAGATTATTTTAGAATTCCAGGGTAAATTTGAATTTATTTGGTATTGATTAGGATTAATTCCAAACAGATTGAATTACCTCTTTAATTTTGTGTCCTTTAATACCCTTGTTGTGAATCGGATATTTGGATCACAATAATATCATTTTTTTTCCAACAACTTTCACCCTTATAACCTAAACTAGTCACTCTACACCTATGACATAACTATCACTTACAAACTCGCCTTTTCATGTTTCATGTTAGTCGTACAATATTTGCGACATTTTTGTACACACAAATGACACATATATATTATTTTTGTTGCGGTCAATTTTAATACGCAACACCAACTCAATTCTTTCGACAACTTTGACATTCATGAGCCAAACTAGACCTACTCACTCATGACCTAATTAGGAGCAATGAGAACTGGTAAACTTTCTTTAAAGAGTTGACAATATGGTAGTACCTAGATTTTTTTTGATGGTCTGAGATTATAGTCACAAAAGCCTCATAATCTCGTATCCTTTTTAAAGTTAGACATTCTATAACCCTTGTAAAAATGATCATGACCAGAATTTTTACGGCCAACTTAATCTTTATAAGTTGGATAGTGACTGAAACTGACTGTGTCCTCCCTCTTAAAACGTGATGTCAAATTATGATCCCATTGGTAACTACGTCCCCATCTTTTCGAGAATCAGTTTACGAACTGGTGTACTAAAATTCTTTTACCGTGTGCATCCATTATTCTTGGATCGTGCCTTATCTTTAAATTAGAGAAATTTGAAACAACAAGTTGTATTGCCCTTCTTTCGCAGTAAATTCTCTTACTTTTTTCCACCATGCTTACTTTTCAAATTTTAAGGACAAAATTTTTAAAAGTTGGGTAGATTGTGAGCACTCTAATTTTATAGAGGGTTATTATGGTAATTAATAATTTTTATTTTACTTTATTTTAAATGATAATGGCATTAATATTTTGTTAATATTTGCAAAACTAGAATTTTGAAAGTATTATATGAATATTTAAATTTAAATAATTATTATTAATATTAATATTTTATAAATTCTTGTAACTATTTTAGCATCAACCAACTTGACTTATTTTGTTTTATTATTATATATATTGTGATGTGTGATCCCACATAAACCAAGCAAATTTGTTATTTTGGAGCAAAGAAGTGCACCACACCTTTTTCTCATGACACTATTCACGTGAGTAACTCTTGCTTGCTCCCAAGCCTTTTCTTCCATTGATGCATGAACCATAACTCTTCACCAAGCAAGTGAAAGGTCATAAAGGAGTTACTTTTTGGTGTTGTGATGAAACCCATTCATATCTCATCTAACCATTTACAGCCACCCTCCCCCTTTAAATATGTAACCAATATAAGCATTCTCCTCCTTTCCCTCCTCGCGCCCTCTCTTCCGACCTCTATATATACACCACTTCACGCGACCCTAAACCTAACTCTCTTTATCTTGTCGCCGATGCCGGGATCATACATCCGCCGGGTACCGACGACCACAACCACCACCACTATGGATGTCCCTGTATCCTCATACGGTAGCGGCGCCCCCACCGGCCCAGAGCTACCACTACTACGGCACCGGAGGAGACCAGGTTCATCAAAAGAACGCTCCTCCGCCGCAGGAGTGCTTCTGCTATGCAACAACTAATTTCCAGTACTACCAGCAGCAGCAGCTCTACTCCTCATCTCTACTAAACCCCTACTCCTCATTCTCATATGTCACAAACCCTAACGCATATAGCCACCCTTCTCCTGCGTCCAGACGAACACCTCCACCATCGTCTAAAGTCATCGATCGCCATCGCACGACACCGCAAACAGACCCGCACTCGAATCACGAACAGCAGAGCACTCGAGGTACCCTTCTTCCCATCTCCGTTTTTTTTCTACACAAGTAACCAAACAATAAACCATTAAATTCTACGTGAAGACTGCATAACCCCCATGAATCCTTTCCAAATAGTTTAGTTTATCATGCTCTGTATCAATCGCAAATTGAGACCTAAAACGAGAAAAAAAAATCGAGTTTTTAGAACAAGAAAACTATTTCAAGTACCCGTGTTTAAGGCCCGTTATCCCAAACATAATATGCTATGTTAAAATTCTAAATTAAACAATCGGGTAGAAAACATAACCGAGATTAATTTTCTTCAAATAGATTTAATTATTTGGATTTATATTTTTTGGAAAATCAGTGCGAAGTTGACATAAAACCTGTTTTCAAAATACCCAATTTTTTCGATACGGGATGCATTCCGCCAAACGAGACAACTTTATCGCATGTGAATTACACCAAAAGACACGTATAGTAAACGCAAACGTGTGAACTTTCGCGAAACTTAATTTGGACGTGTGTGCACGCCAGAATCAACGCATATCTGTCAAAAAACCATGTATCGACATTTTCCAAATTTGTGCCATTACTTCGTGTGTGCTTGTTATTTTGCAACAAAACTTATATCGTCGGATTCACAGCGTTACGCTGGTCCTGTGATCCAAGTTTGGTTTAATTCTGAGAACGTTGACGAAATATTATTTTGCGGGCCCCACGGTTCCATTTAACGGACGATTTCGTGACCGACTCCTCGAAATCCAATTTTGGATATTCTATTGAGTTCGTATCATCGTTCTGGACTTGTGGACACAAAGTTTGTCAGATTTAGAGAACTTTATCTCTGACATATTTTACGGTGCAAAGTGGGCCACAATTGGATACCGCTTTGACCCAAAACTGTCGTTTTCGTCTATGTATCCGAATTGGACTTAAAGGTAGTCAATCCTAGTTATTTCTGATGTTCTGGAAATGATGCTGATATTATTTTCAGCATCCATAGGTGTTCATGAGGATTCCACATTTTTAGGAGCAGTTAGCGAGTTGAGCTCGCTACCTGGACTTTGTTATGCCATTATTCAGGGCCCAGGCAAGTGCACCTTATCTTTGTTACAGTATTATGTGCTTATTGCTATTACTAGATTTTGATATTATATTTCTAGTTCTTTGCATGTATGTTATTGTGACCTTAGGACCGTTGCGATACTTAATATCCGAATTATATTCGGGTGCCAATTTTCGTACGCGGAATCAGGTATCATTAGATTGCATTGACATCATACATCGTATATGTGCAACACTTGCACTAAATACCTTAGGATACTATACACGACCCTCATGTACAGAAGCCTCACTTGAGATATTCGAGGATTTTGGCTTCTATTTTAGGACAGGACTTAAGACATGTGCTAGTTGACATGATGTTATTTACACCTGGACTTGAGACATAGATAGTGATTGTCATACATTTTGTGACATGAGGCGTGAGATACATGGGGTTGGGGAGAACTTACCATACCACTGGGCTACCAAACTCTACTACTATTATAGTACTGCATGTACCTTGACGAAAATTGTACGTATCTACTACTATTATTACTACTATCACTAGTACCCCTAGTATATGTATAAAACCCGGTGGTTTAGCGGACAGGTATATTCTCATTTGAATTCACTTAGCTGGTTATGATAGATACCCTTAAGCACATTGCTTATTATTTTACTGTTTTACTTTGGCATGTTGTTTCTTGTACCTTGTTACGTCTCTCTGAGGACATGTTCCCTTGTCAATTTTGCAGCATAGATCGTTATGGAGCCTGCCTGGAGTTGTTAATGTATGTTGCTTTGTAATGTGGCATTGGTACTAGGTACTTATATTATTTTTACCGGAGTTATGTTTATTTATTCATACTATTGATTCATCTGCTAATATAGCCTAGTTTTTATAAACTCATATTTCTTTCTCGAGCCTATTCGAGTTTATATGTTACTGGATGGCTGACTGTAGCACATGTAGCTCATTCTTATTGTATTCTATTCATTGAGGATTGAGGCACAGATAATTATATTTACTTGATTATTTAGTTAGTGACAATAATAATACAGCTTATACGTATTCGAATCGGACCAGAGTCTGGTCGAATGTGTAACTGGCATATTACGTATTCCTAGTCCTACTTATTTTGGGACTGGGACGTTATACTTTGGATCATTTAGCCTTTGCTAGTGATGGAATGAGATTCTATTACCTTCAGAGTAGTTTGATATAGCACCGAGGAGATTAACTTGCACTTTTCTAATGCGAGCTTATTGCTTCCAACATTAGAGGTGATACAAAGATACTATTTACTATCATCGTTCATGGTTTCAACATGAAACTTGTTCATTCGAATATCTTTAAAGCTGAGTAGATTTATATTAGATCTACTAGAGAATAATTATTTTGAATGACTAAGTGTGTTCCATTTGGTAACACAATATCGACCTTACCATAATCTTCTATAATCTGCACTGGTCCAGCAATGGTGGTCACATTTGGCTACACAACACGGCCTTACCATAACCCTCTATGAGATTAGTCTCCACACCCTTTGAGGCTTCATACTCGTCCACTTTCTTTTATGAGGTGCAACACTTTCGCATCCAATGATCAGCTCTTCCACAACGTTTGCAAATATCTGTTGGAGCAGCTGAACTAGAAATTTGGGCATTTTTTTTTTTTTGAGAATTAAATCCCTTATTTTTGAAGTGTGTATCGTTCCTTAGACCCGGATTATAGCCATTTCTTTGGCTTCCACAGCGTCAATGCCCTCTACCTCTGTGATTTTCTTGACCCCTAGTATTGGTCACATTTTTTTGAGCACTAGTCGCATTCACTTTAGCTGGAATTGGTGCAGACCCAGTTGGTCTACTAGTGTAATTTTTTGATTAATAACTCATTATTTTTCTCGGCTACGAGTAAGATAGCAATGAGTTTGGAATACTTCTTAAAATTTCTCTCCCTATACGTCTGTTGTTGGGTTATATTAGTCGCATGAAATGTGGTGAATATTTTCTCTAGCATGGAATGCTCTGTCACTTCTTTACTACATAACTTCAATTTTGAAGTAATCCTGAACATAGCTGAATTATAGGCTGCAACTGTCTTATAATCTTGGGAACGTAGATTGAGCCATTCATGGAGTGCACCTGGTAGTATGACCATTTTTTGGTGATCATATCTCTCAACTAGAGAATTCCATAGCACCAAGGGGTCCTTGACTGTTAAGTTCTCAGCCTTGAGATCATCATGAATATGATATCTTAGAAAAATTAAATTCTTCGCTTTATCTTGTGCAGATATTGACTTATCAGCCACAATTGTGTCACCTAAGCTATTGGCTTGAAGGTGCAATTCAGCATCCAATCTCCAGTTGAGAAAGTTCTGTCCTTCTAAGTTTAGAGGCTTGAAATCATGCTTTGTGAGGCTCGACATATTGCTGTATAAGATCCATAAAAATAAGTTAACATAAGAATTTGGTAAATCACTAAAAAAATTATGTTCATGGCGTATGCTTTAAACAATAATGTTTCAGAAGTCTATTTATACCAAACAAATCTTGTTCATGGTATGCTTCGAACAATGATTATGTTCAAGAAGTCTTTCAAAAATACCACATATGGTATGATTCGAACAATGATGTTCCAGAAGTCTTATATATATAGACCAAGCAATTCATGTTCATGGTCATCAGATCTCTAATGATTTTGATCTGAATGTATTAACATATATAAAAGAAATAAATAAAGAAATAAAGAATAACTCCAGCGTTCTCTCCGAGAGATCTATATGTGATTAACATCAAAGTGCTATCAGAGTTAACTAAAAGAAGTGAGATGAGTGGATAAAAATTATTTTTTTTTGCAGCGGTATGCCAAGAGATATATAAATATCAATATCAGGCTGTGCCTAGGGTATGCATATGCAGAATAAAATAAACATAAATAACCATATATATTACCGAAGTGGAGAATCTGCAAATGGCGGCTTCACTGAGATGCTCTCGCTTATTTCCTCCCGTTAGAGCTTCGTGCTGATAACGTATTAGAATAAACGTAGAAGAAGAAAAAAGAAAATATTAGAGAAGATCTCTTATTAGTGTAATCTCATAGTGGGAGGCAAAGGTCTTATTTATACAATCCAATGAAAGTGTAATACTAATCTCTAATCAATGTGGGACTAAAATACAAAGTGAAAATCCAACCCTTTAGTAATCCACGTTATAACATTAACAAATTTGATCAGAGTATAATAATAAATTTTGGACATAATTTCAATTTCTCAATACTTAATCAATAAATTCGAAAAAGAAAAAGAAAAAAGACACTTATCCATAGAGTATAATTAGTCTTAAAATCACAAAATTCTCCAAAAATATTCCTTCATTCCAGTCACAGTGGGCTTAAATCTATGCACAACATCTTCTAAACCTCTCCATCATAATAATTTATTTTCTTTTTTTTTAATGTAAATCATAATAAGTGATTGAAATTCATATTAGACAACTTAATAACCTCCATAACAAACCCTCACTGAAGTGGAGATTCTCATGCAATGTAACCAGAAGAAGCTGAATACATACTCTGGCAAACCTGGCTTAACTAAGACGTTATACATGAGCTGTGGTACACGTCTACTTCCCAATAAACTGTTGATTTGGCCTGTGATTTCGGGGAGAGCTTGCTACTTGTGGGTTCGAGTGACATTTCATCCATAACCACAACTCTCGTTGATTCTTCCACATTAGTCGGTTCGGACCTCCACTTAGTTTTATCTAAGCTTTTAGAGGTTGAAAAAAGTCTGGAACACGTTGACGAAGTAGCGACCATATGAACATTAGCAAAGCCAAGCCAAGCCGTCAAATCAAAAAACAAGCAGACAAAAAATTGTTGTTAAATCAAATTGCGAGCAGATAAAAATATGACACTGATATAGCGGTATATCAAAAATTGTCAAAATTTCTAGCCGCTTTGTGTACACAAATCAGTGTTCACACAGTATATTGGGGGTATACTGGTAGTATACCCCCAATATATCGGAATAATTTTTAACATAGTTTTGGCCGTTGGATTTGCGATAAACGACCATGATTCGTGCTAAGACTAATTTAGAAGAAAAAATTTAATCATAAACTATGATTTCTTAGCCGGTTTAAGAAGGCTAAGCATACTATTATGTGTGCTCGTTGAGAAGATTCAAGGAAATGTCCACCAATTTACAAGATCTATGCTTGCTTGTAGAGATTACTTTTTCCGACAAATCAATGAGTTTCTGATTGTGATTTCGCTAACCATGTCAGGAGATCATTATTGTTAGACGGTAAAAAATTGCTTATTATGTGAGAGGCTACTTAGAATTGTGGTTTTATGATCTTGTACATATCCCTCTTGATATTTTAAGTGATCGATTTTTGGACAAAGGAATTGATGTATACTGTAAATCTTGTATTATTGAATATAGTGATTGAAATTTGTCTAGATAACAAAGTCACCGTATATACTTATGTTCATATGTCTTGGCTCTCTTGGTAAGTGTCATCGTGTATATATATCTTTTGTGGAATAGGTGGCTGATGTAAAAGTTATGCTTTGTATGTCTTTGTCGGATCCGATTCCCATGACATATTAGTCATGGATAGATCACCAATGTTCAATCTTGCGTCTGGTTGAGCACTTCACAGATTTATATTAATTATATTTATAAATTAAAAGACAGAGAACAAAATATGCATAAATAGTGGATCTTCAAATTTTAAAAAAAATTCAATTATCTCAAAATTGAAATTCAAACCACTTTTTTCCTCAAAAAATTGACAAAATTTTATCAACATTGAGAATGGGATGGAGAGGATTGTCCCTCAACTTGAAGCAGAAACATAGATTTGTGTTCGCGTAGATTCATCTCTGAAATTGAGGTTCTTGTTCCACCTCATGTTAAGCATGAGCGACATGTATAGTTGATGCATATTTTCTTAGAGACACTACTGTTAACACTTCTTTTACATAGAAACTTTTACATAAGATCAATATGGAGTGTATGGTTCTCATGCGTAATTTGTTTTCGAGGGCAAATAACCGTGAAGAGATGACATGAATGCCGAACGGCGAGAGACATTTGTTTGTTTGTTTTATAATCAACCTAAGCCGATCCATAAAAAATTATCCAACACATGACTTGAAATTGACGACAATTGTGTTCGCACTGAAGTTATGGTGACATTGTCTTTATGGTGTTGCTTGCAAAATTTACACAGACCACAAGAGCCTCAAGTACCTATTCACCCAACGGAAACTGAACCTTCGGCAGCGACACTGGTTAAAAATGATAAAGGACTACGACCTGACGATCGCATATACGCATGGTAAAGAAAACGTCGTTGCTGATGCTCTGATACCAACGTGTCACGTCCAAGCGAGAACAATCGGTTCCGCAAAGAATTCAGACGAAGACGATTAACCCTTACGAAATCGGAACGTAACATGTAGTCTAAATTTAACTTAAATTTATATTTAACTAAAATTAGCTTAGAATAAAATAACCTAACATCTGAATTGGTCCTGGAAAGAACGACCATGAATACGATTAGTTTATGATATAGTACACCAATGATGAAGGCACAAACTTAACTATCAATATTTTTTTTCCTGGACAATCTTGATTTTTTTTTTCTCTTAATTAGCAGCAGTATGATCTCTATAATTGAGCTTAACAGTTATAATATAATGGAAAGGTTCAAAATAGTCTCAAGAAGACAGTGGAGACATCAAATTGAAAATGAAGGTGGATGGAGAGTAGTGCTCCACCCACCACTAAAAACCTCATACAAAATTTCAAAGCTCGGTGTGGCTTTTGAGAATAGTTAATGTTGGCTAATTGTTTTCCTTTTCGCCTATATCATACTTTAGAGATGGCCTACTCTCACATTGATACTACAAATTGTCCTCTTTTTTTATTCTCCATTTTGATTATTTCTAAGTACATAGAACCCGGAAGGGGAAAACACTCAATTATTTATTTTAGCATTTGCACAATTATGCATTAATTATTCGGGGGAACATTTTTTTCTTTCTTTTTTCCATATCAGTGGCTTGTACGTGACCCTACAAATACAAGAAGGTTCGATAAAACGAAAACTATGATCAACATTGTGCATTTCGAGCACCCTCTTTCATTAATAAGACCATAATAAAAGTACAAATAATTAATGAAACCACATAGTATAGTCCGTCCACCGTACAAAATCAAAAATATGTCACTCGTATCATGGTACACAAATTTCAGATCATCTCCAAACGTCAATTAGCAGTCGACATTGATCATCAAAACTCTCAGCCTCAGCCTCACCCTCACAAACATACATAACGTACCATAACGACTTGCTCATGAGATCAATCGAAAACAATGGTGTACATGAGTTCTTGGATACAATTATACGTTGTTGTACACGATCTCAGTGGAGCATCCAGTTAGAGATCGCAGGTTCGTCAGAGGAGAGGTGTTGCGAGCAACATTGTACAAACAAAACAAAGTTTTCCTGCCCGCAACCCTATTTTATAAATTATAGGCTAATTCTGAGAGAAAAGTTATGATTACTGCAGCATAGGTTTTCCAGATATCTACTATTATTCAAGTTGGTTCCATTGTAGTTAGTTATGACTATCACATGTGATTGTGTCAACTATAAGTTGTATCTACCTCTTAGAGGTATAATGGTTATATGTTGTAACTAATTGTACTTGTTATATAAACTAAGCAGCATGTCAATTCTAGAATTGCTTATATTTTCTCAATAAATCAGGAACTTCTCTCTTCTCTAAATCTATCTTCTTCTACAGAGTTCATGAAGAACTCCATAGTCTTTATAGACTACAACATGTTATCAGCACACAACTCTACCACGATAGCAATCGCAACAACAATGTAGGAGAGCACGTTGTCCCCACAACCACATCCAGATTTGCAGCAGGATGTTTATATGTTCTGAGGGATGGGTCTCGCCTTCGATTTCGAATTTCTGGACGTTCCTTGAAATCATTGGCCAATAGCTTGTGGCTGTTGAACAATTGGACAAAAATGGCTTACAATTTCTCAATAAATCAGACTTCTCTCTTCTCTCTTCTCTCCATCTCTCTTCTTTTATAGAGTTCTTGAAGAACTTCATTCAGTTCTAAGATGATAAAAAGGTATTGAAATCTGAAGTTCCATATCAAAGTACAATAGGCGCATTATGTACTTAGCTCAATGTACTAGACCAGACATCTCATTTGATGTGAATCTTTTGGCTAAATTAGTGTCACGCCAACACTCCATCACTAGAATGAAATTAAAGACATTTTTCGTTACCTTAAGGGTACTATGAACATGGGCTTATTCTATCTCTATGCATCTCAAATTTATAAAATCTCTTTGATCATCGGAATGATGTGCGCCTTATAGTCTACTAGTAAATGTACGTGTGTTGCACGTAATTTTATTATTATTATTATTGTAAAATAGTTTAAATGTTTAAAAATATTTTAATTGTAATTTATTATAGATATATCTCTATTTTTTTTATAAAAAGTCTTCAAAATGTTAGCAGTCTAAGCTTTACATATATCCTCACGTAATTAAAAATTAAAAAATAAATAAATTTTAACTAATTGTTTAACTACATAATATTATATAACTATAACCAAACACATTTTCTAGTTCATGTGGTTAAGGTGGAAGGCATTCTCTTTGGTTGGTCAAGTTTGATTCTCCATAACGTTATTTATAACAAAAAAATTTACATAATATTAATTTTTTAAATAAATGGTGGAAGATTTACAAACGGCTTAGACAGCTCACTTTAGAGCCGTTTTGAAGCCTCATTATAAGAGTAGAAATGTTGATGTCAAAAATTATTTATCTGACCCGCACAAGACAAGATCTCAAAGTGTTTGTCTTTACCATTTAGAGTACAATGATATCTTGAAAGTCTATAAAACAGACCTTGTTAGCCACTTCTTCAAATCACGACTATCTAATCATGATGCCACATGTGAGTGCCTATATTTGCGAGCCATCATTGAGAATATTCGAATTGCGAGTGGATTCTCTTCTATCAATGATGTCTCAAGGCATTATATATGGAGACAATACCACATATATTAACCAGGTGAAGAAGGCTTCATGGGAGACCTACCAAACATATCGCTCCGAAGTTTTTTTCTCGCATCAGTAGCAACAATAACAATAAGAGAAGATTAAAGTCAAGCATATCCGATCCCAAGACAACTTGATCAACATATTCACCAAGTCCCTACCGAAATCTATTTCCATAAGAGTGTTCAAGAATCAGATTACAGAGGCTTTCTACATTGCAACGCTCGCGATGTAGGATAATGTCGAAATCAGAAAAAAGTATAAAAGTATACTCACTTGACCTTAATGTACTCTCTTTTTTTCCTAACTTATGAATAATTTTGGCTACTAAATTTTTGGCACCTAAGAAGGTTTTAATGAAGCACTCTTTTCACGTCCTGAAGAGACATCAAATCACTTTTTTTTTCTTAGATTACTGGTTTTTATACTGGATTTTTTGAATTAAAGTTTTGGTGAAGTATATATATATGTTTATCCACATAAACTCGGGTCAATATGTTTCCTGAAGACTGATATTAATCACTCCTGAAAAATGGTGTTGATCATCCCTGAAGGCTGATGTTGATCATTTATGAAGACCGATACATATTATTTACTAAGTTGTATACAATCAAGAAAGAGTATTGTAGTTGGTTATAATTATCAAATGTGATTGTACCAACTATAGTTGTATCTATGTCTTAGAGTTACGATGGTTATATGTTGTAACCAATTATAGTTGGTATATAAATCAAACATGTCCAATCTAGAGTTGCTCATTTTTTTGAATAAATCAAAGACTTCTCTTTTCTCTCCATCTCTCTTCTTCTACGGAGTTCGTGATCAATTACATAGCCGACTACAACCCTATACCCCTTTTTATCAGCTGAAGCATATAATTCAATCATGGCAGCCTCTCTATTCACTCGAACGAACTTCGAAATTGATTCAAGTTTGACAAAAATTAATGTTTTATGTAGGAAAATTATAAGAAAATTTGTTGCCTATGAAAAAAAAAATTTAATGAAGGCACAACAAAATATGATCAAGATAGTCCAAATTTTTTTTAAATATTTACAAGTTTGTTAATTCCTAAAATTATTTAGAAGACAGTCCACTCCCAATTGATTCTTTTTTATAGTCAGGAAGTCAAAAAATTTGACAGTCACAGTCCGAAAGAAATATGACTTTCAAAATTTCTGACAGTCCTAGCATTTGTCAGGACTGTCAAAAATTTTGATAATCCGGAGGAAGATAGGAGCGGGAGGAGGAGGCTGGAGGGGAGGGGGAGGAGGACGAGGAGAAGGAGGAGGGCTGGAGAGGAGGAGGAGGCCGGGGAGGAGGAGGCCAAAGGGGGAGGGGGGAGGAGGAGAGTGGCTGGAGAGGAGGAGGCGTATGCCGGAGGGCGAGCGGTAGGAGGAGGAGAAGGGGGGCGGAGGAGCGGAAGGGGGAGGAGGAGTGACGGGGAAGAAGAGATGGGGGGGGGAGGGAGTATTGGAAATATACATTGACTCAAATTAAAGATGATGCATGAACTTGTTAATTCATTGATGAATCTATTCATATATCTCCAACTTCAGTCAAAGAAATAATTAATCCTCATAAGTGTGATACATTCTTTCATGTATCTAGATTCATCTACTTGTGCCTATAAATAGGCTTGTATTTCATTTGTTTGATGTGTGCAAAAATTAGAGAGAAAAGAGAGACACTTGAGATGAAGAACACCTTGTAATCCTCTTGTGTATTGTTGAAGAAATACTTGGCTGCACCACCGTGGACGTAGGAGTTATTTCTTCGAACCACGTAAATCTCGTGTCTCATTTCTTTTCTTGTCTCGTTTGATTTCGTATTCCATTATTGCTTCCGCTGTACGCAACAATTGGTATCAAAGTTCCATAGTTTTGAATATCTTGGGGCATTGATTTGTGCTTGGAATTTCATTCCAAGATTGTAGTTGTGTTTGTCAAACACACTTGGTGAAAAAAATTCATTGGAATGGCTGAAGATAAAAAGACAACTTGAGAGTCTTCGAGTAACTTGCATCGACTAAGGTGTCAACTTCGAGTTTTGATGTCTCAAAATTTGACGGGACAAACAACTTCGGTATTTGGCAAGGTGAAGTACTCGATCTTTTGGTATTGCAAGATTTGGATCTCACACTCGAGGAGAAGCCCGATGATGTATCTGACTCGACATGGAAAAAGCTTAATCAACAAGCTTGTGGGATCATTCGATCGTGTCTTGGAACGGACCAAAAATATCCGTTCATGAAGGAGACCTCAGCAAAAGATCTTTGGGATAAACTCGAAGCCAAATACATGCAAAAGAGGGTGAAAAATCAACTCCACTTGAAGAAGAAACTCTTTCGCTTCGACTATTGTAAAGGTACAACCATGATTGAGCATCTTGATAGTTTCAATAAAATTATTACTGATTTGTTGAATCTCGATGTTGAAATCTCTGATGAAGATAAAGCCTTGTTATTGTTAAATTTCTTATCCAAGTCTTACGAACATTTGACAACTACCTTGTTGCATGGTAAATCTGAGATAAAATATAACGATGTTTGTAATTTTTTGATGAATAACGAGGTACGGAAGAAGGACAAACAAGTCCAGCGAGATTCTAGCTCGGATGCTCCCACTGTTAGAGGCAGGACTTTCTCTCGGAAAAATGATGGTAGAGGGAAGTCTCGATTTGGTTGTGTCCTTAAAAAAAAAAAAAAAAAAAAAAAAAAAAAAAAAAAAAAAAAAAAAGTGGTATCTATCATCAAAAATTTGATTCTTGCCGGCCCAGGTTGACTATAAACAATATAGGAATAGTGTCTATCCACTATAACACAATTTTTTTTTCTTTTACTTTTGCAAAAAATAAAATAACTGAATTATGTTTTAGTTTTTTTTCTTTCACTTTGTCAAAATTAGAAATTCATCTTTCTACGTATCTTTTGACAATTTAAGCTTGTCTATTCTTAAGCCCTCTATTTAGAGTAGAAGTATTTCTTTAGAGTTGGAACCACCTAATTTCTTGATGATGTCAACTTCTTGTCAATCAAGATTTTAAATATGACAATAGAATTAAAGGATGAATGAAAACACCGTTTCTATATAAAAACAATGTTTTTTATTTTTTTTTATCAATGATATATTTATTTTCCTTCGTTTTAAAAAAAATAATTTTTTTTTTCTCAAAAGGTTCGTCACAATGGTAGCCGACTGTCAACTTACTGCCAATGTATAATAGTTTTTTTTTTTTTTTAGTTTAAGAACTGTATTTTTTTGGAAAGCTCTCAAAAGAACTAAATTTATTTAATTGATAAGCTTAGACAAGTTTCTTTTTCCTGGTTTGACCATCCTAGTCGCATTGAAACCTGCTCCCATCGAATGAGCTCCCTATGGTACAAAATCTAAAATTCTATTTGGCATCCGTTGGGTGCACACCCTCCGTGCGCCGGCGGGAGCATAGGTGATCGCGGAGGTCGTCGGAGAGATCGTCGAACGGAGCAAGATAAGGAGGATGAACGGGGAGAAGAGTATTGTGCCGCCGCCGTCTCCTCCTTCGCTGCCGTATACTCGTCCTCCTACTCCGCCTCCCTCCCCCACTTGCTCCTTGCCGAAGACTCCCTCCCCCCTCGTGCTACGCCGCCGCCTCCGTCCCCTCCTCCCTCTTGCACTGTCGCCACTCTTCTCCTGCGCTACCGCACCCCCCCCCCCCCCCCCCTCCTGTTCCGCTTCCGACCTATCAGGCTCCCTCCACAGCCGCGGGTACATAGGACTGATGCATGGAACGGATGACAAATAGAACAGTTGGTACAAAATATACATAGGAACAATCGACAAGACGTTCATTAGTATTGTAATCGATTGATGTCGACCCCTATAAGTCAGTACTAGATTTCTGGAGGACTAGTTGGCAAGAACTATTTTGAAGATGGATTTACCCTCTTGTTAATGCTCTCTCAATTTTCTAGACTCTAATTTGCAAAATATCACTATTTTTTAGCAAATGTTCCCAATCAAATTATACAAACTAACATATACTTTCACTTTTTTAAAATCTACCAAATGCTCCCATTTTTTTACAAATCGATTGAAATAGTGGGGTTATCCCTTAAATTTTTAATTGTTCCATACAAAGGACTAGAGCCATTTGGTAGTTTTAAAAAAAAAAAATTTTGAGGTATATATTAGTTTGTATAATTTGAATGGAGATATTTGCTAGAATATTCCTTTTAATAAACTACAATCAATTTTGCTTGTTATAAAATCTCCAATCATATTGTCTGGTGACGTGTCACAATTTCTATATTGCATGAGGCATAAGACAATATCTTATCTAGGTAATAAGACTATATTTATAAAAAATAATGAATTTCTATGCTTGTTAGAATGTATCTGTATTATCTATATTTGTACCATTCATTAGTAATTAATAAATCAATAAAATAATTAATTATTATTTAAAATAATTTACTTATTTTATTATATAATTAGAATAAATAATTAGTTAAACAAAATTTTAATTAATTTTAAATCATTATTACTACTATTTATTTTTATTTGTTAAACTAATTATCATAATTTTTATTATTATAATATACTCTCACTTTTTATTTTCTTATTTTTTTATTCTAACTAAATACATTTATCCTCTACTAAAGAACAAGAAAGTTCATAAATTTTTATACACTTTTTATCATATATTCTTTCACTTACGATTTATCAAACATGACAAAATTTTGTGGAGGACGAAATATAATGTATCAATCTTTAATTCACACTTGATTTACCACCATATGATAAGGTTTGTGACATAAGAGGCAACACGTCCACCTTTCATAACAAATCCTTATAGTTATCAATTGATCCTTAGAGTTCTCTTATGACAAATTAAAGATCAAGGGCCAAATAGATAGAATATAATTAACTATACGGTGGATGTGATTCAAGAATCATAACAACAAGTACATAATGTTTATTTTTTTAATTCAATTAATTAGTTTTCCATAGAACATTTCATTCATATGTAAATTGAAAGAATAATGTAAAGTCAAATATTAGACGACAGCAAAATTAATTTTTTATATTATATATTAAATTTAAGATGACAAATCTAATTAAATCATATGGCAAGAGTGGTGGAAAATTACAATTAACTCGTGCACAATTTGACTATAAAGCTAATATGAGCCATTAGATCGAAAAGTTATTGAGATATCTGTACAAGTTGACTGTAGGAATGAAAATGGTTCATATATACCTAAATTTTTGTGTTGCGATCAAGTGTGTATATAGTATTGAAAAAATTGACAAAATAGAGAAGAAATATTTGTTGAAGTTAGTCTAGCGACGTGCAACGAACGACGAATCCATGAATAAAACATGAATTCTATGCAAGACCAATGTGGGCTAACGAAGGCTAACCTTCTATGGGAAGAGTGAGTAGAGAAGGCCTCTCTAAATCTCAAAAGAATTACTTTTGTGCGAGTAATAGTATTAATACCCAAAAATTATGACTATTGTTTGAGTTTTCTGTAGTAAGAGTGTGACTTTGATAATCTACTTCGCATATTGCTCAATATTTTTTTCTTTGTTGTATAAACAAATATGTATTAATTTATTTTTTATTTATAAAAATAACTTAACACACACACACACGTGTAGTAAACAGAATATGAATCAATATGTCTATATTTTTACATAAGTCAATACATATGTGGACCAATAAAAATCGAATGTACTAGTATATATGGGTGCATATACATTTAATTTATATTTGTCCACATGTACATTGGTTCATGTAAGAATATGAGTCTATTGACTCATATTCCGTTACCTTATATATATATATATATATATATATATATATATATATATATATGCTATGTCTACTACAACTAGCCTACAACCGGTTGGCTTACAACTGCAACATGGCGACCATCCATTCGGGGAGGGGAAGAGGTGGGGTCCAGTGGGACCCATGTAGCAGGGAAAGTGTTGGCTAGGGGTGAGCATTATTCGATTTTGGACCGAAAATTGAATCGAACCGAGATTCAGTTCGGTTTTAAAAAAAAAAAGGGTTCGGTTTCGGTTTTAAAAATACTAAATTTTCTTATTCGATTTTGGGTTTCGATTTCGGTCCAAAACCGAAAACCGAATAAAAAAATATAATTTATATATAGGTATATACTATAATATATATTAAATATATCTAGGAATATTTATTTACTATATATATTAAAAAATGTAAAAAAATTAAAAAATCGAATAAATCGAAAATCGAATTGAATTAATTCGATTCGATTTGGTTTGGTTATGAACTAATTCGATTCGATTTCGATTTTAATTATTCAATTTTTGGTCAAATTTAAATTTTTTTATTCTGTTCGATTTTGAACCACATTTAACCGATGCTCACCCCTCGTTCCAAGGGGTTGATTGTGAACTTAGCATTCTTTGGAGAATTCCATCTAACAGTCAAAAGCACAAGGACGGACAGATATGAAAGCAACCCAATAGGGCTCACAAGGTATCGTCCACCTCCCACAACACATCAACTTGCCAATCATTAGATGACACCTGTCCCCACAAGACCACATGCTCCTAAACTATTGCAGGGTGATCTCATCATGCCATGACCACTACCTCCATGCCATGCTAATTGATGTCCAGAAATTACTTTGAGAGTAATTTTTCATTTTTACCCTCTAAAATATCTATATTTGTATGTTAGCACTTCAAAATTTTCAGTTGCATGTATACTTTCAAATATCCTAATTCTTGTTCACATTTATGAATATCATTCTATTTATCAAAAATTCCCACTAATTGTCTAGAGAATTAATCACAAAAGAGACAATTCACAATATATATATATATATATATATATATATATATATTCTAAAACCATCCGGGTGGTTTCATATTATGAACCACCCAGTGTATCATGGATTGGATTTGATTTGGATGGTTGAGATTAAAAGGTTTAAATTTTACCACTTTTTAATCTCAACCATTCAATTTCGATCCAACCTATTTAACATAGAGTAATTAAACCATCCAACCTATTTAAACCACCCTGATGGTTCTAGAGCACTACTATATATATATATATATATATATATATATATATATATATATATATATATATATATGGGTAAATGGGATATGAGCTATAGTGCTAATATTCCTACACGAGACATACACATGTGGACCAATAGGAATAGACTTCCACATCCAATGTGCACCCATGTGTACTAGTACACTCTATTCCTATTGGTCCTCATGTGCATGGCTCATGTAGGAATATGAGCACTATGGCTCATATCCCGTTTATCCCATATATATATATATATATATATATATATATATATATATATATATATATATATATATATATATATATATATATATATATATATATATATATTGTTGAGGTCCAGTCTGAATTTGGTGAATTTTGTAGCCCAAATATGGTCAAAGATTTGATTTGATATAATTTAAAAATCTACATTAAATATAATATTTGATTAGATTTTAAATTTGTATCAAATATTTAATTTGACCATATTTGGACGTCCATAATTGGTGTTGGACTATTTTAGGTGCAATATGATTCTTATTTTAAGGTTTTCTATTTAGTAAATTCTATTATAATCTAAACTATGATTTCTCATCCTATAATTATAGGAGGAGGGTGGAGGCACAAAATATAACACAAGTTGGAGATTCAGGGTACTCGTCCACAGAAAATCTAAGAGAAAGTTCGTGTTTTGCTCTTAGGACTTCGTCATCCAAGACAGAAGGAAGAACGAGATCTGATCGAGGAATCGTCGCCTTCGCTCAGGGAGATTGCTACGGGTTGGTGAGTGATTTCAATTGTAATCTCTTTCTTTTCTTCTTGAGTGTGGTGAGGGGGTTAAATCTATTAGGGCAAAGGGTTCAACATTGATTTTGATTTTACCTAAGTTCTCAAGGGTAGAATTTGTCTAGGTGACGTAGTTACCACCATATACTTATCTTTATCTGTTCATGGTGTTCATTAGATATTGTTTGGTTATCTCAGGTGGGTTGGCCTAAAATTTTCGCTGCGGGCACTCTCAGACACGGTGTTAGAACGCTTGCAGGATGTGTCTGATTCACAACTTCTGGTATCAGAGCTACTGGTTTTGGTTCTGGCAACTATGTCTACGGAGCATATGAACACTCATATGATCACCATCACAGGAGAGAATTGGGCAATTTGGAAGCCAAGGATGGAGGATCTACTCTGGTACAAGGACTTGCATGGTCCGTTGGAGTACGACAATGCTAAGTCATCGGACAAAATTGCTGAAGACTAAAAATGACTGGATCGGAAGGCCTTTGGATTCATCCACTAATGGCTGCACGACTCGGTGTTTCACCACGTGTCCATGGAGAGTTCAAAAAAAGTATTGTGGGAGAAGCTTCATTCGTTGTACGAAAGGAAGACGACTGACGATAATGCATTTCTGATTCGCCAACTCGTCAACTCTATTACATAGAGGGTGCCCCAGTGGCACAACATCTGAACAAGGTTCTAGATATTATCAATCAACTATCTGCGATGAAGATGGTGATTGTGATGAGCTTCAGGTCCTTTGCTTTTGAGTTCTCTGCCGAAAAGCTGGAAGACATTGGTGGTGCCTGTGAGCAACTTCGTGCCTAGTGGAGTTCTCACGATGGAGGCAGTCAAAAGGAGATTATTGAACGAGGAGATACGACGTAAGCAAGTGGAATCATTGCAGAAGTCCACTCTGGTGGCTTCCTACAGGAAGGGAAGACCCAAGTCACAGGCGAGGACATGGGGGAGTTCTCTGAATCTTGCGATCGTGGACCGCAAGAAGGTATGTTATCACTGTGGCAAAATGGGTCATATCAAGAGAAACTGCATGAAGCTCAAAGCTGAGAAAGCCAAAGGCAAGGATGATCAGGAGGATCTCACGGCTATGGAAGATCTCATCATCGCAGCAACCGATGAAGAAGAACCTTGTGGCATGTGGCATGATGGCGATTGGGTCATGGACACGGGAGCATCGTATCATGCCACTCCATATAGGAGGATCTTTACGGCATACCACGACGACAGGTTTGGACATGTGAATATGGTCAATAAGGGAACGACTGTAATTGTAGGCATCGATGATGTGCACTTGACAATGGTGCTTTGTGAGAAGCTCGTTCTCAAGGATGTGCGACATGTATCGAGTTTGTGCTACAACTTGGTTTTGGTAGGGAGGCCGACAGATGATGGCTATTGCAGTTTGTTTGTGGAAAAAGATTGGATGATTACGAAGGGTTCCCAACAGCTGGCTCGAGGAGATTTATGTTGTAGCATTTACAGGCTCAAGCCGCTGAGTTATACATGCAGACCACAAATATTGAATGGAGGCTCGAGGGGTATTCGACATGAGTTGGATTGTCAGGAACTTGTTGAGGAGAGGCTTCGAGATACTTTGAGAATTTTGGAGGATTCGGTTCGTTAAGACAAATAGACGAATGGTGATAAGCCAAAGATTGAGGGCTAATATGTCGGTCCCATGACGGCTGGTCGATCTCCAGGTAGGGGTTGCTTCACCGATCCGATTTTGGCGACGGGTGGTTTGTCAAAGCTTCACAGAGCGACATTGGTTTCTACAGTTCGAGGCCAGGGAGGAGATCAAGGTTTGTAACAAACTCAATCTGAGGCGGGAGCATCATCATTCACACAATTCTGGGGGAGCTGTGGGTTATCGATGATATGCACAGTGCGTAATATTCTGCTCGAGGACACATGTGTATGGGGAGCTTCAAGTTCGGACACGAAGGTGGGCAGATTCATGAGTTCAAATCTAGAAAAAATTGTACCGTCCGCTTGGTTGGGCCAGCCAAGGGTGAAGAAGCTCGTCGGAACGTTAACACGTTTCGATGGAAGACGGAAGTCGGGGACATGTAGCAAAGACTTACGGTAAGGCTGATAGTCAGGGACTTTGGTCTCAGCCGTGTCATTGATGTTGGTAGGATCTCGGATCCCAGTGGTACAGAATGTGCTACGTATGGCAGCTAGTGTCGACATTGTAGTGCCCCGTTCCCCCTGTTCGGGGAGAGCGGCTAAGAATTACTTTGTATCGTTCGATCGAGACAGATTAAATAAAGATTCTTTTCTCGTTATGGATTAGTTTCTTCAAAATTAAGTCCCACATTCAGCGGATCATGCCTCAAGGAATGACTCAACGGCGAAATCGAGAGGGACCTTTCCGTTGTGCTGGTTTATTTGCATATTTTCGATGTCGCTTGGTTGCTTTCTTGTTGATTTTGTGGCTTACTTTTTCTTGAATGATTTTGATGGATTTCATTATCTTCGTTCCTTGAACTTCATATTTCGTATCGAACTCTGGGAGATCGAGGTAGGGGATATTGATCATCTGTTGATTCGTGCAGGTGATCGTGTAGGTGACTCACGAGCGGAGTCCTAAAGATCTTCCATTTCTCTTCCTCGATTCACCGAACTTGTAAGTGGACTTACTTCTGATTAGCACCCTTCTTCTAAGTCTTCATTCTCCATAACCTGACTCGTTTATGCATTACGATCGACGAAACCATAATAATAAAATTGAGTCAAGATAAAAAAAATAGACTTGAAACACTTAATATTAGTCACCTAAAATCACTATACGATCATATTGTTGTGTGCTTGTCCGCAATGCATATATGTATTTTATGTTTCAGTTATATCTATAACTTATTCATCTATAACTATTCAATATGTAGTACATAACTTGAAATATGATCACATCAGCAGGTAGACGTTGTCATCACATTGTGCTAAAGTAGTTATGTTTATTCTGATATCTTGAAATACTTTGTATGTTAACTTAGTGTTTAGGTCATCAAAGGTCATGGACAACTTGTGCACAAGGTATATGGTTCCTGTGAACGGTCGTCGGGGTACCGGGGCTGATTCGTCCCGGGTAGAATAATAATTAGTCGTGCTAGCAACTTAGCACGGGTGAGGTAGGAGTTTGTAGTGGGGCTCGCTACCTGTGCTGCAAGCATCGCCGTCTACCCAGACTATAGTCCATGATGGCTATTCAAGATAGTGATCCTTATGTATATTTAAACTGTATGGCAGGGAAGGTCATGGTAAGTCGTGTACATGTGGTTCAGATGGTGCATGTAAAAGTCACCGAGCGGTAGCACATTTTTGTGATGGCATTTTATTCTATCGCATGTTAAAAAATTAAACTAAGGCAAGATAGAAGGATCACATAATAATAATGTTGCATGTTCACATGAATACGATATCGATTTGTTGTGTTGGGTTAGCTCGTCCTTACCGGTACTTTTTGAAGTACTGACCCTCGTTGTAGCAGGTTCCCCGAGCCAAGGCGACGCGACGAGGAGCTGAAGCTTTTCCCCCAACCTTTCACTTATCTGACGCATTCGTGTTCGTGACTTTATGGAGCGCTAGTACATATTCTCAAGGAGCTCACACATACCCTTTTGAAGCTCCTAGGCGATGCTGCAAACACACACCCAAGGTAGTTTTCTCTTTTTAAATTTTAGTAAGGGATGTAATGTATGGATCAACTATCTCATTTTGCGTCTATGTTGTAAGCTCGTGTGATACCCTTTTCACTTTTGAGTCAAGAGTTTGTAACAAGATGTTCATTATCAATAAAGAAATTTTTTCTTCATTCCAATATGTGATATCTCATTTGCGTACTATGTTGCATATATTTCTAAAGTATATCATTATGCCTAGGTCTTGTGCAGACACGCCTTACGCTTATATGACATCACGTCCGGGGGACGATTATCGATTTAGCAAAAATTGGGACATGATATATTGGTATCCGAGCATGACTTCAGATCCTTTGACCTTCGTGTTAGAAGAGTTTTCTTGAAACGACCATGTCTCTCCTAGTTGAATTCTTGAATTCGCTTGGCCAAAATGAGATACGTTCCAAACAGTGAGTCCATAATATATTTTGAGATTGATGTAAGTTATTGTTGTAAGTTATTGTTCTTTCAAGGAATGGCCTCAGAGCCGGACGCCCAAGCACAGGTAGTGGCGCAGATACAAGGGAGCAATTTTGGTACTTCGGACAGCTCGGAATGTCAAGAAGCCACACCCTCTGTTGATCCGTTCGAGCGGATGATGCGCTTGATAAAAATACAGCAGAGGCAGGAAGAATTACGTCAAAGCAAATTCGAGTCTCAGATTGAGGGTCAATTTTAGGTGCAGCAGACTCAGTCCTAGGCACAACATAAGCAAATGAATACCTACAAACGATTGTGACAACGCTTGTCGCTAACAACCATTCTGCATCAACAACCGTCGTGACAGTGCCAGTTGTAGCCGAGACCGCGGGACTTCAGGCTCTCAGGAATCTCCGCCCTCAGACGAGAAGGGTTTCATCCTTCAAATATCATAGTTTAAGAAGACGTGTTATGCTACCTTCAAAGGGACTGAGGACCCCTATGTGGCGTTAGATTGGCTGGTTGAGCTAGAAGACCACTTTGAAGTGATTCATCCAAAGTGATTCGCATGGATGAGATGAAAAGATTTTCTTGCGCTCAGCTCCAGCTCCATTTAAATGTACATGATTGGTGGAATGTGCACAAATAAGCTATCTTGAGTAAAAATGACAAGATGACTATCTCTTGGTCCGTGTTCCATAAAGCCTTCGAAGAGGAATACCTTCCGCCAGCCGTCCGTTACGAGAAGGAAAACAAATTTACACATCTTTAACAAAAGAATATGATAGTGCAGCAGTACGTCGCAGAATTCAATATGCTTGCAAAATTTGCCAAGTGTCTTTTTTTGTGACGCCGAAAGTTGAGCCCACAGATTTGAGATAGAAATGCGACCTTCTATTCGTGCTCACATCATCGTCCCTCAATACTGTACCATACGAGAGTCTTTAAACCATGCACTGTTCCCAGAGTCACAGTACCCTCCAGTTCGCCCTGGCGTTGTGCAAAATTTCTATCACAAGCGGCCTGGCAACACATGTGGTAACAATATGCCCAAGCGCCACAATAACGGCGGCTCTTAGGACCATGATCCAGGAAGGAACCAAGGGCCACCTTGTTCCTCTACCACAGGCAAGGACACCATGTCAATGACTATCGTATTCGAAAAAAGGATATTTCTTTTATGGTAAGTTTGGCCAAGTTGCTCGAGACTGCCAGGATCGGCCCAACGATCTCCCTCCATGTCGTCCACAGCAACAACCATATCGTCCGCCTCAGAATCAGGGTCAACCACCTCGAGTGAACCAGACGGCACCACAGAACGCTCAAGACTGGGTCTATTCTCTGACTCGAGAAGAGGCATTTGCTTCCAACACGATGGTGTCAGGTATATTACTTTTTATTAATGTACTTGCTCGAGTAATTTTTTTGATTCTGGTGCCACACATAGTTTCATTACGACAGATTTTTTCGTCAAAAATAAATTTTCTATGACACCGCTAGGCCTAAACCTTAGCGTCAGTACTCCATTGGGTGTGGATTTGCAGGCTCGAATAGTTTGTCGTGAAGGTAATATTTGCATCGGAGAAAGAAAATTGTCACTTGCTGCGATAGTCTTAGACATCAGGGACTACGACATCATTCTAGAGATAGATTGGCTTGACGCTTGCTCGGCTACCATTGATTGTACGGAAAAGAAAGTCATATTTTGTCTACATGGCATGATCAAATTTTGCTATGCGTGCAGTCCAACGTCGAGAGCGTCAAATGCTTGCATGGTGATCTCTGCAATGCCTGCTCGGCGGATGATACATTCCGACCGTGAAGGGTACTTGGCATCCATTCGAGACACTCAGCGAGATTGCACAAACGTAGAGTCTACTTTTGTTGCAGCAAAAATTCCTGATGTGTTTTCAGAAGAGTTGCCTGGCATGCCACTCGACCAAGAGATAGAGTTCACTATAGATATATTTCTAGAGACTCGACCGATTTTCAGAGCTCTGTATCAAATGTCCCCGACAAAACTAAAAGAGCTAAAGGTCCAATTTCAAGAATTGTTAGATCGTGAATATATTCGTCCGAGAGTGTCTCCATGGGGCACGCCTGTATTGTTTGTGAAGAAAAAGGATGGTTCGATGCGGCTCTGCATCGACTATCATGAATTGAATATGACCAATATTCAAAACAAGTACCCCCTTCCCAGGATCGATGACCTCTTTGATCAACTATAAGGTGCGACGGTGTTTTTAAAAATTAATCTTCTCTCGGGTTATCATCATCTCAAGATCAAGCCGAACGACGTGCTGAAGTCAACCTTTCACACTCGCTATGGTCACTATGAGTTTTTGGTAATATCATTCGAACTGACCAATGCCCCTGCCGCCTTTATGAATTTAATTAATTGTGTGTTCCGGCCATATCTTGACAAGTTTATAGTAGTGTTCATTGATGATATATTGGTGTACTCAAAGAATAAGAAGGAACATACAGAGCACTTACGGACCATGCTACAGACTCTTCAGGGCAACAAGCTATATGCAAAACTGAGTAAGTGCGAATTCTGGCTGAGTAGTGTATCTTTTCTCGGGCATATCATTTTTGTGGGAGGCATTTCGGTCGATCCAAAAAAATTTGAAGCCATCATCGAGTGGAATCAGCCTGCATCCGTCACAGAGATTCGAAGCTTCCTCGGGCTAGCGGGCTACTACACGCGGTTCGTGAAGGACTTTTTCAAGTTAGCATCACCTCTGACTCGCCTCACTCAGAAGGGAGTCGCATTCGAGTGGTCCGCTGATTGCAAAGCCTCATTTGAAGAGTTAAAGCAACGTCTCACCTCTGCTCCAATACCTGTACTACCAGACGAGACCTCGGGATTCCAAAATATTCAGCGATGCGTCAGGGCAGGGCTTGGGGTTTATACTTATACAACGGATTGGGTGATAGCCTACGCATCTAGACAACTAAAAAAGTATAAGAAAAATTATCATATGCATGACCTGGAACTAGCGGCAATTGTGTTTGCGCTAAAATTATGGCGACACTACCTCTATGGAGTGGCTTGCCAATTTTACATTGATTCCAAAAGCTTGAAGTACCTATTCACCAAACGGACTTTAACCTACGACAACGACATTGGCTAGAATTAATGAAAGACTATGACTTGACGACCGACTACATACTGGGCAAAGAAAATATTGTAGCAGAAGCGTTGAGTCGATTGTTTGTGAGATCCCTATCTGTCAATCGCAGGTTACAAAGAGACTTTGAGAAAATGGACATTAAACTCCGAATTCGATACCACGACGCACGAGTTGCTCAGATGCAATTTCTACCCAACCTGTTAGAGAGAATCACGTCTACTCAGAGGGACGACACATTCCTAAAGAAAATACGCCAACATATTCTAGCAGGAAAGGCGAAGGACTTTGTAGTAGATGAGAATGGAGTATTGCGAGTAAACGAAAGGCTATGCGTCCCCAACGACGCAGAACTCAGAAAGGAGATCCTTGCTGAAGCTCACTATACAGCCTATACAGTCCATCCTGGGAGAATGAAGATGTATAAAGACCTTCACACTGTCTTCTGGTGGCACAGCATGAAGAAAGATATGGCGCGCTTTATGTCGCAATGCATAACCTGTCAGAGGGTGAAAGCATAATATTAGAGATCGGACGGGAAGATATAGAATTTTGTTATTCCGGAATAAAAATGGGAGCACATAAGCATGGACTTAATTATTGGCTTGCCAAAGATGCAGCAGAGAACGACGTAGTCTGAGTCATCGTCAATCGGTTAACCAAGTCAGCACACTTCATTGTCATTAAAGTTACTTGGAGCATCGATCGCCTCGTCCAGACCTACCTTGATAAGATAGTTCGGCTGCACAAAGTGCCAGTTTCTATAGTGTCGGATCGGGATAGATGATTCCTATCACATTTCTGGGAGACCCTTCAGTCAATGATGGGGACCAAGTTGAAGTACATCTCAGCCTACCATCCTTAAACCGATGGCCAAACAGAGCGGGTAAATCAGGTGCTCGAAGACATGTTGCGTCTCTGTGCGATTGATTCAATGTCAAGTTGGGACGTGTAAACCCCCTCACCCAGAGATTTAGTTATTTTAATTTAATATAATATTTAAAATTATTATTTTTATTATTAATTAGGATTAAGTAAACAAAAGTATCATTTAAAGATATTTTTTGTAGCTTTAATTTTTAGGAGCACAACATTAGCCATTATCTCCAAACAAATTATATATATATGATCTAGACGAGCCCACCTTAATTTATGATTATTATATTCCACTCAAACATATATTCTTGTGCTCTATTTTTAATGTAAAATATTTGGGTCAAAAGTTTAATTTTTAGCACCTACAGTGCAACCGTTGACCATTCCAATTTAAATTAGAGATCCAATTTCGACGAATTTTTTCGACCTAATGCATGATCATGATCTAAACTAGGTCTAAGACACACATAATACCTATGTCCCACTCTATTAAACCTCTATATGCTACCTACCCTCAATAGTCACAAATGACCAATTTCCTAGTGAATCGGACCAACCTAGTCAAACTAAACCGCAATGACCCTAACCTGACCCAGCTAGAAGTAGTTGGACTTAACCTAGGTTGAATAAGCTAGGTTTGACCATCTATATTAAACATTATTTTAGTTTTGGACAGCCTTGGGTTTATTAAATTATTATGGTGGAATGTGAAAGGGAAGGGGTTATAACTTGTGACATTTCCTTACCCCATTGGTAACGCTAAACCCTTCACCTCTCCACTAAGTTGTCCATAACCTCCCTCTCTTTACCTCTCTCATTCAAACCACCTGAAGAAAACTTCTTTCTAATTCTCTTCCTCACATTTTCTCTTCATAAACCATCTCTAAATTCCTTCTCTATCTCCCTCCAAACCTCTATCTATCCAACCCTACTCAGGCTGAATCTGAATTCATCAATACCCCCACTAATCTGGCCCTATCTCACTCTATAGTAAGTATCTTTCTCTCAAATTTTTTATGCTTCTTCCTCTCCCTTTTCTTATCATTTTCTTTTCACAAACCTTCCATCCAAATTTACTCTAAGTTCCTCAAAATATCCCTCCATCAGAGGTGTCTAGGCTGAATCCGAATTCAGTGTATCCTCTTCTCAGGCCACTCCACCACCTCCATAGCCTCCAAGACACCATCATAGCACCCAAATATCCTTACGCTACCTCTCCTTAATAATTTTTATTTATAACTCAGCACCTAAATCATCCCACAACTCTCCCAAACACCCCCTACAAAATTAAGACACCCTGCTGAACCCTCCAGCAATAGCACAACTTCAACACCTTTTTGCCACCACTTCTAGCACCAAAATCCCTTCAACAACTACTCTATATTCATCCTCTATATTTCCTAATTTCTATAAGCCCCAAATTACTTGAAAAAGTATTTTGAAGTCTCGGACAGCAACTACGAGACGAAGTATCCAAATCTAGACAGATTTGTGCAAGCAGTGCACAGCCCTCTTTTGCCTTCCCATTTTACTTTGGTAAGATCTCTGACTCCTCTTACTCAACCCTCTATATATTTAATTTACATCCCTATTAAATTTTACTAACTTTCTATTCATATTTTTTTATGATATTACACCAAGAACACTTATTACTTCTCATGTCTAGACTTGAATATTATTTATGCACTTGTTGTCCTATTCACTTTGTCATGATCTAAAACCCAAGCAACCACTTGCAAAATATAATTTTTACTCTAATTTTTACTAAATTTTAGAATATATAAGTTTTGTTTAGGGTGTTATATATAAATAAATGCATGGTTGAGACATGATTAATTGTTGTGCAACTAGTAGTGCACTTTGCCAAGGTTTTGTGATAGCTAGTTTTATTATTTATAAACACTATGTTGAAATATAGAATATACCATGCTAAGGTTGTTCACTAGTTGTAGTAGTGTTTGCACACATGTTTCATGACAAATACAAGTTAGAAATGAGGTATATGCCATGATCTTATTATAAATTTAGATTTGACTTGTCTATGTATACTTGATATTTTATAGTAGAACGAGAGTTGTATATAGTTGCATGAGTGGATATACTTGAGAAATACAATATGTGATTGTTTGTGATGACCCTAACTTGACCTATTGTTAATGCTCATGTGCATATTTTAATAGACAAAACTAACCATAGGTTGGTTAACATAGTTTGACACTTAGTGAATACCAAGGTTGATGATATGTTGTATATGGAAATCTAGTGTGAGAACACCTAGTACCTACATGAACCTTTATTATAATCATGTTTATGAGACTTTATAATGTTATGTGACTAGTAGGCTTGGTGTTTACACATTTTTTTGGTCCTTGACTAGTGAACCTTAGCCAACCTACTTTCTTAGAACCCCTAATTATTTTAGACCCTAAATAACTGATGGCATTGTGTAAGTTGTATTCTCGATTAATTTAGACCCTAATTGTCTAATAATTAATAAAGTAGAGTAGTTGTACTCTTGTGCATGCTTAGTGAACCGTATCATAGTAACTGATTTTATAATATTATATATTTAGGCTCTTGGGATCGCACGAGCGTGGATTCGAGAGTAGGTTCTTTGTATTATCAGCTTGGAGTTCCAAGAAGTGTACCTTGCCAAACTTGCAGTAGTTCCTTTGATATTATTTTCTTGAGTTATTTATATATATATATTTCTGTGATGTACCTATTCAACTTAGGACCGTGAGACGTTGCTTAACGTCCGAACAAGATTCGGGTGTCGATGCCGTACGCGGAGTCGTGTAACATCACTTAGAGAGTTAATACCAAGATCCTATATATTTTTACGTGCATGTTTTACGAATTACGTCATACCATAGGATACTTGATACTATTCATGTGACAGAATCTTTTTCTGAGTTATTCATGGTGATTCTATATAGGCTTACAGGATTCGTGACAGAAGACTTGCATATACATAGATATCATTATGACTCATTGTACTAGTTAGAGGTCATGATCTTGCGTGTTATGGACATGAGACGTTGTGGACATGAGGCATGTGATTACATTGGGTGGTGAGAGACACACAGGCTACAGGCTGATTACATATATATATATATATATATATATATATATATATATATATATATATATATATATATACTTTATTATTGAGGTACTTTAGTCTCTATATCAGAGCTTGGCCCATTACGTGATATTCTTGCTTCTACGGGCTCCTCGACACAAAGCTTGTAGTGATTTTAGCCTGAGTACTAGTGATGCTCTCACTTACATTTTACTTAGATGGTTACATTAGTTTACCCTTGAGTATGTGGCATTATACTATTTTAATTTGGCATGATATTTCTTGTACCTTGTTACGTCCCTCTGAGGACCTGGTCCCTTGCCAGTTTTGCAGCATAGACCATTATGGAGCTTGCCTGGAGTTGCTGATGTGTGTTGCTTTATCTTGCAGGCATTGGTGCCAGGGTACTTATGTCATTTCTACTGAAGTTATGGTTATTTATTCTTATTGTCTATTAATCTGCTGATGTAGCGTAGTTTTATAGACTCATATTTCTTTCTCGGGTCTATTCGACTTATGTGTTACTAGCGGCCGACTTTAGCATATGTAGTTCATTATTGATATTTTGCTCTTTATGTGGATTGAGGCAGAGGTTTCAGTATTTATTTACCTTTATTATACAGCTTATACGTATTCGAGTCAGACCAGAGTTTGGTCGAATGTGTAGCTGGCATGTTACATATTCTTAGTCCTACGTATTTTAGGACTGGGGCGTTATAGGACGTCCACCTACCGTTGGCCGGATTTGCATACAACAACAATTATCAGTCCAGTATCCAAATGGCTCCGTATGGTGGCTTTGTATGGGCGAAAGTGTAGGTCACTGATCTGCTGGGATAAAGTTGGAGAGCGTCAAATCCTTGGGCCAAAACTAGTAGAACAAACAGTCCAAAATGTTCAATTGATCCGAGAGAGACTGAAAGTAGCACAAAAGCCGGCAGAAGAGTTATACCGACATTCATCGTCGACCCCTTGAGTTCTTCGAAGGTGACCATATATTTCTGAAGGTCTCGTCCATGCGAGAATTCACGAGATTCAGAGTAAACGGAAAGTTAAGTCCGAGATTCGTTGGCCCATTCGAAGTCCTCAAGCGAGTCGCTCCAGTTGCCTATCAAATTGTATTGCTACCAGCCCTGTCAGACGTGCATGATATTTTTAATGTATCACAGCTTAGGAAGTACGTGCATGACCCGAGCCACGTGGTAGATTTTGGTCAGTTGGATCTGTAGGCAAACTTGTCGTACGTCAAAGAGCCTATTCGGATCTTGGATCGGAAAGAGAAGCAGCTCCAAAATTGTACAGTCCTATTTGTGCTCATTCTTTGGCAGAACCATGCGGTCGAGGAGTCAACCTGGGAACTCGAATCAGACATGAAGAAAAAATTTCTTAAATTATTTTTTTAGGGGTAGGTTCTATTCCTAAGTTTTGAGGACAATTTTTTTTATTAGTTGGTTAAGACGTAGTGTTCCATTCCCCCTGTTTGAGGAGCGTGGCTAAGAAATACTTGGTATCGTTCGATCAGGACAGATTGAATCAAGATCATTTCCTCCTTATGGATTGGTTTCTTTGGAATCAAGTCCCATATTCAGCGGATCGTGCATCAAGGAATGTATCGACGACAGAGTTGAGAGGGGCCTTTCCGTTGCGTTGGTTTCTTTGCTCATTTTCGATACCGCTTGGTTCCTTTCTTGTTGGTTTTGTGCTTACGTTTCTTGAACGGTTTTGATGGATTCCATTATCTTCGTTCATTGAACTTCGTATTTCTTATCAAACTCTGGGAGACCGAGGCAGAAGATATTGAAGATCTGTTGATTCGTGCAGGTGATCGTGTAGGCGACTCGCGAATGGAGTCCTAAAGATCTTTTCTTTCTCTTCCTCGATTCACCAAACTTATGAGTGGCCTTACTTCCGATTAGCTTCCTTCTTCCAAGTCTTCATTCTCTAGAATCTGACTCATTTATGCATTCCGATCGACGATACCACAATAATAAAATTGAGTCAAGATAAAAAGAAAAAGTAGACTTGAAATACTTAATGGACTTGAAACACTTAATACTGGTCACCTAAAATCACTATACGATCATATTGTTGCACGATTGTCCGCCATGCATGTATCTATTTTATGTTTTAGTTTTAGCTAGAACTTATTCATCTATAACTATTCAATGGTTAATATATAACTTGAAATATGATTACATCAGCAGGTAGACTTTGCCATCGCACTGTGCTAAAGTAGTTATATTCATTCTGATATCTTAAAATGCTTTGTATGTTAACTTAGTGTTTAGATCGTCAATGGTCATGGACAACTTATGCACAAGGTATATGGTTCCTGCAAACAGTCGTCGGGGTACCAGGGTCAATTTGTTCCTGGTAGAACAATAATTAGTCATGCTAGCAACTTAGCACGGTTGAGGCGGGAGTGTAAACCCCCTCGACCAAATTTAGGTTTACTTAGCTTAAATAAAGAGACTAGGTTTAATTTGGAGACAATTAGAATTAGATTATAGTATTTTAGAATTTTGTACAATATTATATCTCCTAGTGCACCTTACCGTTGCTTCGATAATTGGATCACCCCACTAGACATTGCCTTCCTACAAATTCCATACACTTTTCCTAGATGTGCCAACCTACCATTCTGACCCTTATATAACTCATGACCACTCTCTCTTGTGCTACATTATAGTCGCACAACATTCGTCGCAGACGTTATTATTTAATTCTAAATAAAATATGACTTTGTACCCTTGTGCGTTCTAATCAAAATTAGAGACACAATCTTGACCGTTTTGTGCAATCCAAAATTATGATAATATTCTATTCTGAATCCTCTACGTCTATGACAGTTGTGTTCTACCTAATTTTATCCCCACGTACTTCTAATTAATTCCAGAATACCATGTACAGTAATTTAATTAATTAAAACCAAATTTCCATCTTTGTACAATTTTCCTAATTGTTGGGCATTTTTATGCAAAAATGTATTGAGGTGTCCACACCATTGGACAATGCATGAAGAAACCCAATTTTCCCTTCTTTGAATTTTTCCCATAATTTTTCAAAATATGCAAACGCACAACATCGCCCCCTCAATTGAACCTAGCATTTCAATTTAAATAATGCAAATTATAGCCCTCCCAAACATTTTCCTATGAGTCCAAGGCCCAACCCAAGAGGATGTTGACCAAAGTCAACTTTTCCTAGGTCAAACCAACCCCCTTACATGTGTATAAATTCAACTCCTCCTCTCTTTTATTTATTTTCTCAAAAATCAAACCAACCCTAAACCCTAGCCGAACTTCCTTCTCCCACCCGTGCACCACCTTCTCCCTCCTCCGACCGGACTTCCAGGCCGCCATAGCCACCACCTCCTCCGCCTACCCTTGTCGTCGACGCCGGACCACCCTCCCCAGGCCGCCTGCACAACCTGCCACCGCCATCAACCACTATCTTCACCATTATCAATACCATCACACCCGACCTCCTTCCCGACTTCCCTCAACCAACCCCACCGCCTGACTACCACCGCCTCCGCCACCCACCTGACCACCGTCTCCACCACGCCAACACCGCCAGCAACCAACGCCTATACCACCGTCAACCACCACTCGCACCACCCCCAACTGCATCACCACCATCACCCATACGAACCTGTAACCCGACCCCATTCTCCTCCGTTCATCACCGGAGACCACCGCCACCTCAGCCAACCACCCCTACGACCAACCCCCCACCGTCAGCGACCGACCAAGCCGTCATTGCCAAGGCTGCTGCAACTGCTGCTGTGACTACTGCTGCTGCCGTTGTTTCTGTGCACCCCCGCCGGAGCTCCGCCCCCTCGCCGGTGACGACCCGTACGACGGACACGCACCCCCCTGGACACGATACAACAAGGTATGAATATATATAATATATATTTAGATATAGTGTATAAATTGTGTATATTATATATATATAGTATATATTTTTATATAGTGTATAATTGTGTATAAATATATATATATAACATATATTTATATATAGTGTATATTGTATATAATGTATATTTGTATGTATATGTATGTTTATTTGTTTACATATATATGTGTAGATTTATTTGTATTGTATATATATATATATATATATATATATATATATATATATATATGTATGTATTATATTAATGTTTATGTATATATAAACATATTTATATATAAATGTATATTTTATGTATATACGTATTTATGTATATAAAAGGTATTTATGTTATTATTTATATATATATGTATAAAAATATGTATATTTTTGTATTTATGTATATATATATATATATATATATATATATATATATATATATATATATATATATATATATATATATATATATAATGTATATATGTAAATATGTTATTAATTTATATTAGGTATATATGTAATGTATTATATGTATATATGTATACAATGTACTTATGTACCTAGGTATATATGTATTTATGAATGTATATGTACATATGTCTATATGTATAATTATTTATATATGTATGTATAATGTATAATGTATAATGTATTATTACTATATATATAAATATATGTGAATTATGTATATATATGTGAATTATGTATATTTATGTAATTATATATATATATATATATATATATATATATATATATATATATATATAATTGTATATATATGTATATATATTATTAAATTATTTAAATGTATATATATGTATATATGTTATGTATGTATACATGTACTATGTTAGCATAAGTAATTAAGTATAGTGTAATGTAGGGATTTATAATTATTGTTATCTGTTCGTAGGCATCCGAGACGGTGCTACCTTGACTGTTGGTTCTGGAGCATTGCTTGTGCACACCAGAGTTTCAAGCAAGTATACCTTGCCTTGTTGTACTGTTTAAATTCTGTATTATTAGCTGCATGTTTATTATCTTAATTGTGCACGTCCGAGAGAGACTCGGGTGCAGTCAATGAAGGCGTTGACGTTAGGACTTGTGTCTGACTTAGTGTCTAGTGGACCCACCTAAAGTTGTGGAGTTATCGGTATGACTCCCCAGGCCTTGACACGTATCATTATACGTCACAGAGTGAGTTCATGTAGGGATGCGTGCCTCATGACTGACTGGCCATCTGTATGAGCAGTACTTGTGATGATATTTAGCTTAGTTGTTTATTTCTATAGAGACTTGCATTAGAGTATGAGATGTCCACGTCGTGTTCGCGACTTGTACATTGACATGGGGCGGGAAAGACAATTAGTAGGCATATGGGACGGACATTTGGTTATCGTAGTTTCAGATTAAACTGCGGGACCGTTAGCCTCAGTATTACCCGGTTATGGGATCAGTGTTATCCGGTTATGGGAGTATATGCTTGTCGATACATCCGACAGAGGTTACTAGCTGCGCACTATCATGATCGGTGATGTAGTCAGCATATACATCTGGCATTCAGTTTACAGCTAATGCTAGATACTTAGCCTCTGGCTCGACGCTACGTTTTATACTTTTTACCTACCCATACGTACCAAGATTGTCTTCAAAGTATATTTCATATAGCTGGTTAGTTCACCCTTAAGTTTTTACAGTATTTACTTTATGGCATGCTTCTAGTATCTTGTTATGTCCCTCTGAGGACCTGGTCCCTTTCCAGATTTGGATGAGGCATATTACCCCACAGTGTATGGACCCAGATAGGAGACGAGGTACGCAACTGCGGAGGAGCTAGAGGTGCTACCGTCAGAGTTTTTATGATTATTTGGTAGGCCTTCTGCCTAGGTTTGGAGCATCATTATCTAGTCAGCCGATGCCCTAGTCATTAATTTTTTTATCTATCATTCAGTACTTTTATTTTGTCATAGTAGTAGATTTGTTCCCACCAGACATCTTGGGTTATACTTTGATATTTCAGACTGATATTTATTTCCAGTATTTATTTTAGTACTACTTGTTGATTATATTGTGGATGAGATTAGATTACCTGTTGTTGTTGATATTGGACTTGTTAGTAATTTAGGACAACGTAGCACTCTTCATTTGGATCCATTAAATTAGAATATCCACGGAGACGTGTCAGCTGGCTATTGCCACGTGGCATGGTCCCATGTATTTTAGGACTAGGGCATGACATGGTTTTAGTGGTGGCCCATGCAGGTTATATTTATTGCTTGTGGTATGGTAACATGCCCAACGAGCCTGCAATAGGATAGAAATTAATAGATCTTATCCACTTTGATTACCGCCTTTGAACCTCCTTCGTATTTGGTTAATTGAATATCTGCATCCCGTTTGTTATTCCCGTACTCTTTTAATGAAGTTCTATTTCTTGCAGCAAGATGAACTTGCGCAGTGGACGAGGAGCACCCAGTGCCGTGGTGCCCGCGGATACCACCCAGAGAGAGAAGATATCCTAGGGACCCCCTGGAGAGCAACCACCACTGCAGGTCCCGGCAAATCTATAGGACTCGCTGATACACTGGCGCTAGACTTCTCAGGGTGATCCTATACGACAGCACGAGGGACAAACTTCCCAGACGATTCTCACGCAGCATTTTGAGGGCCAGACTTTGGGGGCGACGCCGATGCCATAAACCAAGAGGCCAATTTTCGAGGAGACACCTACTGCACAGCCGGAGGACCCATTGTAAGCACCTCCACCCTATCCACCTCAGATACCACAATCAGATGGACAGCTACAGATGCTTCAGTTCTTTCAGGCTATGATGCAGGCACAGTGGCATCAGACCGAGACATTGAGACAGAGTTTGATGGCAGTTTTAGAGAGGATACCTGCCCCAACACCCGTACCAACACCTCCATCAGCTCAGACAGCTGGTACTGTACGATGGTTCCGCCAGATGGGCCCAGATACTTTTTCAGGCAACGAGACTGCAGAGGAGATCTCCGATTGGGTCGCCAACACGAAGATGTTACTAGAGGCTTCCCAGCTACATCTAGACCTTTGGATGACCGCAGTGAGGGCCCAACTGAAAGGCAACGCCCATCACTGGTGGGATTCTATTGAGCGTAGTGTAGGCAAGAACCAGACATGGGAACAGTTCTTAGAGTCCTTCAACACGAAGTATTTCTCGGCTATATTCAAAAATGCCCTGTACTCCTAGTTCCTACATCTAGAATAAGAGAATATGGCTGTAGATGCATATGACGCAGAGTTTAGCCATCTTAGCAGATTTGGTGCCGTCTTAATATCCAACGATCTAGAGAAGGCCCAAAGATTCCATCACGGCCTTACTTTCGAGCTACAGAGGTACACTACCACCCAGGCTATGATTTCTTATGAGGAGATTCTTTCAGAGGCAAGGATCCAGGAGGCCATTAGCAGAGGATCGAGACGTTCCAGCACGACCGTACCAGCCAGAGCTCAGCCTGGAGCTGGAGGATCGATCCGTCACCCAGGAGTGCAGGCGCAACAAAAGATAGTGCCGTATCAGCAGAGAGAGCTACCGACATGTCACTTTTGTAGAAAGAAGGGACATGTTCGGAAAGATTGCAGAAGAAGATTTGGACTGTGTTTGAGGTACGGATCAAACCAACATCAAGCTCAGGAGTGTTCCCAGTATGTCGATAGAGCCCATCAGATAGTGCAGAGGCCAGCTCCACCAGTCCTAGGTATGTCCGTAGCATTGCTTGATGATTTATTGCTTATTAAGTGTTATTTTAATTTTAAGAATGAAATTCTTATAAGTTGGGTAGATTGTAAACCCCCTCGACCAAATTTAGGTTTACTTAGCTTAAATAAAGAGACTAGGTTTAATTTGGAGACAATTAAAATTAGATTACAGTATTTTAGAATTTTGTACAATATTATATCTTCTAGTGCACCTTACCATTGCTTCGATAATTGGAGCACCCCATTAGCCATTGCCTTCCTACAAATTCCATACACTTTTTCTAGACGTGCCAACCTACCATTCTGATCCTTGTATAACTCATGACCACTCTCTCTTATGCTACATTTTAGTCGCACAACATTCATCGCAGACATTATTATTTAATTCTAAATAAAATATGACTTTGTACCCTTATGCGTTCCAATCGAAATTGGAGACACAATCTTGACCGTTTTGTGCAACCCAAAATTATGATAATATTCTATTCTGAATTCTCTATATCTATGATACTTGTGTCCCACCTAATTTTATTCTCATGTACTTCTAATTAATTCCAGAACACCATACGTGGTAATTTAATTAATTAAAACCTAATTTCCATCTTTGTGCAATTTTCCTAATTGTTGGACATTTTTATGCAAAAATGTATTGAGGTGTCCACACCATTGAACAATGCATGAAGAAACCCAATTTTCCCTTCTTTGAATTTTTCCCATAATTTTTTTGAATGTGCAAATGCACAACATTGCCCCCTCAATTGAACCTAGCATTTCAATTTAAATAATGCAAATTATAGCCCTCCCAAATATTCTCCTATGATCCCAAGGCCCAACCCAAAAGGATATTGACCAAAGTCAACTTTTCCTAGGTCAAACCAACCCCCTTACATGTATATAAATTCAACTCCTCCTCTCTTTTATTTATTTTCTCAAAAATCAAACCAACCCCAAACCCTAGCCGAACTTCCTTCTCCCACCCGTGCACCACCTTCTCCCTCCTCAGACCGGACTTTCAGGCCGCCACAGCCACCACCTCCTCCGCCTACCCTTGCCGTCGACGCTGGACCACCCTCCCCAGGCCGCCTGCACAACCTGCCACCGCCATCAACCACCATCTTCACCATCATCAATACCATCACACCCGACCCCCTTCCTGACTTCCCTCAACCAACCCCACCGCCTGACTACCACCGCCTCCGCCACCCGCCTGACCACCGTCTCCACCACCCCAATACCGCCAGCTACCAACGCCTACACACCGTCAACCACCACTCGCACCACCCCCAACTACATCACTACCATCACCCGCACGAACCTGTAACCCGACCCTATTCTCCTCCGTTTATCACCGAAGACCACCGCCACCTCAGCCAACCACCCCCACGACCAACCCCCCACCGTCAGCGACCGACCAAGCCGCCGCTGCCACCGCTGCTTCAACTGCAGCTATGACTATTGTTGCTGCCGTTGTTTCTGTGCACCCCAGCCGGAGCTCCGCCCCCTTGTTTGAGATGACTCGTACGACGGACACCCCCCCCCCGGACACGACACAGCAAGGTATGAATATATATAATATATATTTAGATATAGTCTATAAATTGTGTATATTGTATATATATAGTATATATTTTTATATAGTGTATAATTGTGTATAAATGTATATATATAACATATATTTATATATAGTGTATATTGTATATAATATATATAATGTATATTTGTATGTATATGTATGTTTATTTGTTTACATATATATGTGTATATTTATTTGTATTGTATATATATATGTATATATAATGTATAATATATATGTATATATATATGTATTATATTAATGTTTATGTATATATAAACATATTTATATATAAATATGTATTTTATCTATATACGTATTTATGTATATAAAAGGTATTTATGTTGTTATTTATATATATATGTATAAAAATATGTATATTTTTTTATTTATGTATATATATATGTATAATGTATATATGTAAATATGTTATTAATTTATATTAGGTATATATGTAATGTATTATATGTATATATGTATACAATGTACTTATGTACCTAGGTATATATGTATTTATGAATGTATATGTACATATGTCTATATGTATAATTGTATATATATGTATGTATAATGTATAATGTATAATGTATTATTACTATATATATATAAATATATGTGAATTATATATATATATATATGTGAATTATGTATATTTATGTAATTGTATATATATATAATTGTATATATATGTATATATGTTATTAAATTATTTAATGTATATATATGTATATATGTTATGTATGTATACATGTACTATGTTAGCATAAGTAATTAAGTATAGTGTAATATAGGGATTTATAATTATTGTTATCTGTTCGTAGGCATCCAAGACGGTGCTACCTTGACTGCTGGTTCTGGAGCATTGCTTGTGCACACCAGAGTTCCAGGCAAGTATACCTTGTCTTGTTGTACTGTTTAAATTCTGTATTATTAGCTGCATATTTATTATCTTAATTGTGCGCGTCTGAAAGAGACTCGGGTGCAGTCAACGAAGGCGTTGATGTTATGACTTGTGTCTGACTTAGTATCTAGTGGACCCACCTAAAGTTGCGGAGTTACACGTCACAGAGTTAGTTCATGTAGGGACGCGTGCCTCATGACTGACTGGCCATCAGTATGAGTAGTACGTGTGACGGTATTTAGCTTAGTTTTTTATTTCTTTAGAGACTTGCATTAGAGTATGAGATGTCTACGTCGTGTTTGCGACTTGTACATTGACATGGGGCAGGAAAGACAATTAGTAGGCATATGGGATAGACATTTTGTTGCCGTAGTTTCAAAGTAAACTGCGGGGCCGTGAGCCTCAGTGTTGCCCGATTATGGGATCAGTGTTACCCGGTTATGGAAGTATATGTTTGTCGATACATCTGGCAGAGGTTACTAGCTGTACGCTATCATGATCGATGATGTAGTCAGCATATACATCTGGCATCCAATTTACAGCTAATGCCAGATACTTAGCCTCTGGCTCGACGCTATACTTTATACTTTTCACCTACCCATACGTACCAAAGTTGTCTTTAAAATGCATTTCACGTAGCTGGTTAGTTCACCCTTGAGTTTTTACAGTATTTACTTTATGGCATGCTTCTATGTATCTTGTTATGTCTCTCTGAGGACCTGGTCCCTTTCCAGGTTTGGATGAGGCATATTACCCCATAGTGTACAGACCCGGACATGAGACGAGGTATGCAACTGCTGTCACGCCCCAGTCCCAAAAGTATACGGGACCAGGCCACATGGCAATAGCTAGTTGTCACGTCTCTGAGGATATCCCAATTCAGTAGATCCTAACAAAGAGTGCTACGCTGTCCTAAATACTAATATGTCCGATATAAATCAACAATAGGTAATCTAATCTCATCCACAATATAAACATCAAGAATGTACTCATAATAAATGCTGGAAGATAAATGCCAGTCTCAAAATATCAAAGTACAACCAAGAATGTCTGGTGGGGACAAACTCTCTACTATGACCGAATAAAATACTAAAATGATAGATAAAAGATAATGACTAGGGCATCGACTGATTAGATAATTATGCTCCCAATCCTAGGCAGAAGGCCTACCAACTGATCACGAAAACTCTGACGGTAACATCTCTAGCTCCTCCGCGGTAGCGTACCTCATCTCCTGTCCTGGGCCATACACTGTGGGGTAATATGCCTCGTCCAAATCTGGAAAGGTACCAGGTCCTCAGAGGGACGTAACAAGATACATAGAAGCATGCTATATATATAAATACTGAATAAAATAAATACAATGAAGGGTGTTCTACCATCTAAGTGAATGCAATGTGAGGACAACATTGGTACATATGAGTAGGTGTAGGTATAATGTCCATACCGCTCTGAAGAACGTGGAAGCTGCATAGTATATATATATAACGTCCATATCGCTCCGAAGAACGTGGAATCTCCATAGAATATAACGTCCATATCGCTCCGAAGAACGTAGAATCTGCATAAAGGGAGTTATTGGATCCGTGGCTCCTCTGGATACTACGGATTCCAATGAGTGTATCCCATACGCCTACTAGTTTTCCTTCCCGCCCAATGTAGATACACAAATCGAATACTCGACATGCATACCCTGTATCTATATGCCAAGTCTCTACCAATAAAATACCCCTGAGTTACGTACTAACCGTGATGCATGTCACACGCACCGATAGCTAGTCGAGTACGCGAACCCGCATCCCAATATGAATTTGTTACAGTGATACGTGTAAGAGTGTCAGGTCTCAAAAAATACCAGAGTATCCTCCCAAGGGGTGAGTCTGCTAGCAACTAGGTCAAGTACACTACTCATCGGCGTATTCGTCGACTACACCCGAGTCAATCTCGGACGCGCACAGTTGTATAAAAGAAAGCAATAAGAATACAATACAACATATGCATAATTTAAATTAAACAATAAATATGGCAAGGTATCTTGCCTGGGTCCTCAAGCTGTGAATGTCAGAAGCCGATTCCTGCAGTTTCTCCTGGCTGGTCCAGTGACCCTAAACATACAATATAATATAGCAATCTAGCATTAGACACTAAAGCAATACATGCACAAAACTACGAGGCTACGCTTAAGTACTGACACAAGGGTCACGGCTAGTCGAGTACAGAGTCGCGTGCGCACGTAGATAAGGTGCACATGTGTCCTGCCCTCAGTTACCGTGTACCTCACGACAGTAAAATACTAAAGTCATGGGTCACCAACTAATTACGTTTAGTATAATTACTGGTCCTTATTTCCCATATTAAGCATACTTGTTGATGTCTAGGTTTTAATGATGAATTACAAGTCTTTAATAACAAGTCCTGCTATTAGGGCATTTACTAGTTATTAATTACTATCTTATTATTCATTAAGTAATCTGATTAAGAATACGCACATTTATAATTAGGGTTTCGAATTAACTACCTCGTGTCTATGAAATGACACGACACGACAACACAATGCTACGCGACTATACGATGATATCATGAAGAAGAGGGGAATTGAGGTGGTTACCTCGACGTGGCTGACTGGATAGGGGCCTGTGCTCGTCGATGGTGCATACTCCGACGAGGGGGCGGCTCCGGTCGGTGGCCAGCAAGGTAGCAGCGGCAGTGGCAGCAACTGCAGCAGGTACAACAGCGACGGCTTGGTGGTGCGGCGGTGACGGCCGTGTGTGGGGGGGTTGTGGATGGTCGACGGGGTGGTCAGGAAGGGGAGGCCGGTGGCTGTGGTGGTGTTAAGGGTGTCGGGTTGGCTACGGTGGTGTTGAGGGGTGTCAGGTTGGCTATGGTGGGGATGGTGCTAATGGTGAAGGTGGAGACGGTGGCGATGGTGGATGGAGGTGCTGTACCGGTGGCTGGGGTGGTGGTCCGGCATCGAGGGGGTGATCCGTTGGCTGGGGTGGAGGCCTGAGGTGTTGACTGGTCGGAAGTAGGGGAGGGGGAAGCTCGGGTTGGATGAGGGGTCGGCTAGGGTTTCTTTTGAAGGTGGTGGTAATAGGGATTTTAGGGTTTTAAGTGAAATAAAATGCTTATTTATATGGGTGATGGAGTTTATAGGCTAGCCTCGAGGTTTGGGCTGGCCAAGGCTCATTGAGGTGGGGGCTGGTCCACATAAAAGGGAGTACGTGGCTCAGTTGGGTCCTGTTTAGGGTGAAATTAGCCTTAATTCAAATAAATTAATGCAGTGCACTAGACGTTCTTTTACACAAATATCGCGTAGCTAAGATGAGACGCAATAACGGGTATCTAAGGTTATACAATGGTCAGATGGGTAGTCTGGTATGTCTAAGAGATGTTTACGACATTGGGTTGAAGGTAACTACTAGTGTGGCGCTCCAACCTCGAAGCAACGACAAGGTGTATTAAGACATATAATTGTCGCACATTAATTCTAATTGTATCCAAATTAATCCTAGTCTCTCGATTTAGTTTAAATAAACCCTAAATTGGTCGAGGGGGTTTACAATCTACCCTCCTTAGAGTATTTCGTCCTCAAAATTAAAATATACATAAGGTAAGAACTACTAACTAAAATTAAAAGCTAATACATACCTATGCCTTCGAAGAGATGGGAATAGCGCTGTCGGATATCCTTCTCACATTTCCAGGTCAACTTACCTGGTGCATGATGTCTCCATGCGACACGAACTAGGGGGATAGTCTGACCTCGCAATACTTTCTCACTTCTGTCTAGAATCTCCACAGGCTCCTCTTGGTATGATAAACTTGCGCTGACTGTGATTTTTGAATGGTCAAGCACATGACTCAGATCGGGCATGTACCTTCTCAGCTGAGATACATGGAAGACGTCATGGACTCCTTTCAAGGTCTGTGGTAAGGCTAACCTGTAAGCAACTTCTCTGATGCATTCTAACACATCGAATGGTCCGATGTACCTCGGACTCAGCTTCCCTCTGCCTCCAAATCTGATAGTCCCTCGAGTAGGTGAGATCTTTAGAAACACATAATCTCCAACCTGGAACTCTAAGGGTCGTCGATGCACATTCGCCCAATGCTTCTGCCTGTCCTGTGCTGCTCGCAGGTGCCCTTGGATCTTCTTCACCTTCTCCACTGTACGAACAACCAACTCTGGCCCAAGAATCTGTCTCTCGTCTATATCGCTCCAACATACTAGGGAACGATACTTTCTTCCATACAACGCTTCATAGGGAGCCATCTAGATGCTCACTTGATATCTGTTGTTGTAGAAAAACTCGACCAAATATAAATGGTCCTCCCATGATCCTCCGAAATCAAGCATACACACTCTTAACATGTCTTCCAATGTCTAAATGGTGTGCTCCTACTAGCCATCTGTCTGTGGGTGATACGATATGCTAAACTTCAGGCGGGTACCGAGACTCTCTTGCATACTCCGCCAAAAGTAAGATATAAATCTCGTATCCCTGTCAAATACTATACTAACTGGCACTCCATACAGTCGCACAATCTCCCTCATGTATATATCTGCTAAGACCTCTGTAGATTGCCCAACTCTGAAGGGTAGAAAGTGTGCGGACTTGGTGAGTCTATCTACGATTACCCATACTATATTTCGACCAGTAGGACTCCTCGGAAAGCCCATAACAAAGTCCATAGTGATATGCTCATATTTTTATTCAGGTATCGAAAGCGATTAAAGTAATCCTGCAGATCTCTGATGCTCAGCCTTGACTTGCTGACACACCAAGCACTTTGCCACAAAGCATGCTATCTCTCTCTTCATTCTGTGCCACCAGTAGTACTGTCTCAAGTCTCTGTACATCTTTGTGCCTCCTGTATGAATAGAGTATGTTGAACTGTGTGCTTCTGTCATCAACTCCTGTCGAAGTTCTCCATTTGGAACATAGAGACGATCTCCACATCTCAAAGTTCTGTCTTCATGTATACGCAATCATGTCTGTATTCCAGCTCTGTCCTCTGTCGAAGCCTCTAAAATCTGGCATCTATCGGCAAAGCAGCCTTGATCCTCTCCACTAATGTCGATTGTAACTGAAAAGTCGATAATTGTCCGTCTACTCTGGGCATAACGATTTCTATACCCATCTGCTCTAGATCTCTCAACAGATGTTGCTGTGTAGTCAAGAAAAATATCATAGGTCTTCTGCTCAACGCGTCAGCTACTACGTTGGCCTTTCCCGGATGATACTGTAGCTCAATCTCGAAGTCTGTCATCACCTCGAGCCAATATCTCTGTCTCTGGTTCAGATCCTTCTGGGTGTAGACGTACTTTAGGCTTTTGTGATCAGTGAATATCTCTACTCTTTCTCCATATAGGTAGTGTCTCCAAAGCTTCAAAGCAAAGATCACTACTACAAGCTCCAAGTCATGGGTAGGATAGTTCTTCTCACGGGTCCTTAACTGCCTAGAGGCATAGGCCACAACCTTTCTATGCTGCATCAAGACACATCATAATTTTTTCCCGGATATATCGCTATAGATCACGAATCCTCCGGGTTCAGAGGGTATGGTCAAGATAGGTGCTGTAGTCAAACGCTTCTTTAGCTCATCGAATGCCTTCTGACACTCCTCTGTCCAAGTAAACTCCTGCTCCTTATGAGTCAAGCGGGTCATCGGTTCTGCAATCTTTGCTAAGTTCTCTACGAACCTCCGGTAATATCCGGCAAGTCCTAGGAAACTTCTCACTTTTGAGACATTGGTAGGGGTTGGCCATGTCTCTACTGATGAAATCTTTGCCGGATCTACTGAAATACCATCTCCTGAGATAACGTGTCCAAGAAAAGGACACTATCTAGAAGAAACTAGCACTTGCTCAACTTGACATAAAGCCTCTCTCTACTCAGCGTCTCTAACACTAGTCTCAAATGCTCTTCGTGCTCCTCGTGGCTCTTCGAATATACCAAGATGTCGTCGATGAAGACTACCACGAACTGGTCTAAGTATTGGTGGAAGACTCTGTTCATCAATTTTATAAATACAACAGGCGCATTTGTCAGTCCAAAAGGCATCACTAAGAACTCGTAGTGACCATAACGAGTCCTGAATGCTGTCTTTTGAATGTCTTCTCTTCGAACCTTTACTTGATGATAACCCGATCTCAAGTCTATCTTTGTGAACATCACTGCTCCTATCAGCTGGTCAAATAAATCATCAATTCGCGGTAGGGGGTACTTGTTCTTGATAGTCAAAGTACTAAGGGCTCTGTAATCAATGCACATACGTACTGTCCCATCCTTCTTAGGTACAAACAACACTGGTGCTCCCCATGGTGATGCACTAGGACGGATAAATCCCTTGCTCTGCAACTCCTCTAATTGTAGCTTCAGCTCATCTAGTTTCTTCTTCGCCAATCGGTATACATTTAAAGATACAGGTGCTGCTCCGGGTACTAGCTCAATGGTGAACTCCACGTCTCTATCTGGCGGTAAGCCTGGCAATTCTTCAGAAAAAATACCCTCAAATTCTGCAACTATTGGCAGGGGTACCATCTCTATAGCCATGTAAGCTCTAGCTATCTGTCTTACTCCTTGCTCGACGGTTCCTCGTAGGTACTCGAACTCCGATTGGTCCAATGGTCTAAAAGTGACGCTACCCTTCCGGCAGTCCAGTACGGCATTATACTGGCTTAACCAGTCCATGCCTAGCACAACATCAAAGTACGACATAGGTAATACCAAGAATTGCGCTCTCATCTCTCTACCACATATGACTACCGAACACGTTCTAATAGTTCTGGTAACCGGCAAGATACCTCCTCCGATAAAAATCTTCCAACTCTTAGGTAAAGGGGAAGTAGCTACTCTATGCATTGCTACAAATCTACTAGATATGAAAGATAGTATAGCTCCAGAATCAAACAATGCAGTTGCAGGTAATGATGCAACTAAAATAGTACATGTGATAGCTTCCCCTTCTGTTTTCTCATCCATAGCTGCTAATGCAAAGGCCTGTCCGTGTCTCTGCCCTCCGATCTGCTGTCGGGCTCGATCAAACTGTGTCTGCTGTAGGGCCAAGGGTGGTCCCCTCTGAAATCCTCCAGGTGCTGGTGGATGCTGTCCTCCTGGCGGGGGTAGTATCCTCGAAACAGGTGCTGCTGGCCTCTGTCCGGTCTGCGGTGCTATGTCTCTGCACTGTGGGCAGTCTCGAGCGTGGTGCTGGCTCGCTCCATAAATCATGCATGTTCCCAGCCTCTTTCGATAGTCATTCGGGAAATGTCCTACCTTACCACAGTAGTGGTAATTCGGAAGCTCCTTTTTTTGGTACGGTGCTATCCTTTGTTGTGTCTGCATTCCGGGATGACGGATCGGTCCTCCTGCTCCAGGATGGGCTCTGACTGGTATGGTCGTGCTGGAATATCTTGCTCTTCTACCAATGGACTCCTGGACCCTCGCCTCTGCAAGAACCTTCTTATAAGAAATCCTTGTCTGTGTGGTGGTATACCTCTGTAGCTCGAAAGTGAGGCCATGATAGAATCACTGGGCCTTCTCTAGATCATTGGATATCAAGACGGCACTAAATCTGCTAAGACGGCTAAACTCCACGTCATATGCGTCAACAATCATATTCTCTTGTTCTAGATGTAGGAATTGGGAGTACAGGGCATTTCTGACTGTAGCCAAAAAATACTTCGTATTGAAGTATTCTAAGAACTGTTCCCAAGTCTGGTTCTTGCCTACACTGCGCTCAATAGAATCCCACCAGTGATGGGCATTGTCTTTTAGTTGGGCTCTCACGGTGGTCATTCAAAGGTCTGGATGTAGTTGTGAAGCCTCTAGTAGCATCTCCGTGTTGGCGACCCAATCGGAGATCTCCTCTACGGTCTCGTTGCCTGAGAAAGTATCTGGTCCCATCTGTCGGAACCATCTAACAGTGCCACCTGTTTGAGCTGGTGGAGGTGCTGGTACTGGTGCTGTGACAGGTGTCCTCTCTAGTACTACCATCAAACTATGTCTCAACGTCTCGATCTGATGCCACTATGCTTGCATCATAATCTGGAAGAACTGAAGCATCTGTGGCTGTCCATCTAGTTGTGGCATCTTAGATGGATAAGGTGGAGGTGGTGGCAATGGAACCTCTGGCTGTGTGGTAGGTGTCTCCTCAGATGTTGGCCTCTCGGTCTGCGACATTAGCGTAGCTCCTGAAGTTTGTCCCTCAAAATGCTGCATGGGAATCGTCTGGGAAGTCTGTCCCTCGGGCTGCTGTGTAGGATTGCCCTGAGAAGTCTCGTGCCAATGTATCAGCGGGGCCTATAATGGTGGTTGCCCTCCTGGTAGTCCTTGGGGTACCTCTTCTCTCTGGGTGGTGTCGGTTGGAACCACCACACTGGGTGCACCTCGTAATTTCTGCAAGAGATAGGACTTCATTAAAAGAGTACGAAATCAAACAAACAGGATACAGATATTGAGAAGTAATACGAAAAAAGTTCAAAGATGTAATTCAAAGTGGATGAGACCTAGTAATTTCTATCCTATTACAGGCTCGCTGGGCATATTACCATACCACAAGCGAATAAGTTGACCTGCATGGGCCACCACTAAAACTATGTCACGCCCCAGTCCCAAAGGTATACGGGACTAGGCCACGTGACAATAGTCAGCTGTCACATCTCCGAGGATATCCCAATTTAATGGATCCTAACGAAGAGTGCTACGCTGTCCTAAATACTAACATGTTCCATATAAATCAACAACAGGTAATCTAATCTCATCCACAATATAAACAGCAAGAATGTACTCATAATAAATGTTAAGAGATAAATGCCAGTCTCAAAATATCAAAATACAACCAAGAATGTCTAGTGGGGACAAACCCTCTACTATGACCGAATAAAATACTAAAATGATAGATAAAAAATAATGACTAGGGCATCGGCTGACTAGATAATGATGCTCTCAATCCTAGGCAGAAGGCCTACCAACTGATCATGGAAACTCTGACAGTAACACCTCTAGCTCCTCCGCGGTAGCGTACCTTGTCTCCTGTCCTGGGCCGTACACTGTGGGGTAATATGCCTCGTCCAAATCTGGAAAGATACCAGGTCCTCAGAGGGACATAACAAGATACGTAGAAGCATGCCATATATATAAATACTGAATAAAATAAATACAATGAAGGGTGTGTTAACCATCTAAGTAAATGCAATATGAGGACAACATTGGTACGTATGAGTAGGTGTAGGTATAACGTCCATACCGCTCCGAAGAATATGGAAGCTGCATAGTATATATATATAACGTCCATATCGCTCCGAAGAACGTAGAATCTGCATAGAATATAACGTCCATATCGCTCCGAAGAACGTAGAATCTGCATAAAGGGAGTTATTAGATCCGTGGCTCCTCTGGATACTACGAATTCCAATGGATGTATTCCATACGCCTACTAGATGTCCTCCCCACCCAATGTAGATACACAAATTGAATACTCGACGTGCATACCCTGTATCTATATGCCAAGTCTCTACTAATAAAATACCCCTGAGTTACGTACTAACCGTGATGCATGTCACACGCACCGATAGCTAGTCGAGTACATGAACCCGCATCCCAATATGAATTTGTCACAGTGATACGTGTAAGAGCGTCAGGTCTCAGAAAATACAAGAGTGTCCTACCAAGGGGTGAGTCTGCTAGTAACTATGTCAAGTACACTACTCATCGACGTATCCGTCGACTGCACCTGAGTCAATCTCGGAAGCGCACAGTTGTATAAAAGAAAGCAACAAGAATACAATACAATATATGTATAATTTAAATTAAACAGTAAATATGGCAAGATATCTTGCCTGGGTCCTCAAGCTGTGAATGCCAGAAGCCGGTTCCTACAGTGTCTCCTGGCTGGTCCAGTGACCCTAAACATACAATATAATATAGCAATCTAGCATCAGACACTAAAGCAATACATGCACAAAACTACGAGGCTACGCTTAAGTACTGACCCAAGGGTCACGGCTAGTCGAGTACAGAGTCGCGTGCGCACGTAGCTAAGGTGCACACGTGTCCTGCCCTCAGTTACCGTGTACCTCACGACAGTAAAATACTAAAGTCATGGGTCACCAACTAATTATGTTTAGTATAATTACTGGTCCTTATTTCCTATATTAAGCATACTTGTTGATGTCTAGGTTTTAATGATGAATTACAAGTCTTTAATAACAAGTCCTGCTATTAGGGCATTTACTAGTTATTAATTACTATCTTATTAATTATTAAGTAATCTGATTAAGCATATGCATATTTACAATTAGGGTTTCAAATAAACTACCTCGTGTCCATGAAATGATACAATATGACGACACAACGCTACGCGACTATACAACGATATCATGAAGAAGAGGAGAATTGAGGTGGTTATCTTGACGTGGCTGACTAGATAGGGGCCTATGCTCGTTGAGGGTGAGTACTCCGACGAGGGGGTAGCTCCGGTCGGCGGCCAGCAAGGTAGCAGCGGCGGTGGCAGCAACTACAACAGGTACAGCAACGGCAGCAGCCTTGGCAGCGGCGGCTTGGTGGTGCGGCAGTGACGGCCGTATGTGGGGGGGTTGTGGATGGTCGACGGGGTGGTCAGTCAGGGGAGGCCGGTGGCTGTGGTGGTGTTGAGGGGTGTCGGGTTGGCTACGGTGGTGTTGAGGGGTGTCGGGTTGGCTATGGTGGGGATGGTGCTAATGGTGAAGTTGGAGACGGTGGCGATGGTGGATGGAGGTGCTGTATCGGCGGCTGTGGTGGTGGTCCGGCGTCGAGGGGGTGATCGGGTGGCTGGGGTGGCGGCCTGAGGTGTTGACTGGTCGAAAGTAGGAAAGAGGGAAGCTCGGGTTGGATGAGGGGTCGGCTAGGGTTTCTTTTGAAGGTGGTAGTGATAGGGATTTTAGGGTTTCAAGTAAAAAGAAATGCATATTTATATGGGTGATGGAGTTTGTGGGCTGGCCTCGAGGTTTGGACCGGCCAGGGCTCATTGAGGTGGGGGCTGGTCTACATGAAAAGGAGTATGTGGCTCGGTTGGGTCCTGCTTAGGGTAAAATTGGCCTCAATTCAAATAAATTAATGTAGTGTGCTAGACGTTCTTTTACACGAATATTGCGTAGCTAAGATGAGACGCAATAACGAGTATCTAAGGTTACACAATGGTCAGATGGGTAGTCTGGTATGTCTAAGAGATGTTTGCGACATTGGGTTGAAGGTAACTACTAGTGTGGCGCTCCAACCTCGAAGCAACGGCAAGGTGTATTAAGACATATAATTGCCGCACATTAATTCTAATTGTATGTAAACACCCTGTTTTTTCAGAATAATTTTAATATAATTTCCTGGATTTTTCAGCATTTTTTTGGATGAAGAACCAAGGTAATTATGATCAAAGGATTTTTTTAATGCAGTTTATTGGTATTAAAATATTATAGAAATAATATTTTATGGTGTAAAATGGAAAACCGGACATGTGGTATTTTTCGGTGAATTTATTGGACTCCAGAGACGCGTTTAAAGCCTTAAAAACTATTGGATTGTTAAACCAAACCAACCCTGATTAGACCAAACCAGACTGAACCGAACCAGGCCAAACCCAGCATAGCGGGTTGGGTCGGGTCGGATCTGAGACAAACCCAACCCGGACACCAAACCCTAATTATATTTCAGGTCGGAACAATGTTTTCGACCCGGCGGCGCGACCTATAAAGACGCCTCAACGTTCGTGCCCTAGGCAGCCGCCTCCTCGAGATCCGTGAAGCAGCCGCCTCTCTCTAACTCCCCAAGCCGCCTCCGCCCAGTTCCCCTCGTCGACCCCTAACTCCCCAAGCCGCCTCCGCGCAGTTCCCCTCGTCGACCCCTAACTCCCCAGGCCGCCGCACCCCCAGACCCCGACGACGTCCTCCCCTCGCTGTCGCCCGACCTCCTGCCCTCCACCTTAGACCTCGTCGTCCCTTCTCCGCCTGTCATCAGCCACCGAGCAGACCCACCGGCCCGACTCCGGTGCAGCCGTCCACCTCCAGATCCACAACCCCTCGCCGACCTCCCCTGACCCGTAGCCTCCTTCGACTCCCTCCGGCCGCCAGCAACCTCCCCCACTCTGGCATCGTGCCCTAAACCTAACCCTAGGGCGGACATAGCAGACGCAGGACACGAAGGAGACAGGCGAGGACACATGGAATTCAGCGTTCACGGAGTCCTATTCAGGTACCATTTTCTCTCACCTCGCAACTCCGTTTTAGTTTCCGTCAGTTGCTACGCGTAGACTGTATAACCCTCTCGGTGCCCGTATAACTCGTTCGGTGCATCGCATCCTGTGGTGATCGCACACCGCGATCCAAAAATAGGAAAAATAATGCCCTGTTTTACCCCTGAACTGAGTGCGCCCCGCCAAACGGGACGACTCAGTCGCACGCGGTCTTTACCGAAACGTGCGCAACATTGATACGGACGTGTAGGATTTTGCAGAAGTCGATTCGGATGTGCGTGCACACCGAAATCAACGCGTATCCGCCGACAACGCCTCATATCCGTCCATTCTGGAATATACTGTAACTTTGTGTACACACGTCGGATCGAGACAAAACTTGCGCCATCGGACTCGTAGCAATACGCTGGTCCTGTGACCCAAGTTTGGTCCGATTCTGAGAACGTTGACAAAATCGCGTATCGTGGGCCCCACAGGCTCCACTTGACGGGCGATTTTGTGATCGGCTCATCGGAATCCAATTCTGGAAGTTCCGTTGGGTTCGTATCATCGTTCCTGACTTATTGACACTAAGTTTGACGAATTTGGAGACCTTTGACCCTGACACGTTTTTCGGTGCAAAGTGGCCCACATGTGGACCCGCTTTGGCCCGGAAATGACCTTTTTGCCCCTGTGTCCAAATTGGACTTAAGGACAGGCATTTTTAGCTATTTGATATCTTCTGAGACTATTGGTGATGGTTATTACAGCTTTTGGAGTAGTACATACAGGATCCACTGATACCGGGATGACTGTTAATATTCAAACATCAGGCAAGTGTACCTTGCCAAACTCTGCAGTATTGTTACATATTTTCCTTGCTTCCTTATATTGCTGTACATGCTTAACCTAGGACCGTGTGACGTACTTAGCGTCCGATTATTAGTCGGGTGCCAACACCGTACGCGGTGTTGTGTATTGTCATCTAGAGATGGATATTCGTGACACTTTAGACTCTCGTACTTGTCTTATCAAGTACCATATGACCCAGGACACTTGACACCATTCATGAGACAGGATCTTTCCGAGATATTCATGGTGATTCTGTATAGGATACAGGACTTGACAGAGATACTATATTCTTAGATACATTATGACTTATTGCATTAGATATGATCCCTCTGACATGGACATGAGACGTTATGGTCATGATATGCGTGATTACATTGGGTGGGAAGAGACACACAGGCTACAGGCTGATCATATATATACACCCCTATTATTGTGAGGCACAAGACTCTGAAGCTCGAGCTTGGCCCATTACTCATTATTACTGCTGCTACCGGCTCCCCGACACAGAGCTTGTAGTGGCTTCAGCCTGAGTTCTAGTGCTGCTCTCATCTTGCATAACACTTAGCTGGTTATTTAGTATTCCCTTATTGTTCCATCTATTGCTGGAAAGATCCATAGGCTATAGGTTGATTATGTTATGCCGGCTACTCAGTCTCCCGCTGAGCTAGACTACCTCATGATATCACTGCTACCGGCTCCCCTACACAAACTTGTAGTTGTTTCAACCTGAGTACTATTGATGTTCTTTCTTGCATTTCACACAGATGTTTATATACTTACCCTGTTTATCTTATTATTTGCTGCACTGTTTATATATTCTGGCTTGTATTATTATCTGTACCTTGCTATGTCCCCTGAGGACCTGGATATGGATTATGTCCCCAGGATTTGCAGACGAGATCTATCCCGAGGTATACGGGACTGCAGCAGGAGCTGATCCAGAAGCTGTACCACCATCTGAGGACGAGGTGGTAGCTGAAGACTTTTCCTGAGCATCCATGTTTCATGCTCAGCATTTATTTATTTCAGTCTTTCATATTCTGGTCTGTTGAACCATTGTATTAGATTTTATCGGGTTGTTCCCCGAAGCACTTTGTTGAGACTAGCTGATGATTTACATTCCTTATTTATTCTGTGGATCATACTTTTATACTTTGTGTGGATGAGATTAGTTGTGCCATATTGTCGTAGACTTATTTTTACAGCTTAAGTATGTCCTGATGGATCCATTAAATTGGGTTTGTCCATCGGTGCGTACTGCTGGCCATTGCCACGTGTCCAGTCCCTCGGCATTTTGGGACTGGAGCGTGATATAGTTTTTGTGGTGGCCCATGCAGGTCTACGACTAAATTGTTCGGTTTTAACTTAGGGACCGAACCAGCCTGCCCTAAGGATAAGATAGGTTATAGGATCTCATCCATTATTTAAAATATTATTGAACTCTATATCGAACTCAAAATTTGTTACTTGATTTGCACCCTGTGTTGATTCCTCTGAGTGTTCTTACAGTTTATCTTTTGTTGCAGAGTAATGGATCCCAAGAACGGAGACGAGATTCCTTTGGATACGCCACACGATGCTGTGGTTACTTATATAGATGGAGTGACTCCAGGGAATGGAGGACAAACATAGCAGAGCGATCAAACCGGCCAGCCTAATCCAAGGTTCCGGAGAGATGACATCCCACCTCCACCACAGTTTACTCCCCAGATGCCAGTTTTCCCGCCAGAACAAGCCATGGACGGGCAACAGATGTTCCAGATGATGTATGCCATGATGCACGCCCAGCAGCAGATTCAGTAAGAGGCACATCGTCAGGAGGCCGAGTATCTGAGAACCAGCCTGGTATCCGCATTGGAGCAGGCAAATCCACCAGCGAGGCGATCGACGACGGGATCTATCACCGACTTCTGTCAGCTCAAACCTCGTATATTTTCTGGTAAAGAGGGGCCAACAGAAGTTCATGAATGGCTCACAAACATTCAGTATCAATTGGAAGCCGCTGAACTTCCGAGAGAGAAGTGGATGACTGCAGTCAGAATGCAGTTAACTGAAAATGCACATCACTGGTGGTTAGCAGAAGAGAGGAGGCTCGGAAAGGACCGAGTCACTTGGGAAGAGTTCTCCAGACTCTTCAAAGAGATGTATATATCCGCAGTAGCACGGTCAGAGCTCAGAGACAAGTTCAACCGCCTTCTCCAAGGCAATATGACAGTGGAAGAATACAACGCAGAATTCATTTGCCTCATTCGCTTTGCCCCAATCTTGATTGCGACAGAGGAAGAGAAAGCTGAGAAATTCTTTGACGGACTGAAGTTCGAGCTCCAGAGATTGATTGGATCGGTCGTACCTACATCTTATACCGACGTTCTCGCAGCAGCACGACGCATGGAGCGCGTCACTAGAAGGGAGTCAAACCTGAAGAGGCCTATCACCTCAGCACCATCCAGGACAACATATGGGGATTCAGCAAAATGGACCCAGAGGAGTATGCCAGAGAGGACAGCATACAGGGCCATATCTCTCCCTACTTGTCACTACTGCGGTAAGATAGGTCACATTGAGAGAGAATGCAGACGTAAGTTGGGACTCTGCCTGGCTTGCGGGTCCAACCAGCATCAGATCAGAGACTGCACCGAGCGCAGAGAGGGAGCACCGAGACTAGCTTTACCTGCCCCACGACCCACTTATCCAGCAGTAAGAGCACAACAGGCAGGAGTTGGAGGCGTCAGGCCACCGGTTCCAGGAGGAAATCAGCAGAGACCACCCCTAGCACCACAGGCAGCTCTATTTCAGCAGGCTCAGCAACAGCAGAGAGGTCCAGCTCCGGGACGAGGACAGGCATTCACATTAGCTGTTGAGGAGGAGGCTACTGCAGGCGAGGTCATCGTAGGTACTATTTTAGTAGCTTCATTACCAGCTGTAGCATTATTTGATTCTGGAGCATCGTATTCATTTATAGCAGCTAGCTTTGTAGCCACCCATAGAGTAGCTACCGCACCCCTTCCGAAGATGAAGAAAATTCTTACGGGAGGTAAAATTATTCCGGTTAGTGACGTCTATAGATCATGTTCTGTAGTAGTTTGTGGAAGAGAAATACGAGCTCAATTTCTGATCTTTTCCATGCCGGATTATGATATTGTACTCGGTATGGACTGGTTAAGTCAGTACCATGCGACTCTTGATTGCCGACTTGGGCGGGTTATATTTAGACCGCCTGGACACCCAGAATTTAAATTTCTTCGAGGAGCGGTAGAACAAGGAGTTCAGCCTACTCTTAGGGTACTATCTGTAGAAGGGAAGATAGGTTACCTAAGAGTCATCTCAGAATTTGTGGATGTATTTCCTGATGATCTTCCAGGTTTACCGCCTGATCGGGAAATAGAATTCACAATAGACTTAACTCCAGGAGCAGAGCCAATCACTTCATCAGTATATCGGCTAGCACCTAAGGAGTTAGTGGAGTTGAAAGAACATGTTGATGATCTTCTGGAGAAGGGTTTCATTTGGCCCAGTATTTCACCTTGGGGAGCACCCATATTATTTGTGCCGAAGAAGGATGGAATAGTACGGTTATGCATTGATTACCGGGCACTAAATGCTGTGACCATCAAGAACAGGTATCCCTTACCACGTATTGATGATCTATTCGATCAATTGAGTGGCGCTAGGGTATTCTCGAAGATTGACCTTAGATCCGGCTATCATTAGATCAAAGTAAGGAAGGAAGATATACCGAAGACAGCTTTCAGGACCAAGTATGGACATTATGAGTTCTTGGTGATGCCGTTTGGTTTAACCAATGCGCCAGCAGTGTTTATGAGTTTAATGAACAGAGTCTTTCATCAGTTCTTGGATAAATTTGTGGTTGTATTCATTGATGACATCCTCATATATTCCAAGAGCCACGAAGAGCACGAGGAGCATCTCAGAATCGTGTTAGAGACCTTGAGACAGGAGAAGTTATACGCCAAACTCAGTAAGTGTGAGTTTTGTATGGATAAAGTGCCTTTATTGGGATATATCATCTCGGGAGAAGGACTTTCAGTGGATCCAAAGAAAGTTGCGGCAATAGAGACTTGTCCTACACCCACATCAGTTGCAGAGGTGAGAAGTTTTCTCAGACTTGCGGGATATTACCGAAGGTTTGTAGAAAATTTCTCAAGGATTTCAGAACCGATGACGAAGCTGACACGTAAAGACCAGGAGTTTATATGGACAGAAGACTGCCAGAAGGCTTTTGAAGAATTGAAGAGAAGATTAACAACAGCACCTGTCTTACTCTTCCTTCAGGATATGAGGTTTTGTTGTTTACAGTGATGCATCAGGCAGTGGATTAGGATGTGTTTTGATACAACATGGAAAAGTCATTGCTTATGCATCAAGGCAGTAGAAGGTCCACGAGAAGAACTACCCAACACACGATCTGGAGCTAGCAGCAGTTATATTTGCACTGAAGATTTGGAGGCACTACCTTTATGGGGAGAAAGTAGACATCTTTACAGATCATAAGAGTCTGAAGTATGTATATACTCAGAAGGAGCTTAACATGAGGCAGAGACGTTGGCTTGAACTGATGGTAGATTTTGACATAGATCTGCAGTATCATCCAGGAAAGGCGAATGTTGTAGCAGACGCACTCAGCAGAAAGCCTACGGCTTATTTCTTGACGATGCAGACCGAGTTATTGAGAGATCTACAGGAGCTTCAGATAGAGGTTATTTTACCAGGACAGAATGGCTTGCTGGCTAATCTTGAAATTAAGTCGTCACTTGTGGAAAGAATTAAAGAGGCATTGCCCACCGATGCTAGATTTCGAAGACTCAAAGAGAGAACGGAAGCAGGCATGCAGACAGGACTTCGCATACACAAAGATGGGACATTGAGGTTTGGAAATCGCTTGTATGTTCCAAATGGAGAATTGAGACAAGAGTTAATGACTTAAGCACATAGCTCTATGTACTCTGTTCACCCAGGAGGAACCAAGATGTACCGAGACTTGAGACAGTATTATTGGTGGCATGGAATGAAAAAGGAGATTGCAAGATTTGTGGCCAAATGCTTAGTCTGTCAGCAAGTAAAGGCCGAGCATCAGAGGACTGCAGGTATGTTACAGCCGCTTCCTATACCAGAATGGAAGTGGGAGCATATCATGATGGATTTTGTCACCGGATTTCCAAGGAACCCCAACGGGAGAGATGCAGTATGGATTATCGTGGATAGACTCACTAAATCGGCACACTTCTTGCCATTTAGAGTTGGACAGTCCACAGAGGTACTAGCCGACATATATATGCAACAAATCGTCAGATTACATGGAGTGCCGGTTAGTATTGTATCGGATCGAGATTCGAGATTTATATCTCATTTCTGGTAAAGCATGCAAGAGAGTCTGGGCACCAGACTCAAATTCAGTACGGCTTACCATCCACAGACAGATGGTCAATCGGAGCGCACCATTCAGATCTTAGAGGATATGTTGCGATCATGTATGCTAGACTTTGGAGGATCTTGGGAAGATCATTTGCACTTGGTGGAGTTCTCCTACAACAACAGTTATCAGGCCAGCATTCAGATGGCACCATTCGAGACATTATACGGAAGGAAGTGCAGATCGCCTATATGTTGGAGTGACGTTGGTGAACGTCAAATACTGGATCCAGAATTGGTAACACAGACAGTGGAGAAGGTAAAACAGATTCAGAATCATCTTCGAGCAGCTCAGGACAGACAGAAGCATTGGGCTGATACACACAGACGTCCCCTAGAGTTCAAAGGAGGAGAGCACGTGTTCTTGAGGATTTCGCCCACTCGAGGTACTATTCGATTTGGGAGCAGAGGCAAGTTGAGCCCAAGGTATATCGGGCCATTTGACATTCTAGAGCGCATAGGTGAGGTGGCTTATCGTCTTGTGTTACCTCCATCCTTAGAGAGAGTGCATGACGTATTCCACGTCTCACAGCTGCGAAGGTACGTGACCGACCCAAGTCATGTAGTCGATCATTCAGAGATCGCAGTGGGCCCAAGCTTGAGATATGAAGAACAACCAGTTGGCATCCTCGACGTCAGTGAGAAGACATTGTGGGGACAGACAATCAGACTGGTTCGTGTAGCTTGGAAATATTATTCTCCTGGAGAATCGACTTGGGAACGAGAAGATAGTATGCACCAGCGTTATCCTCACTTGTTCGAGAATGCAGTTATAAACTGAGCAACCTTGTATTTTTATAGTTCTTCCTTTAGTAGCTCATTCTTTGATTGCGAGGACGCAATCCTCTTAGGGGGGTAGATTGTAAATACCCTGTTTTTTCAGAATAATTTTAATATAATTTTTTGAATTTTTTGGCATTTTTCTGGATGAAGAACCAAGGTAATTATGATCAAAGGATTTTTTTAATGCAGTTTATTGGTGTTAAAATATTATGAAAATAATATTTTATGGTATAAAATAGAAAACCGAACATGTGGTATTTTTCAGTGAGTTTATTGGACTCCGGAGACGCGTTTAAAGCCTTAAAAACTATTGGATTGTTAAACCAAACCAACCCTGATTAAACCAAACCAACCCTGATTAAACCAAACCAGACTGAACCGAACCAGGCTAAACCCAGCATAGCGGGTCGGGTCGGGTCGGATCTGAGACAAACCCGACCCGGATACCGAACCCTAATTCTATTTCGGGTCGGAACAATATTTCCGACCCGGCGGCGCGACCTATAAAGATGCCTCGACGTTCGTGCCCTAGGCAGCCGTCTCCTCGAGATCCGCGAAGCAGCCGCCTCTCTCTAACTCCCCAAGCCGCCTCTGCCCAGTTCCCCTCGTCGACCCCTAACTCCCCAAGCCGCCTCCGCCCAGTTCCCCTCGTCGACCCCTAACTCCCTAGGCCGCCGCACCCCCAGACCCCGACGATGTCCTCCTCTCGTTGCCGCCCGACCTCCTGCCCTCCTCCTTAGACCTCGCCGTCCCTTCTCCGCCTGTCATCAGCCACCGAGCAGACCCACCGGCCCGACTCTGGTGCAGCCATCCACCTCCAGATCCACAGCCCCTCGCCGGCCTCCCCTGACCCGCAGCCTCCTTCGACTCCCTCCGGCCGCCAGCAACCTCCCCCACTCCGGCATCGTGCCCTAAACCTAACCCTAGGGCGGACACAGCAGACGCAGGACACGAAGGAGACACGCGAAGACACATGGAATTTAGCGTTCACGGAGCCCTGTTCAGGTACCGTTTTCTCTCACCTCGCAACTCCATTTTAGTTTCCGTCAGTTGCTACGCGTAGACTATATAACCCTCTCGGTGCACGTATAACTCGTTCGGTGCATAGCGTCATGTGGTGATCGCATACCGCGATCCAAAAACAGGAAAAATAATGCCCTATTTTACCCCGGAATTGAGTACGCCCTGCCAAACAGGACAACTCGGTCGCACGCGGTCTTTACCGAAATGTGCGCGACGTTGATACGGACGTGTGGGATTTCACAGAAGTCGATTCGGATGTGCGTGCACACCGGAATCAACGCGTGTCCGCCGACAACGTCCCGTATCCGTCCATTCTGAAACACGCTGTAACTTTGTGTACACACGTCGGATCGAGACGAAACTTATACTATCGGACTCGTAGCAATACGCTGGTCCTGTGACCCAAGTTTGGTCTGATTCTGAGAACGTTGACAAAATCGCGTATCGTGGGCCCCACAGGCTCCACTTGACGGGCGATTTTGTGATCGGCTCATCGGAATCTAATTTTGGAAGTTCCGTTGGATTCGTATCATCGTTCCTGAGTTGTTGACACTAAGTTTGACAAATTTGGAGACATTTGACCCTGACACATTTTTCGGTGCAAAGTGGCCGACATGTGGACCCGCTCTTGCCCGAAAATGACCTTTTTGCCCCTGTGTCCAAATTAGACTTAAGGACAGGCATTTCTAGCTATTTGATATCTTCTGAGACTGTTGGTGATGGTTATTACAGCTTTTGGAGTAGTACATACAGGATCCACTGATACCGGGACGACTGTTGATATTCAAACATCAGGCAAGTGTATCTTGCCAAACTCTGCAGTATTGTTACATATTTTTCTTGCTTTCTTATATTGTTGTGCATGCTTAACCTAGGACCGTGTGATGTACTTAGCGTCCGATTATTAGTCGGGTGCCAACACCGTACGCGGTGTTGTGTATTGTCATCTAGAGATGGATATTCGTGACACTTAAGACTCTCGTACTTGTCTTATCAAGTACCATATGACCCAGGACACTTGACACCATTCATGAGACAGGATCTTTCCGAGATATTCATGGTGATTCTGTATAGGATACAGGACTTGACAGAGATACTATATTCTTAGATACATTATGACTTATTGCATTAGATATGATCCCTCTGACATGGACATGAGACGTTATGGTCATGATATGCGTGGTTACATTGGGTGGGGAGAGATACACAGGCTACAGGCTGATCATATATATACACCCCTATTATTGTGAGGCACAAGACTCTGAAGCCCGAGCTTGGCCCATTACTCATTATTACTGCTGCTACCGGCTCCCCGACACAGAGCTTGTAGTGGCTTCAGCCTGAGTTCTAGTGATGCTCTCATCTTGCATATCACTTAGCTGGTTATTTAGTATTCCCTTATTGTTCCATCTATTGCTGGAAAGACCCATAGGCTATAGGTTGATTATGTTATGCCGGCTACTCAGTCTCCCGCTGAGCTAGACCACCTCATGATATCACTACTACCGGCTCCCCTACACAAAGCTTGTAGTTGTTTCAACCTGAGTACTATTGATGTTCTTTCTTGCATTTCACACAGATGTTTACATACTTACCCTGTTTATCTCATTATTTGCTGCACTGTTTATATATTCTGGCTTGTATTATTATCTGTACCTTGCTATGTCCCCTGAGGACCTGGATATGGATTATGTCCCCAGGATTTGCAGACGAGATCTATCCCGAGGTATACGGGACCGCAGCAGGAGCTGATCCAGGAGCTGTACCACCATCTGAGGACGAGGTGGTAGCTGAAGACTTTTCCTGAGCATCCATGTTTCATGCTCAGCATTTATTTATTTCAGTCTTTCATATTCTGGTCTGTTGAACCATTGTATTAGATTTTATCGGGTTGTTCCCCGAAGTACTTTGTTGAGACTAGCTGATGATTTACATTCCTTATTTATTCTGTGGATCATACTTTTATACTTTGTGTGGATGAGATTAGTTGTGCCATATTGTCGTAGACTTATTTTTACAGCTTAAGTATGTCCTGATGGATCCATTAAATTGGGTTTGTCCATCGGTGCGTACTGCTGGCCATTGCCACGTGTCCAGTCCCTCGGCATTTTGGGACTGGGGCGTGACATTGTATCGAAATTAATCTTAGTCTCTCAATTTAGTTCAAATTAAACCCTAAATTGGTCGAGGGGGTTTACAACTGCGGAGGAGCTAGAGGTGCTACCGTCAGAGTTTTCATGATCATTTGGTAGGCCTTCTGCCTAGGTTTGGAGCATCATAATCTAGTCAGCCGATGCCCTAGTCATTACTCTTTTTATCTGTCATTCAGTACTTTTATTTCGTTATAGTAGTGAGAGTAAGCATTACACAATCTCCAAGATCTTTTTTTTTGAAAAAGGAAATGGGTTTGTTCCCACCAGACATCTTGGGTTGTACTTTGATATTTCAGACTGATGTTTATTTCTAGTATTTATTTTAGTACTTCTTGTTGATTATATTGTGGATGAGATTAGATTACCTGTTGTTATTGATATTGGACTTGTTAGTAATTTAGGACAGTGTAGCACTCTTCGTTTGGATCCATTAAATTAGAATATCCACGGAGACGTGTCAGCTGGCTATTGCCACGTGGCCTGGTCCCGTGTATTTTGGGACTGGGGCATGACAGGAAGTTTATAGCGAAGCTCGCTACCTGCACTGCAAGCATTGCCGTCTATCTAGACTATACTCCATGGTGGCTAGTCAATATAGTGATACTTATGTATATTTAAACTGTGCAAAGTAACTATGTCTTCATGGTAGAAAAGGTCATGGTAAGTAGTGTACATGTGGTTCAGATGGTGCAGGTAAAAGTCACCGAGTGATGACACATTTTTGTTATGGCATTTTATTCTATCATATTTTAAAAAATTAAACTAAGGCAAGATAGAAGGATCACATAACAATAATGTTGCATGTTCACATGAATACAGTATCGATTTGGTGTGTTGGGTTAGCTCGCTCTCACCAGTACTTTTTGAAGTACTGACACTCATTATAGCAGGTTCCCTGAGCCAAGGCCAGACGACAAGGAGCTAAAGCTTTTCTGTCACGACCCGTACCAGATGTAAGGATACTAGTCGGAAATAACGCCCAGCCTACGGCGCAGAATTGGCGGTAGAACGCTGTCTAGATAGTCTATCTAAAGTAATGAACCACCAATAATGATAGAATACTCAATCACAGAACTAAGATAGAATGAGCACGAATCAGATAAGAATAGAATAGTCATCATACAACTCATGAGATTAAAATAATACATTAATGAGTCTGAAGAGTAACAAAAATAAGCTGGAGACAAATCCAGTACAAAAGAATACTACCATACTACAAAGCTACACTCCAGGGTCAACTGTCTCAGTTGGGATAAGTCCCTCTTGAGCCAGGGTCTCCGAATCTAAACCCACAACATCCTGGGGTCCATAATAGGTAGGGTACTCCTCAGTGTCATCTGGAAAAATATATCCAGTCAGGAAAGGAGCAGAGTACATCTCTAACAGCAGTTCTAATCCATGATAAAAACTATGTAACAGTAAATAGCTATGGATAAACAAGATGCACAATAGATACAAGAGATATATAGACAATAAGGAAATACTGGAAAGAAATACAATAATGAACAATATGTCAATGAAACAATAATACTAATGACTAAGTGTGTGAGTACTAGCTTAACATGTGATCGGCTTGGGCAAGATACAATGCGGCATGGCTAATCATACGTGCGGTGCATGATCAACACTATTCGCTTACCAATACTTTATTCAATAGGGATTTGATCACATATCTATACTAATACTCCCCACCCCCAACTGGTATAATAGATCCAACCACGGTATGCTATGGCACTAGATTCCCCAAGAAGAGAGCGACTCCTCCCGAAAATCGGTGTCTGTATATGTACAATATAACCAATGAACAATACTTGCACCATATACACCATATACCAAGGAATAACATCTCATGACGAGATCCGGATATACCAATCCGTGTAACCATAGTGTCAAGAGAAACATGTATATCTACACTAGATACAACGAACATAGAGGATATCATAAATGAGAAACTATCAGAGAATGTACTCGCCTGAAGTCCAAAGAACAGTCTCACAGATGTCTGACTCGGTACCTCGAAGACCTAGATATAGAATACCACATTAATACAAGATCCCGGAAAGAGAACAAGTCAAACTAGTCAACTTCTAGGTCAATAAATAAATTCTAAGTCAAAAGTCAACTATGGTCAACTCTAAAGTCAACTAAAGTCAAACATGGTCAAACCAAGGTCATCCTCACAAGACATCTATAAAAAATAATATAGAAATAAAATACAACAATTTAGGAAATTAAAATTAGATCCCAAAAGATACCCACACAAAGTATACTAATAATACAATTAATGCACACTCTAAATAATGTATATACAAACCAATATTTATACAAATAAAATAAAATATTATTATTAGTATTATACCTCACAAAAATACCTCTATATATACATATATATAAATCAAAATGCATATATATATATATATATAACAAATTTAATAACTATATACTTATATATACATACATATAAACTTACAAAATTAAAATACCAAACACATGCACATATTAATGTACATATTTTACATGGCTAGAAGCACACATAAAAATACATTCATTAATATACAAATAATTATATAATAATTATAAATAATATAATTACACATTTAAACACATAAATATATTTTATAAAACATTTATGTATAAATTATTTTATTAACATAAGTACATATATAATTGCATGCAAGAAGCTACATATATACATTTATACATCACATTAGAACACATAAAAATATATAGATCTATGCTACAATAAATACCATAATAAATACACTAAAATAATATATAATATCTATATATATTTACTAATTATAAATGAAGAATTTAAAGCATAAATAATTAGATCTACACAAAAACACACCAAATTGGAGAGTATCACACCGTATCCCACTAGATCTAGGATACGCATGCGACACGAGTCCAACACACAACCAAATGCACCCCGAAGGACACAAACAAGTCACAAATAATATTTATGAACAAATCAAAGTGTCAAAAGTAGATCTATGTGTCCGTGTCAAAATACGACATATACAAAGCCCCGTGTCGGAGGAAAACCCCCAAAATGACACGTATCACCAAATAGTTGGGATACGAACCACATGTACCCAAATATGGATACGACACAAGCCCCAAACACATAAGCACATGCCCAATTGATCTATAGGATCAATTGACACACACAATAAAATGTAAATTCGGAATTCCAACAAAATTGACACAAAAAGCACCATAACTTTCTCCATGGGTCTCCTATGAACATAAAATAAAGTCCTATGGGTAGTACATACATATGGATTGATTTTACATGATTAAATCTCATATTTAGAAGCTATTTTAATGGGAAAATCTCAATTATACCTATTGGGAGATGGATTCCCAATGAAACCTCCAATTGAGATGAACTTGCTTCCAAATTGTAGATCCTTGCTCCTCTTTGTAGATCCTTGCTTCCTCCTTCTAGATACTTGATTCTCAACTTTCTAATGGTGAATTGGGAAGAATTTGGAATAAATTTGGTGGGGAATTGGAATGAGAATGGAGGAAATTTGGGAGTGGGAAATTCTAGATCTAGATTTGGAATGAGAATGAGAGGAGAGAGAAATTTCCCCCCTCTAATATAGGCCGACCATGCCCCCTTCCCCAAGTAATTGTAAAATGTCCAATGTACCCCTTGGGGCCTCTCATGAAGAAATAATTAAGGAAGGAAGCTTCTAGTCTAATCACTTAATTAATTTAATCCATCTCCTTAACTATGGGCTTTCTAAATTGGCCAAATCTAACTATTTAATTCATGTTGGTCCATAGGTCCAAACTAAAATAGTTGGGTCTACTAAAATAAGTCCAAAATAATTAAATAACATCCAACAATAATTAAATAATACAACAAAAATTATTTACCATGCACAATATTTATTTAAATAGGAAATTACTAAAATACCCTTTTTTCTAAAATGTGGTAGTGACAAGTCTACCCTCCTTAAAATAATTTTGTCCTCGAAATTTAAAGATGAAAACTACCCCCAGAAAATCACAGAACAGAACTAAAGAATCACAACTAACTAATGAACAAAACATAACAATGAACAGAACATAGCTAGAGAATAACATACCTCAAGGTACAAACAAATATGGATAACGCTCTCGCATGTCATCCTCTCTCTCCCAGGTAGACTCCCCCGGAGAGTGATGTCTTCATGCGACACGTACCAAAAGAATAGTCTGGTTCCCCAGCACCTTCTCTCTCCGATCCAGAATCTCAACTGGCTGCTCTGGATAGCTAAGAGTAGGGCCCACCTCTATCTCTGAATGATCCAATACATGACTAGGATCTGCCACGTATCGTCTCAACTGTGACACATGAAACACGTTATGCACTCCCTCCAATGCAGGTGGCAAGTCTAGTCTATAAGCAACTGCACCGACCCTCTCTAGAATAGTGAAATGTCCGATGAATCGCGGACTAAGCTTTCCGCCTCCACCGAAGCGAATTGTGCCTCGTGTCGGAGAAATCCTCAGAAACACCAAACCACCCACCTAGAATAAAACACCATCTTAAGAACTTAATCTATAACAAACAAGAACAAGCACAAACAAAATCTAAACTATACCTCAAACTCCAAAGGTCTCCGATGGCTATCGGCCCAATGCCGCTGTCTGTCCTGCGCCACTCGAAGTCTGTCTCTGATCAACTGAACCTTCTCCGCTGCATCCACAACCATCTCTGGCCCAAGCAAAACTCTCTCTCCAACATCGTCCCAAGACAAAGGAGTACGATACCTCCGACCATATAGAGCTTCAAAAGGTGACATCTCTATACTGGCCTGGTAACTGTTGTTGTAAGCAAACTCTACCAAATGGAGATGGTCCTCCCAAGAACCCTCGAAATCTAGTACATAAGTGCGCAACATATCCTCGAGAGTCTGGATAGTCCGCTCAGACTGCCCATCTGTCTGGGGATGATATGCAGTACTGAACTTGAGCTGAGTGCCCAAACTCTTCTGCAAACTCCTCCAGAAATGAGAAGTGAAACGACTATCTCGATCTGAGACTATGCTGATGGGAACTCCGTGTATCCTAATGATCTGCCTCACATACATCTCTGCCAGCTTCTCCGTAGACAAACCCACCTTGAAAGGCAAAAAGTGGGCCGACTTGGTCAACCTATCAACAATGACCCAAATCGCGTCTTTCCCTCCTGGAGATCGTGGAAGTTCGGACACAAAATCCATAGTAATGTGTTCCCACTTCCACTCTGGAATGGGTAATGGCTGAAGTAACCCTCCTGGCCTCTGCCTCTCGGCTTTCACCTGCTGGCACACTAAGCATCTGGATACAAACTGTGCCACTTCCCTCTTCATGCCATACCACCACACACTTTCTCGCATATCCCGATACATCTTGTTAGCACCTGGATGTATGGAATACTGAGAGCAATGCGCTTCCTACAATACCTCCTCTCGCAACTCCCCACTAGGCACACACAATCTAACTCCATGCCTCAAAGATCCATCCTCTGCAATAGTGAAATCATCCTCCAATCCTGCTCTCACTTGAGCTCTGATACTCCTCAAAGATACGTCATCATACTGTGCTGCCTTGATCCTGTCCATCAAATCTGAGTGTATCTACAATCCCCACATCTGCATAGCACACCCAGGAACAATCACCTCAATGCCTAAGCTCTCCAAGTCCTCCAACAAATATCGATCCTGCGTCAAGAACATAGCTACCGGATACATGCTCAAAGCATCGGCAACTACATTGGCTTTCCCATGATGATATTGTAAAGAGATATCAAAATCCTTCATCAGTTCCAACCACCGACGCTGCCTCATGTTCAACTCCTTCTGCGTGAAAACGTACTTCAAGCTTTTGTGGTCTGTGAAGATCTCCACACGCTCTCCGTACAAATAATGTTTTCACAACTTCAGGGCGAATATGACAGCTGCCAACTCCAAATCATGGGTAGGATAGTTCTTTTTATGAGGACGCAATTGCCTGGATGCATAGGCAATCACTTTCCCATGCTGCTGAAGAACACAACCTAAACCCTTTCCCGAAGCATCACTATAAATAGTGAAACCTCCGGACCCTGATGGCAACGTCAAAATAGGAGCAGACGTTAACCTCTTCTTCAATTCCTCAAAAGCAACCTGGCAATCCTCCGTCCAAACAAACTCCATATCCTTCCTTGTGAGTCTGGTCATCGGCTCGGCAATCCTCGAAAAATCTTGCACAAACTTTCTGTAATAGCCTGTCAATCCCAAGAAACTCCTAATCTCTGCTACCGAACTCGGAGTCTTCCAAGATTCCACTGCTGAAATCTTCTTCGGATCCACTGAAATACTATCACCAGTCATAACATGCCCCAAGAATTCTACCTTGTCCAAGAAAAACTCATATTTGGACAACTTCCCATACAACTTCTCCTTCCTCAGCACATCCAACACAATCCTCAAATGCTCCTCATTCTCCTCCGGTGTCCTCGAGTATATGAGTATGTCGTCGATGAACACCACCACGAACTTGTCAAGGTACTGGTGGAACACCTTGTTCATCAAGTTCATAAATACCGCCGGTGCATTAGTCAAACCAAACGGTATCACCATAAACTCGTACTGACCATACCGAGTTCTAAAAGCAGTCTTCGGTATGTCCTCCGGCTTCACCTTCACCTGATGGTAGCCTGATCTCAAATCTATCTTAGAAAATACCTTCGCACCACTCAACTGATCAAACAGATCATCAATCCGTGGTAAAGGATACTTATTCTTGATTGTGAGATTATTCAAAGCCCTGTAATCAATGCACATGCGCACCGATCCATCCTTCTTCGGTACAAATAATACCGGGGCTCCCCATGGTGAAGAACTCGATCTGATAAACCCCTTATCCTGCAATTCGTCCACCTGCTTCTTCAACTCGACCAGCTCGCTGTTGTTGACTCTATAGACATGCTGCGAAATTGGTTCTGCACCTGGCACCAAGTCTATAGAAAATTCAACATCTCGATCTGGTGGCAATCCTGGTAATTCCTCAGGAAACACATCCAAGAATTCTGCTATCAACGGATGCGGCAACTCCTTGTCTTCCACCATAGCTCCACAAATAATGCCTTTTTCCTGCTCCGCAGCTCCTCTAGCAAACTCGAACTCTGGCTCTCCTGGCGAACCAAACAAAACTCTACCTCCTCTACAGTCTATGCTAGCACGGTGCCTACTCAACCAATCCATCCCAAGTACAATATCGTAGCTCGGAAGTGGCATTACAAGTAGACACGCACTCAGCTCCCGGCCTCCCAGAGTAACTCTCCGATCCTTGCAAATATCATTAACCAGGATAATGCCTCCCCCGATCATGATCTTGCAAGTCCTAAGCAAAGACTCAGCTACCAAACCATGCTTCAGAGCAAAAGAAATAGATACAAAACTATGGGAAGCACCACTATCAAACAAAGCTAAAGCTGTAATGGAATCAAGAAGAATAGAACCTGCGATGACATCTCCGGTGGGTTCCTCCTCTTCGACGGTCATAGCAAATGCTCGTTCCTACCGAGCACCTCCCTGCTGTTGATGCTGGACAAAACACTGCTGCTGTGTCAGAAGCGGTCCCCTCGGCTGTGCTACAGGTGGTCTCGTCTGTGTCCTCGGAGCTGGAGCTGCTCCCTGAACTGCACGACGAGGACACTCCCTTGATTGATGCCCTTCAGTACCATAATACAAACAAACTCCTAACCTCCTCCGGCAAACTTCCCAGATGTGGCCGGGCTTCTTGCAGAAGTTGCATGGAGCTTGCTGTATCTGTCTCTGCTGCTGAGGTGCCTGGTGAAAAGGCGCTCTAGCTGGAGTCTGGTTCTGCTGTGGCTGCTGGAAAGGTCTGGACTGGAAATGAGGACGTTTGGCAGATACTGCACTGCCGTTGGCCCCCAGAAAAGAATCACGGTCTCTCTTGGTCTTCAAACTCAGATCCCGCTCAACCTTGCGTGCCTCCGCAAGTATCTCCGAGAATGTCTCATAAAAAGACGGAATGAGGATCAATATGGCACATGATAAAAGATATCAAGGAAAGGACAGTTTAAGGGATCAAGTATCAATGTCAAAGGAGAATAGTTGAATCAAAAGAATTTTCCTAGATGTGATTGAGTATCTCAGCCTATATCCTATATCCTATCGCAGGCTCGCAGTAGTACAACTAAGTTGTCGCACTACCATGACATCACATACTTGTGAAGCTAGACCTGCATGGGCCACCACCAAAAACGTATCACGACCCGTACCCGATGTAAGGATACTAGTCGGAAACAACGCCCAGCCTACACCGCAGAATCGGCGGTAGAACGCTGTCTAGATAGTCTATCTAAAGTAATGAACCACCAATAATGATAGAATACTCAATCACAGAACTAAGATAGAATGAGCACGAATCAGATAAGAATAGAATAGTCATCATACAACTCATGAGTTTAAAATAATACATCAATGAGTCTGAAGAGTAACAAAAATAAGCTGAAGACAAATACAGTACAAAAGAATACTACCATACTACAAAGCTACACTCCAGGGTCAACTGTCTCAGTTGGGATAAGTCCCTCTTGAGCCAGGGTCTCCGAATCTAAACCCACAACATCCTGGGGTCCATAATAGGTAGGGTACTCCTCAGTGTCATCTGGAAAAATATATCCAGTCAGGAAAGGAGCAGAGTACATCTCTAACAGCAGTTCTAATCCATGATAAAAACTATGTAACAGTAAATAGCTATGGATAAACAAGATGCACAATAGATACAAGAGATATATAGACAATAAGGAAATACTGGAAAGAAATACAATAATGAACAATATGTCAATGAAACAATAATACTAATGACTAAGTGTGTGAGTACTAGCTTAACATGTGATCGGCTTGGGCAAGATACAATGCGGCCTGGCTAATCATACGTGCGGTGCATGATCAACACTATTCGCTTACTAATACTTTATTCAATAGGGATTTGATCACATATCTATACTAATACTCTCCCACCCCAACTGGTATAATAGATCTAACCACGATATGCTATGGCACTAGATTCCCCAAGAAGAGAGCGACTCCTCCCGAAAATCGGTGTCTGTACATGTACAATATAACCAATGAATAATACTTGCACCATATACACCATATACCAAGGAATAACATCTCATAACGAGATCCGGATATACCAATCCGTGTAACCATAGTGTCAAGAGAAACATGTATATCTACACTAGATACAACGAACATAGAGGATATCATAAATGAGAAACTATCAGAGAATGTACTCGCCTGAAGTCCAAAGAACAGTCTCACAGATGTCTAACTTGGTACCTCGAAGACCTAGATATAGAATACCACATTAATACAAGGTCCCGGAAAGAGAACAAGTCAAACTAGTCAACTTCTAGGTCAATAAATAAATTCTAAGTCAAAAGTCAACTATGGTCAACTCTAAAGTCAACTAAAGTCAAACATGGTCAAACCAAGGTCATCCTCACAAGACATCTATAAAAAATAATATAGAAATAAAATACAACAATTTAGGAAATCAAAATTAGATCCCAAAAGATACCCACACAAAGTATACTAATAATACAATTAATGCACACTCTAAATAATGTATATACAAACCAATATTTATACAAATAAAATAATATATTATTATTAGTATTATACCTCACAAAAACACCTATATATATACATATATATAAATCAAAATGCATATATATATATATATATATATAACAAATTTAATAACTATATACTTATATATACATACATATAAACTTACAAAATTAAAATACCAAACACATGCACATATTAATGTACATATTTTACATGGCTAGAAGCACACATAAAAATACATTCATTAATATACAAATAATTATATAATAATTATAAATAATATAATTACACATTTAAACACATAAATATATTTTATAAAACATTTATGTATAAATTATTTTATTAACATAAGTACATATATAATTGCATGCAAGAAGCTACATATATACATTTATACATCACATTAGAACACATAAAAATATATAGATCTATACTACAATAAATACCATAATAAATACACTAAAATAATATATAATATCTATATATATTTACTAATTATAAATGAAGAATTTAAAGCATAAATAATTAGATCTACATAAAAACACACCAAATTGGAGAGTATCACACCGTATCCCACTAGATCTAGGATACGCATGCGACACGAGTCCAACACACAACCAAATGTACCCCGAAGGACACAAACAAGTCACAAATAATATTTATGAACAAATCAAAGTGTCAAAAGTAGATCTATGTGTCCGTGTCAAAATACGACATGTACAAAGCTCCGTGTCGGAGGAAAACCCCCAAAATGACACGTATCGCCAAATAATTGGGATACAAACCACATGTACCCAAATATGGACACGACACAAGCCCCAAACACATAAGCACATGCCCAATTGATCTATAGGATCAATTGACACACACAACAAAATGTAAATTCGGAATTCCAACAAAATTGACATAAAAAGCACCATAACTTTCTCCATGGGTCTCCTATGAACATAAAACAAAGTCCTATGGGTAGTACATACATATAGGTTGATTTTACATGATTAAATCTCAGATTTAGAAGCTATTTTAATGGGAAAATCTCAATTATACCTATTGGGAGATGGATTCCCAATGAAACCTCCAATTGAGATGAACTTGCTTCCAAATTGTAGATCCTTGCTCCTCTTTGTAGATCCTTGCTTCCTTCTTCTAGATTCTTGTTTCTCAACTTTCTAATGGTGAATTGGGAAGAATTTGGAATAAATTTGGTGGGAAATTGGAATGGGAATGGAGGGAATTTGGGAGTGGAAAATTCTAGATCTAGATTTGGAATGAGAATGAGAGGAGAGAGAAATTTCCCCCCTCTAATATAGGCCGACCATGCCCCCTTCCCCAAGTAATTATAAAATGTCCAATGTACCCCTTGGGGCCTCTCATGAAGAAATAATTAAGGAAGGAAGCTTCTAGTCTAATCACTTAATTAATTTAATCCACCTCCTTAACTATGGGCTTTCTAAATTGGTCAAATCTAACTATTTAATTCATGTTGGTCCATGGGTCCAAACTAAAATAGTTGGGTCTTCTAAAATAAGTCCAAAATAATTAAATAACATCCAACAACAATTAAATAATACAACAAAAATTATTTACCATGCACAATATTTATTTAAATAGGAAATTACTAAAATACCCTTTTTCCTAAAATGTGGTAGTGACATTTTCCCCCAACCTTTTACTGATCTGACGCGTTCATGTTCGTGACTTTTTGGAACGCTAGTACATATTCTCAAGGAGCTCGCACATACCCTTTTGAAGCTCCTAGGTAATGGTGCAAACACGCACCCAAGGTTGTTTGGTCTTTTAAATTTTTAGTAAGGAATGTATGGATCGGCTATCTCATTTTGTTTCCATGTTGTAATCTCGTGCGGCACCCTTTTAACTTTTGAGTCAAGATTTTGTAACAAGATGTTCATTATCAATAAAGAAAACTTTTCTTCATTCTAATGTGTGATATCTCATTTGCTTACTCTGTTGCATATGTTTCTAAAGTATATTATTATGTCTAGGTCTTATGCGAGCCTGCCTTATACTCGTACGATATTACGCCCGGGGGACGATTCGTGGCAGACATGACGGTCGAGGAGCTGGAGACGAAGAAAGGTACAAAGCAACTAGGGGGATCGGAGATCGGTGGCATGGTGGAGAAGGAACTCTGTCGCGGGCGACATGCATGGAATCCAGTTGAGAAGCCATAGGGTCAATACCCTATCATCAGATTGGAGGGGGAGATTGTTGGGGTCCAGTTTGGATTTGGTAAATTTTGGAACCCAAATATTGTCAAAGATTTAATTTGATATAATCTGAAAATCTACATTCAATGTAAGATTTGATTAGTTTTAAATTTGTATCAGATATTTAATTTGACCATATTTGGACGTCCATAATTGGTGTTGGACTATTTTATGTGGAATATAATTCTTATTTTAAGGTTTTCTATTTAGAAAATTCTATTATGACCTAAAATATGATTTACACACACACACACATACACACTTGCAACTAGCAGGAAAACAAACTTACTGAAAAAGCACACCCTTACACTTAGGGGACTCCCCTATTTATACACAAAAAACTGCTTCAGAATGAAGCAACCAACCGCCAATTATTCCAGAAAATAAATCTCCAGCTATCTTCCACCATCATGAAAAGTACCAAGCTGTCTTCTACTATCAGGAAAATGAGTTATCTTCCACTATCAGGAAAAAGAGAGATGTTGCCATCAATAATGCTGGTAATGTCATATCATTGCAACTATTAAGTGGAGAACCCACTTACTCAAAATTCATCCTCAAATCACGTGATTAAAGAAGGATGGGTACCACTAAAAATAAAGAGAATTATTCATCATTAGTGGGTAGTGGAGCCGTAACCGACTAGTAAAACTCGTCTGCCGACATGTCTTCGAGATTAGTCTATGATGTATTACCAGGGATATCCATACCAAAATTGGCGTTGAACTGTGCTTTCAAGAACTGAAGGCACCTCTTATTTCATTCTTCACCAAAAATACTAGGGTTCTTTCTGATTAGAGATTCTTTTAATTTGGTGATGGTGTTATTACCGAAGTTTTTGCTTTAGACATGCTTGTCCAACTTGCTTTTATTTTCTTTGATGGAGACAATTAATTCCATAAACTTATCATTTTTATCAATTCGCTGCCACCATTTCACAAGAAATTTTTGTGACAAAATAAGAATATTGTTGGGATCAAAATCACACTTGATAGTCCAACGAAATATATGAGGGATCTGGAATTGGACAAAAAAATATAGAGTACTCCCCCCCCCCCCCATAAAGATGATCTTCTTGACAACGTAGATAAGATAGAATCCATTTAGATAATTTTTCCTGAATAGAATTTGAAATAATTTCCAAGGTAGCTCAAAGCCTAAGCCACCGGTCTTAAAACCATAAAGGAATTTCATTATGAAGAATTTCAGGACAAATTCTGATGAACCATGAACATATTTTTTGGAAATTCTCATAGTATAAGAAGTTATAAAATGCTTGTATATAATCCCAATAATTATAACTACAAACAATAATTTTATCTTTTGAGAGCTGTTGTTCTCGGTTAGGATGTAAACCCCAAGATTGGTGTGTGGATATCATGATAATAACCTTACTATAAGCCACTTCGAGAGGATGAGGTTTAGTAGAATGTTCCACTGTTATAGATTTTGTTGTTATCAAAATACCTTCATAAAGGTTAACAAATATGCCCATAACCAGAATAAAACTGCCTTCGAGATAATGTTTATGATATTTCCATGGATCTTTCATAAGAGGAATATCACTGCTATCGAGTTTAATAATTTTCTCGAAATTTATCTTCTCTGAGAAGATGGACTAAACTTTCATTGCTTCTTTATAAGAAGGGATATTATTTTCATTATTGGCAGGCTGTTTGCCTTTGGCATTGGATCTGGAACCAGCTTCAATAGGACAATTTTTTATTATTTTCTGATATGCGAAAGAGTCCTGAGGACGTAACATTCCCTTAGACTTGCCTCTACCTCGGGTTTGGCTGGACATCTTGCTGCAAAAAATTACGAGTAAGAAAGTCAGGAAGAGAATTATCCTTTCCATTAATAAATTCAATATCAAAATAAAATATAGCTAATTCAGCTTGCCATCTAGCAAAAATTTGTTTAGAGGCAATATTCTTAACATCCTTTTCAAGAACAGATTTAGCAGAATTGCCATCTATTTGTAGTAAGAATTTTTTGTTTAATAAATCATCTTGAAATTTATGAATATATTTAATAATAGAAATAAGTTCTTTCTTTATCGTAGAGTAATTGATTTGAGTATCATCCCATTTACCAGAATGATATGTAACAAGAATAGCGTGGCTATCATTCTTGGGATCTATTTACTTGAGGATACCCCCATAGCCAATATTACTGTCATATGTTTCAACAACTTTGAACCAGTCAGGATTGGCTAAATGTAAGCAAGGTAGGCGTTTAACCTTTTTCTTAATAAGCTGCAAAGCTTTAGTATAATTAATACTCCGAGGAGCAGGATTTTTCTTTAATCTTTGATATAATTTTTTTGTATTAATAGCAAAAATCTGCCACATAATTTAGGGTACCAAGAATCTCTGTAATTGCTTAGTATCAGTAATTTTATCAGAAAATTTTAAAGCAAATTCTATACTCCTTTCAATAGGTATAATAGTATTATTCACAATGTTATGTCCTAGAAATCGTATTTCAATCTAAAATAACTTTATTTTAGGAGCAGAGATAACAAGACCATTCTTTATAGCTAAATGTTTGAAAATATTTAAATGCTTAAAGTGCTCGTCAATAGTATTTGAGAATATTAATATATTATCAATATATGAGAGTATAAAAGAAGAATACTGAATGAATATCTCATTCATGATATTCTGAAACTCAGAAGAAGCATTTTTTAAGCCAAATGACATAATATTCCATTCATAGTGTCCAAATGGAACTGTGAATGCTGTTTTATACTTATCTTTCTCCTCAATTTGAATCTGCCAGTAACCTGACTTTAAATCAAATTTAGAAAAGATTTTTTCTTTAACAATTTTGTTAAGCAAATACCTTTTATTGGAAATTGGATATCTAATCCATTTTAAGACTTTATTTAGAGGTTTATAATTAATAACTAACCTAGGAACACCTCTTTTATTTTTAGTATTATTATTAACATAGAATGTTGTGCAACTCCATGGGGAATAAGATTTTTGAATAAGCTTCTTATCCAAAAGATCTTTAATTTATTTTTTTATATAATTCAAGATAATTGTTGTTCATTTAACAAGGTCTAGCCTTAGTCGAAACATCTTTTTCTTTAATTTTTTTTTTTCATATGGTAGAGAAATAATATGTTGTTTTCTGTCCCATAAGGCATTAGGAATATTGCTACAAGTCTGACGTTTGAATTCGTTTTCAACTTATTTTATTTTATTCTGTGTTTTAATTTTCTCAAGCTGTTGAGAAATTGATAACTGACATATTTTTTCTTTTATAAAGCATATCTGATTAATTTTCAGATCAACTTCTTTTATTTTATTTAGAATTTTTACCACATAATTCGTGATAAATTTGAATATGATATATTTTATTTTTATAGTAAGTAGAAATTTCTTGCTTATTTATTTCTTTTATCGGCATAAGTTTTTCTAGGAAAGGAGTTCCTAGAATAATATGCTGGAATATTTCTTCAACAAATATAAAGTGAAGTAGAATGCAAACTTTATTTTTACAAATATGAACATCTGTTATCTTGAAAGGTGTTATTAAAGCTTTGTTATTTTTATCACTCAATGTTTGAGTAGTGCGTTCACAATATTTTAAAGAAATAACTCATTTTTGACGCAGTTCAGATCAGCACCGCTGTCAACTAAAGCAATGAGATTATATATCGTATATTCATTGTTGATAATAAGATCAATTTTTATATACCATTTATGGGTAATAAAAATATCCATCTTTTCAAGGAAAGTATTTATTGATGCCTTTCTGTTTCATTTAATTAAAATATATTGGACCTGTGGATCAGATGTTTGTCCTTCCTCGTTATTACTAAGAGTATCAACTCTTAGAGCATGCTCTTTCACCTTTTTAATGAGAATAATTTCATTGTAGTTTTAACATCTTGTTCAATGAGAGCAAGACTTTGCTGAGTTATTTCATCATTAGATCTTAGATCTTTGATTTTAGTCTTCAAAAGTTTTAACTTCTTATGAAGATCTTGAATAGAGACAGTCTTAGGATCTTTTCCTTTTCTTCGGGCTAAGACTTCAGTCATGGTATATGGAGCAAAGTTAGGAGATGTCTCCTTCTCCTTATCATATTCTTGTAATATTTTGATGATCTTTGCTTTCATATTTGAACTAAGATCATTAGTTAAAAGTGATTCAAGAATTTTTTTTTTATCTTGACTGGTCAATACATTAATAGAAAGACCATTCATTTCAATAATAGACTTATAGTAGTCTTCTTTACTATTGATGGTACATGCTTTGCAAGCATAGTCAGTACCACAATCATTATCAGAGTATTGAGATTCATTAGAAGAATCAGATTCATAATCAGAATTGATCATAATCTTGTAAAGAGTTTTTTTTTAACCATTCATCTTCTATCTCGTCTATTTTTTGTTTAGTGTAGAATTTGTTTGAGTAATGACCCAACTTGCCACATTTGAAACACTTAACAGTCTTATTAGAACTTTTATTTCTAGAGAATTTAGTTTTTCTTTTTAAAAATTGATTTCTCTCTTCAGGAAACTCTTTATTATGATGTTTCCTTTTAGAAGAATAACTTTTCTTTCGGTAATATTTCTCTTTAGAGAATGAATGATTCTTTGTGTCTGGAGGCTTAACAGTCTCTATAGCAAATTGACTGCAGAATTCATCTAATTATTTTCTCTCAGATACCCTTTGAGATTTTAATTGATTCTTCAATTTTAAATCATTAAAAAGGGATAACCACTCTTGTATGCAAATATTTATTAGATTTCCATAAGTGAAATCACTATATGAAATAATACCATTATTATTATTTTGCATATTTTGTCTGATCCTTTCTGCAAAAAAATTAGGAAGATCATCAATGAATTTGGATTTCTAGTGTGCAGCATTTGCATCACTTAATTGCATTACTCTATTTAGAAAGGTATCTTTGTACCATCTAAAATGATTTAGAGTAGGACATCTAAGATTTTGAAGTAGAGTTCTGATTCTCTCACCATTATCAGAAATTACTCCTGTAAAATATTCACAGATAGTGACAATCAAAGTTATAACACTATATGGTGTTTCAATATTATTTTTAATTTTAACGGCATTTGAAATCTCTGCCTTTTATTCAGTTGATAGACAATGATCCCACCAGCCTTTCAAAGTGCCAGCAAAACCACAAGTAATAAATTGAATAATTACTTGCATTATTACCATTAACATGGCAAACGATAGCAAACATTAGCATTCGATGCAACTGATCATATATCTGTTTGTCAGAGCAACCATCAATATTCCATTCATAAATATTACTACCACTATAATTATTTTGTACGATATCATCGTTCTCTTCGAATAAGACATCCATCGGAGTTGGACGTTTATAGTAATATTTTTGAGGATTAGATTTTTTTTTTATGCTTCTGTTGAATGGGCATAATCATACTAGAAGAATGAATCTGATCATCTTGATATGATTGCTGAGTAGCATATATTTGATTAGGATCTAAATGCTCTTCAGAATCCTGAGAATAACTCTCATAAATAGATTCAATATCTGAATCATCATGTATGAAAGAATTTTCATCAACTACTGCTAGACTATTCTTTTCTTTAGATGAAGAATTTCCACTTAAAGTGGTAGTTTGTAATTTTTTGATTAAATTCTTTATTTTTTCCTTCGTAACCTCAGGAGAAGATAATTTAAAACTACTAACATCATTAGCAGGTTTTAAGGGTATATTTTTTGTTCTAATTTATTTAGAAGTAGAAGCTTTTGGAACAACTGTAGGTAATTTCAGAATTGAATATACCTTATTAAGAACTTCATCAATAGCGATTTCTATTCTAACCAGTTGAGAACCAATGGTTTGAATATAAGCATTGGTATAATTATTTTGCTTTACAATTTTTTGAAGCTCTTTTATTTTCTCTTCCTTATGATCGATAATTCGAATAAAGGAAATATCATCCATTTTTTCAGAATTGACAATAATTTTTAAAGGCTCATTAGGCAGGTATAAGGAACGTATTTGTTTACCCGTACCAGTTATCCAATTTTTATAACCTTCTTATAGCACATGAACGCTAGCAAGTTCTTGGTTGATATAGCTCTCAATAAACTATTTATCAAACCACTTGAGTTTATTTATCTCTTTAAGATGAGCATAATATTCATCTTGGAATCTATACCTTTTTTCTTTGGTATAATTATTTTCAAACCAAGATTTGAATTCATTCTCATCATTATAAGCTTCAGCTATAATTTTTTTGACACCTTTATTTTGAGTAAAATCAAAATAATCAAGGTCATTAGTATGATCATTAGTATTACTAGTTAGAGTAATAACATTAAGAGAATGTGTACCAAAATTAACATCAGAAGGATCAACTGGATCAATAGGATCAATTAATTATGTGCTATACTCATGTTTAACAATGTTATTATTTATTTTCATATTTTTGATCTCAGCTTCTTTATCAGAATTCTAAGAAGAAGTTTCTTCCTTCTCATAATAAGAGGAAGATCTCATAGAGGGTGATCTAAAACTAGAAGTCAAAATTCTAGCTTTTATTTGTGGAGTAAATCTAACTTCCACTTCTCTATCTGGGATTTGAATAATTTGGTCTATCTCTGTATCCAGAATAGGTCTAGGTGGAATCTCTTGACTCAGAACCCACTCTTGACTCAGAACCCATTTATCAGGGAACTGAATTTTGTTCCATTTTATAATTTTATTAGCAGCAATATTTGATGTCAATAGATTTATTTCAATCAAAGTTGTCTTACCAGGTTTGGTAAGATGTCTGGCTTTAGGAGCTAAAATAGACAATACTTTAAAGTGAATATGATAGAGAACTACAATATTTTCTGAACCTTACTTAAAGTTATAACCATACATCTTAAGGTTAAATGTTATTGAATCCAGTAAGTTAGTATCTGTTAGAGACATGCTAAGATTAGGATAAATATTAAAGTAGACCGGTCCATGGCAAAGACTAGTCTGCATAACTCCCATAAGAGATGGTTGCTAATCTAAATATCTGACATCTCTTAAAGAAGATATAAATAAAATATTTAACCCTTTTAGAGTAAGAGGTTTGAATGCTACTTGTATTAATCTAATATGGATAAAATTATATGCATCATTTCCTATGTAGGGTTCAAGTTCTTATTCTGAGATAAACTTGATAGCGTGTTCGGTATCATTAACCTGAATAGTTTTTTTTCCATAGTTTTAATGACTATGGCAAACTTATAGTCGAACCAACCAATTTTATAGATTTCTTTTGGCTTAATGTTAGGAATAGTCCATTTGTTTAATTTCTCTAGATCTGAGAAGAATTCGCTTATTTGAGAATTCTTGATAGATTTGCCTTTATTAAGGGATTTATTAGCGCCAATGGCTAACGAATTACTCATATCTAAAGATAAAGAGGGGGTCTACTCTATTATTCCTGAAATGGGTAGTACACAGAAATATATTTAAAGAATACCATTATTATTACTAGGTAATATTGAAAGAAATTTCTAATCAGTAAAACATAACAAGAACTTAGAGTGCTTTTAAGATAATCAGTCATAGCACGACTGTCAACGATTTATAACATAACACAACCTACTCGGCCAACACAGCATACGCGACTTGGGTGTCGTTCCACTAGACGAAGATTATAACCCAAAACTTGTCACTCTAGAACCTAAAATGAATTACCCAATTAGAAATTACTATGAACATTACATAGTAAATAATAAAAGTATGGATTAAGACATAAATCAATAATCTACTAACAACACTTCAATAATAAAGAGTAGAATCATCTCAGTCTTGAGCCATCATGGCTCTGATACCAATCGTGAGCAGGATGCGAGGCAACTCGCTTTAACGAAATTGTGAAAGATTTTATTGAATATCGATACTAAGTGATCGATGATAAGTAGTACAAAGAGGAAACACACTTGTAAGTAGCAGAAAAACAAACAGACTAAAAAAGCACACGATATATATATATATAACCAAAGTATTTTATCAATAATTTTGAAGCAAATATTAACTTTTCCTTCTTACATTATGTGTTGGCCTTAAATATTCATGAATGCTTGTGACAAGGGTACAAATAATTATAAAACTTTAATCGATATCAATCACTAGTTTTGAATTCTTAATATTTTTGAACATACAAAAACTAAAATATCAGAAAATTTACTATACCAAAATTTTTTATTCTTAAAATTTTACCTACCGAAATAAGTTTAAAAAAATTAGGATTGGAGATATGTTCCGCCATCTTAGATGGCAAAAAACGAACATCTGACAACAATCGTACACGCGTTGGGTCCACGAACCATTTTTTGCCAACTTAGTTGGCAAAAAAATGGATGGCGTGGGCCCACGAACGGTTAGGTGGGGGAGCGGTCGGTTGGGTGGGTTTGGTTGGGTTTGGTTGATGAGTTCTTTTTTATTTAGTTTTGTTTTAATTAGTTTTTTTCATATAAGTTTATTTTAATAAGTAAAAAAACTAATATTTATTTTTTACTTAGTTTTTTTTTCCTTTACTTAGTTTTTTTTTTCTTTTTTTCCATATTAAAGTCTATTTTCGTATTAAAGTTTATTTTGATAAGAAAAAAACTAACTAAAGAAAAAAAAAAAAAAGGAAAACAAACTAGTATTTTTGTGTGTCCTTTAAGGCTTAGTTTATTTTAATGGTTTAGTTTTTTATATGAAAAAAGAAAAGAACACTAAGTAAAGAAGAAAGACAAATAATATGTTGGGGAATTGTTTGGTTTTTATTTGGTTTTGAAATTAGATATGGGTCTATGGATTGGTATTGGTTTAGGAGTTAGTTTATGACCAACGGCTATTTCACAATCGCTATTTCAACGACTCTTTCATTTTTCTAACGTTCATATCCAACGTTCGTCTAACGTTCGTTTCGAAGTTACCTATATAAACGTAGTATTTGTTTCATATCAGCATATCAAACATTCCAAACAGAATTTTTTTTTCTTTCCATACGAAGTTTTTTTCTTTTCACACAAGAGAAGCTCAGTTCAATATATAATCTTTGAAGTCCATTTTCTTGTTGCCATAGATCGAAGTCTAACAATACTATACTCGTTTGGTGGTGTACTAAATGGGTTAGCTTATGAAGGAGGTTTTGTTAAAGTTCTTTTAATTGATCAAAATATTTCGTTTGATAATTTACGTAATCTAATAATTAATTTTTTTCTATTGACTATGAATTTTTATTGGTACATATTTATCTATCTAATTGTATAAATTTAGTTAGTGAGCAAGCATGAAATTTTATTCTTGAAGTTAATATATAATCACAGTATATTAATATTTTTGTGACTCCACCACCACCACCAAGAATTAGTAGTGCTCCTAGTTCTTCTCACCAAGTTATTTCATTTACTGAAGAAGAACATAGAGTAGATGATGGTAATACCAACGATAAAAATAGTGATGATTCAATAGAAAATATAGATGGTGAACTTGATGATAATGTTGATAGTTTAAATAATTTATTCATTGGAAAAGAATTTATGAATCGTGATGCATTTAGAAGTTTTATTTGTGATATAGCAATTGTAAATAATTTTTCTTGCCGGGCTACTAGAAACAATGCCAATGGAATTGTATATAAATGTAATATTTCAATTTGTAATTGGAGAGTGTACGCTAAAGCCATTGGCACGGCGAAACATTCGTCATTATAAGTACGCTAAAAAATGTGCATTCTTGTTTATGTGGACTTACAATAAAAAATCATCCATTAGCGACAACTGTATGGGTTAAGAATAAGATTATTGATAAAATTCGTGATAATCAGTCGTATAGTCCATCGCATGTTGTAAATGATATCTATAGGGATCATCGAATATATATTAAATATTGTAAAGCTTGGAAAGCTAGAGAAATTGCTCTATCAGAAATAAATGGTAGTTATATTGATGCATATAGTGGTCTTGATGAGTATATTTTTACAATCATTGAGACAAATCCAGGCAACATATGTTATATAAAGACTACATAAAATAATAAGTTTCAAAGAATTTTTATTTGTTTCAAGGCATGCATTGATGGCTTTTTAAGGGGATTTTTACCTGTGATTAGTACTGATGCTACATTTCTTTCCTCTAGATTTCAAGATATTTTATTTATTGTGTGTGCTCATGATCCTAACTATCAATTATATCCAATTGCTTATGCTGCTGCTAAGAGCGAAAACACGGATTCTTGGACTTGGTTTTTAAATCGTTTGAAAACATCTTTGAAGGTAGTTTTAATGCATGGGATACAATTTCTTTTATATCAGATAAACAGAAATGATTAATAAATGTCATGCGTGCTACTTTTTCAGAATTGTCTCATTTTTATTGTATTCAATATTTTAAAAAAATAAAAAAAGTATTTATATTGGCTATTTTTTAACGTAAATTAGACTATCTTGCAAGATGTTATAATAAAATAGATGCGAACATCTAATAGTAATTAAGGCTAAAAATATCGATGTTTACAATTGGCTTGTTGGAGTAAATGATGAAACTTGTATTTTATCACACTGGATCACATCTTATTCTCCTTATCCTAGATTAGATATTAATACCTCAAACTTTGCTGAATACTTCAATAAATGGGTTAAAATTTTATGCGATAAACCAATAACAACACTTCTTGATGGTATTCGAACAAAAAATATAACACTTCAGGACAAAAATCGACAAAAAACTAAAATTTTTGAAACTGATTATTGTCCGATGATGTTAAAAACCATGACCTGTATCACAAGAAAAGGACATCAACTGTAAATATTGAGTATAGTTGGTTATTTGTTTGAAATTATATATCGTGAAAAAATAGAACATATGTTGTTAGCTTAGATAAAAAAATATTGCACATGTATTAAATGCTATCATACATGTTTGCCATGTGTACATGTATGTTATGCTTGTAATTCTAAAAATATTAGCATCGAGAAATTTTATCCAGATATTTTTTCCAAAGAAGCATTAAGAATCGTATATGAGCAGCATCTGGAGCCAATTCTAGTCCCTTACAACATTCAAAGTACATTGGGTATAGTCGACATTAGAGTACCAGATATACGATGGAAAGCGGGAAGACCAAAGAAGAACCGCATCATGGAGAAGGATCAATCTTTAAGAAATTTTTGATGTAGCAACTGTAATGGTTTAGGACATAATAGAAGAAGATGTACCAACCAACGAAGAGAATAAATGCATTGGTATATATTTTTTAGAAGCTTTATTTTCTGAGAAAAATTATAAGTTCATTGATGTAATTTTATTTATAATACATAAATTTTAAAGAGATGCAAAACATGTGCATAATAAAACCTAGAAGTACAATATTTTCATTCTCTACCTCTAGCCATCCTGTCATAATACCTACGAGGTCTTGGCCTAAGACCAAGTCTATTTCTTCTTTCTATTCCGAAGCTACATTTGAGTAGGCGGCATGCCTTGAGCTATTTATTTTACTGTTGTTGACCCACCTAACCCCTAAACCTCATACAAATAGGCCATTTGCATCCTCAGGTCTCTCCCCTGGCAATGGTTGCCATGGGTCAAATTTATCAGTCTTATGTATCTGCACTGGCGCTGTTGGAGTCACAAATAACTGAGAAGTTGTATCAAACTATGGTGCATCAAATACGAAAGTGGCCATCTGCATGTAATAATTCCAAATGTCACCACCAGGTTGTGACGTTCCCTCGTCCGCCTCTCCATCTGTGGGGTACGTGCCTGTGACGTCCCCTCGCCCGCCTCTCCATCTGTGGGGTACGTGCCTGTGACGTCCCCTCACCCGCCCACTGATAAGTGCCCTGGTCCGCCCGCTGATAAGTTCCCTGGTCAGCCTACTGGGAAGTGCCCTACTCAGCCTGCTAGAAACTGTCCTGTTCAGCCTGCTGAGAGACCTCCTCATCTTGTTGAGACGGGCTATCCATATGTCAAATATTGGTATACTTTCCACGCGGGCGTGCTTGCCGTTGGCTAACAAAGCCTTGAGGATAATCCGGTAAAATTTATAACGGAGGGTTTGGGGGAGTCGAAATTGCTTGCACACCATCCAAAAATGATCTTACTGCTGTGCTCAACGGGTCTCTTACGGGATAATTTTCATATGCTAGATTCAAATTTGGAAGCTAAAATATTAAGTAGAATTCAATTAATTCATATAAAAAACTATGGTGACAAATATTTTTATCAATAAAATACGTACCAATCTCATTTACATGTTGATACCATTCACGATAACTAGCATCATCCACGGCCCAATGTTGGAATCATAATTCCTCCAATCGGTAGGATCGGTTACTGATAAGAGGAGCTCCCCACCATGATCTATAGGCAATATCACCTAATGCTACATCATTAAACAAATATGAGCGTATGATTTTATATAATTTTTTAAATTTTATATTGTTTTACTTTTTAAATAACTTACCCTCATCTATTGAGTCCATTAGTTGAGACAACTGTACCATGGGCTGTCTCCAATCTAGAATACCACTGTGGAATTATTTTGTGTGCTCTTTTAGCTGCACTCCCTCTACTATGGTCTAAATATGGTGGTTTATCGGGAATCTTTTATTTCACCCAGAATTATTGCATAACACGATCAGCTGGATGATACATGGTATGACCGTCGTATATTAGGAAAAAACTATGGACACTAAGGTCATAGGCTGTTATTTGTATTTCAGTAGGATTCTGCTTAAACTGGTACGGACAGTATGTCACCTATTTTATGACAAAAAAATTATAAGATAATGGTCTTAATGGCTTTATAAAATAATAATACAGATATTTTACCTCGTTATACTTCAGTGTATCAAATTAGACCCGGTATAAAGAGATAACCACCTGTTCACAGTGTATTGAATCTGCTGCATCCGTAATCCACCGTAAAGCTGACTGGAAGACACCATCGTCAGTATTAATGCGGGAGACTGGCCTACCAATATGAAAGTTCTCGTAGGACCAAACCTAGAAAATTCGAGCATATGATATAAGTGCACATATTTTCAATGTAAATAGAATTAAGTAAAACTTTTATACATACCTGTATTAATGTCGCGCAACCACTTAAATTTATCTTCGTTTCATTCACGTCGAGAAATTATACAAAATCTGTTATAGAACTATATAAATATGCCAACACTGACGCTACCCAAGCGTGGCGCGTAGGTGCGGCCAAGTCTACCAAAAAAGGTAGAAAACGTAAATCAACTAAATCTGATGAGTCTGGAAACAATATTCCGCTTAATAAACCTAGTAAGTAGGCTCTGGTACAAGCATTGACCTGAACATATTATAAAAAAATGATATAGGTTAAATTAAATTAAAAATATATTACGTAAATAATAATATATGTCACACATACCCGATCATCATCCACTGAGATAACTTGATCACCAATACGATCTAGATGCAAAAAGTTGTGATGGAGCCACGTAAATGTCACAAAGTTTTTACTAGATTTATTAAGCGACGCCTCCATATCTAGGTACTTCATAATCATAGTGTCGGCAACAATTAATTTATCAAATATTACAGGTTCATCCATAATAGGTAAACCTAAAATATGTGCCACATCTACTAGAATAATACCCATCTCTCCGAATGGTAGCTGGAAGGTATTTCGTTCGGGCCACCAACGCTCAACTAAACTGAAGATTAAGTCTCTATCGTATTGCAGAAAATATATCTTGTCAACGTAATAAAAGCCAAATATTTTCAATAATGCCACTTTGTGGTCGCTCAACCTCCAATACCTAAGTCTGCTATCGTAATACCACGAGACATGCTCTAGACACCGTTCACCATTATTATAATCGTATTGCTAATATAAAAAAAATAGGCGATGTTATTAGTAGACATGTACAAAATATCATTCATATTGATTTACACAATTAAATTTTATTGTACATTTCCATAAAATACCAAACTAGATATATGTTTCGCACGTTGCTGGATTGTCAAATTCATAGTAGGCCCTCCAGGAATACGTCCGTCGTTTTGGTTGTCCATCTGTAAAATGAAGGAGAATGAAAGAGTTGTGTCTGCTCACAAAGACTGCTGTGTCCACTTGCAAAGAAGAGAGAAAGACGTCTGCTTGGATTGCTGCTGTGTGCTTACTACATTATGTCGTTCTTCTTCCTCTTCCTCTTCTTATAACTCACCTCCCACCACTCCTTACTCCTTTTCTTTACTTTCTGTCTTATCTTCTTTACCCTCATTGTCTTCACTCCCACGTCTCTTCTTCACCCCTCCTTACTCCTCTTCTTTACTTTCTGTCTTATCTTCTTTACCCTCATTGTCTTCACTCTCATGTCTCTTATTCTTTTTATTGTGTAGTCTTTTCTTCTTCTTTTTTTGGTCTTGTTTAATCTCTCCTTATTGTGTAGTCCACTACATTTTGTTTTTTTTTGTCTCACGACCCCCCAATAGCATCGGTTTAATATAAAAACAAACAAAAAATAAACCGACCCACCCCTCAACCATGCTCTAGTAACCAAAAACCAATACTCTTCTGAACCAACTCACCAACATAAACCCAAATAAAAAAAATCCAAACCCAAACTCAAACCAAAACCCAAAACATAACTAAATAAAAAAAAGCTAATTAAAATAAACAAAGCCATTAAAATACAAATTTCATCATATATATATATATATATATATATATATATATATATATATATATATATATATCTTTAAAATGTTTACTTTGTCTTTTTTTTTTCATATAAAAAAAACTAAACCATTAAAATAAACAAAGCCTTAGAGGACGGACACACAATATTTTTTTTTTACTTTGTTTTTTTTTCTTATCAAAATAAACTTTAATATGAAAATAGACATAAAATAAAACTAAGTAAAGAAACAAAACTAAGTAAAAAAAATATTAGTTTTTTTATTAAAATAAACTTTCATATGAAAAAAAAGAAAAAAAAACTAAGTAAAAAAAAACTAAATAAAAAAACCAAAACATAACTAAATAAAAAAGAACTCATAAAATAAAATAAACCAAACCGAACCACTCCTCACCCCCAACAACCGCGGACCCCACTGCCCATTTTTTGCCAACTGAGTTGGCATAAATTGTCCTAGGTTGACGAAAAATCTCCTCTGCCGGTCCCACTTCTCCACGTCTGCTCCTAATGTCTGTTTTTCGTTAACTGCGTTGGCGGATTGTTTTTTTATTTTAAATTTAGTTAAACTTTTTTTTATTAATTTAATAGAAATTAATTTTGCTACAGTAAATTTTTTGCTAAAATATTATTTCTACTTTAATCTTATTAGTTTATATGCATGTGCGGGTCATAAATTATAAATTGCAACTGTTTGCGGCAAGCATAGTCATGCAAAAAGGATATTTCTTTGTGGATATATGTGCAATTCCAGATTTTAAAGGGGGGTGGTACAGTTCTATTTTAAAGTATTAGAGCACCCACCCATTGCTGGGTGTATCCGCTCATGCCAGCTCATGCTTGTGTTGTCTGCCCTTATTTGGTTGGTTGGCTTCTTTTGGTTCTTTGCAATCAGTAGCACAAACCACACTCCCTAAGGGCCTAACCCCTAACCCCTCTCCTATTCGTCTCCCTTTCTCTTCTCAAGAGGCATAGCCATAGAGTTCTTGAGTTTATTCTTGAATCCATGACAACTGAGGTTTCTGCAACAGAACAAACTGCTGAAGTGGTACGTTCTCTCGAGAGAAGAAGAAAAGCCCTTTCATTTCTGCGTTGTACATTCTTTTTTCTTGGTTTATACAGTGGTCACTTAGAATTTGATGAGGGAAAAGTCCAAGCTTTTTTGTGTTTTTATGGTAGGGTTTTGGAGTTGATTAGAGCAATACTAATAAGTTGGTATTTTTCATGAGAAATTAGGTCGTAGAGGTTTAAGCAAGTTGTGGAAAATGAACTGATTCTACAAAATTTGATACAACTAATGTTTTCTTCTAGGGACATGTTGAGATTTGGAGGATACCCACTTGAGATTTGTCATAAAGATTCTTTCTTGATTTCTAATATGTATTTCATCTTTGTTCTGTCACAGAAGTGTTTGGCAAATGTCCTGAAAGTGTGAATCATGAAACCAACTTCAGATGTCATAGTAGTTCTTGATTTATATACTACTTTTATGATAAAGGGAAGTCAGCCTCTTGTGGCTACATGCACAAGTTTGTATTCCTTAATTCCTTTCGGTTACCTATTGTTGAAAAGAGGAAATTCTATTCAACTTATCCTAAACTAAACAGAAAAAAATGTACAACTAAAAAAACTTCAACAAAATAGAAGAAAACGGAAGAGGTTCGAAAAAAATTCCAAACACAAAAACTATTCCGCCAGAGAGTCATGTTTAATTTCCACAAATTGTATGGTGAAAATTAACCATTTTTTTGTTATTTTTTGTTTTTGTTTGTTTGTTTGTTTGGTTTTGGGTTAATTTTTTTAGGCTTACACCTTCATGTTCACCCAATGACCCATCCAGGTAAATATGTTTTAAAGTTGAACAAGGCCCTCTATTTATAGCCAACTACTTCCCTCATGCTCTGTGCACATCCGATGTGGGACTAAAGATAGCAATGCTTGTTTTTGAACATTCTCTTTAGCCCAAAACATTGCACTATTTAGTCCCACATTGGATGTGCACAGAGCATGAGGGAAGAAGTTGGCTATAAATAGAGGGCCTTGTTCAGCTTTAAAACATATTTACCTGGATGGGTCATTGAGTGAACATGAAGATCCAGGCCTAAAAAGTAAAAAATCCCAAAACCAAACCAAACAAACAAAACCAAGTTACCCCCCCCCCCCCCCCTCTCCCCCTCCTCCCAAAGAAAAAACAAAAAACAAAACCAAATTACTCTATTTCTGCCAGACAGTTTGGCGGAAATTGAATATGTTCAATTTCTGTGCCAGACTCTCTGGCGGAATATTTTTGTGTTTGGATTTTTTTTAACTTTTTTCGTTTGCTCCTATTTTGTTAAAGTTTTTTTCGGTGTACAAAAATTTCTGTATCCTAAATAACGGTCAAGGTAGCTATGAAGTACATCTTAGACTGCTAGGATCAATCCCAACCCTTTGGTTACAAATTTGTAATTGATGAGATATCACTTAGCTACCTCCCCAGTAACATTATCGAACATGGGTACATGTTGAACAAGAGGTTGGTGAGTTGATACGATGAGCTAAAACATACTTTTCCTTTCCTTTCTGTTCCATTCATTTATTTGTTTTGTCGTTATATATATATATATATATATATATATATATATATATATATATATATATGATGGATCGGGATCTCCGTTATTAAGCATCTCTGAATATCCCTGAAATAGTAGTCGTTATATCTGCCTTTTTGGACCGTACATATTAGTTCCATAACTACTCAATTTCTCGTGAGAATTTGAACTAATCTATACGGTCTAAAAGACAGATCCAACCTCTGTTCTAAAAGGCAGCCACCTAGGCGCTAGCGCCTGGTGCCCCCCCTCCCCCCTCCCCCCCCCCCGCACGATGTCAGTCTAGGCGTCAGTCTAGTCTCCCTGACGCTCGACTATACATATTTTCGGATTTTATGGACTTTTTCTGCATTTTTTAGTTGATTTTTTAGATTTTATTTTTTTGAACTGCCTAGATCTAGGCGGTCGCCTAGACAGCCATCTAGGCGGACTAGGCGCCAGGCGGCTGCCCGTCCGTCTAGTGCTAATCACAACCTTGGATCCAACAACTGCTATTTTGGGAATATTCAGGTATGCTTAATAGCGGTGATCATGATCCTATATATTAAAGAAGGTAAGTCTTATATTAATAGCAAAACATTTGGATAATGGAGCTCATCCGCCCATTCCCTTTACAACTCTCGGCGCGTTATTCTTCAAATAACTCTCAATTACACTCAAGAACTACACCACTACTAATTCCAGTTTGTAAGATCGCCTTTGTCCCTTTGTGGACCGAAAGCTGACACGAGCAGTTGGAGATGATCCCAACCTGCTCCATTTAGCTCTTTGCATTCCTCTTGATTATTCCCTCTTCCTCCAGAAGTTTGAGCCATCTCTCATTCTCTTTTTGTCAGCATCATCAAGTCGTCTTGTCCTCTCATAGAGTAATCCTCCTGGTCCGTAGGGGCACCATCCTCTTCTGACGCTTCTGTCGAGCTTTCCAGGAAAGTCCATCTTTGGGCTCTGGGTCCGCACTCAACCACTCGAAAAGTCTCACAACAGGAAGCTCTGCAACCTTGATCGCATTAGTATTTTCAGGTGGGAGATTCTACTCCACCACCTGCATTGCACCCGGGGGTTGGATTCTCTATCTTTGTCCTCCTTAGGCAAATGATCTGGGTGAACCACCAAATCCATCCCCTGGGTGCAATGTCCTTCTGACCCAGCTCATTCACTCTAGTAGGAGCAATGCATTGGGTGAGCTTAATGGGTTCAGACTCCTTAGACAAATGATCTGGGTGAACGTCTCCCGCACTAGCCATACTAACTTTTCCCGTACTAGCACCATGCAGATCTGAGTGCAGAAAAGTTTCTGATCGGTCTCTTAGCACCTCCAGCTCTCCTCCCTCTTCCCTGATGACCTCCCTAGTCTATATATAAGCAAAATTCATTCTTTATATGCACAAGACATTTGATTGATAACTGCCATAACGATGATTAAACTCTTATAAGCAAAAGAATTTACACACAAAGGGCCATCTATATCTAAGAAACAAAGGAAAAAAATGATAGAAACATAAAGAGTAATGATTCGTGTCTTAATGTTGGTAAATTTATGCTCTTTTTTTGTATTGAGTCTTAATGTTGGTGTTGTTATGCTCTTTTGTCTCAAAACTATATCTAAAACATTTTTCTGGCGTTTTTTGTTTCTCTTATAGAAATGTTATTTCTTTTCACTCTGTCTTAGCATTTCATAGAGAGGAGTGCCATTCCCTCTAGCAAAATGTATATCTTAACTTTTTGTATAGACTCTTTATAGTCTGGGAGAACTTCTTGGTTGCATGAGCTTGAGCTTAATCTGTATTGCCAAAAGGTAGGTCTACCTACGAGCCAACTGATCTTCTAGGTTTTATTGATTTCCATGCTCATAGCTGCATGCCTAGAAATTTGGCCCCATGCTATGAAGTATGGACACAAAAAATAGATGCCATGTCATATTGGATACATCATGGATACTACAATCTAAACTATGATACCAAAATAAGTGTCGTGTCCATTTTGTCATGTCTGTGTAATATCGTGTCCTATTCATCTTCGTGCAAAATAGGACCCAATGTAGATAGTTGACGTAAGATCGATTGTCCATCATAAAATTGTGTCAATTTTTTTATAAAACATTCTTTTGCTCCGTAGTCTACCCCAATCTGATTGGAGAAGGCTTGATAGTTGCTCTTCCTACTTCTTTCGCATACTTCTTTTGTTTTACCTTCCTACTTCTTTCGCATACTTCTTTTGTTTTACCTTAATTATCTTATCTTTATGGTTATAAGCTAGGCTACATTTGGCTTTTGCACTAAATATTAGAAGGTTTTGTGAAAGACAACCCACTTGTTTTTATAAAGGATCTTTATCATGAAAGATAGCTTAAATGTCTTTTCTATTCTTGGTGTTAGAAGTGGAGGCTACATTGTGAAAGAATGTCATCTAATTTTATTAGGGCTCTTGGCCAATAAATAAATTGCTTGTGAAATGGCGTGAATAACTAACTAGAAATGGAAAATAGATAAAGCAAATAAATGATCTATTCTTCGATACGCTACTGCAAGTTGAAACTTGGTGAAAGCAAGTCCAGCTTGAAAAGAGAGAAATTAAAGATCATCCGAAAAAGGAGACCAATGCTTCGTTACCGAAAAAATCTCGAAAAAAAAAACTATCTGATGAAGATTGGGGCTCCGAAATCGAATAAATCCCATAATGATCCATTGAAAGCCGGGGCTTCATAAATGAAGAAATCCTGAAAGAAGACAAAAGAGAGACGAGGCTTCACAACATAAAAAATCGTGGAATAAATCATCAAAACTAGGCTAGGGTTCTTGGATGAGAAGTCCTAGAAGAAATATCAAAAGTACGTCGGGGCTCAAAATACGAGAAACCTTGAGAAAAATATCTCAAGTATGTCGGGGCTCTAAAACGAGAAATTCCAAAAGAAAATGTTACGCGCTTCTTCTTGCTTAGCGAAGGTACGCGTAACTGGACGATGGGACGAAGACGATGAAGAAGCTATCTGGTCCTGTGACCGACCGGCCTTGGTATTGCGTATTGTCGCAGGCGCGGGCGTTTCTCAGATCGGAGAAGTACCGCCTATGTTTTTGATTAAACTTTTTTTTGATAATCTTCTCAAGAGAATTTTTACCTCTATATATAGATAGATGATGGCTATAATAATTACTAACCATAATTTGTTGGAAATGAAACTAAATCATACTAATTATTGCTAATAATATTACTAGTAATTTTTTTCCTTGAAAAAAAAGATATTATTAGCAATATTGCTAATAATATATTCCTTGAAAGGAAACTAATTATTGCTAATAATATTACTAATAATATTGCCAAGTAATATCTTTCCTTTCAAGGAAAGACATTATTAGCAATATTGCTAATAATATCTTCCTTGAAAGAAAACTAACTATTGCTAATATTAATAATAATAATATCAAGTAATGCCACCGGCTAGGTATGGGCAACCCTAACCGGGTCTTGTGTGTCTTTTCCTTTGGCGGTCCATGTGAATAACGGGTATAGGTTCGTCCGAATCGACCCGTAACAATACTCCCTCCCTTCAAACCCAGCGCGCCCTCGCGCTGGAAGCCGGGATGAAGGTGCTCGAGGGTGTCGTGTTGGACCCATGTAGCATCGTCAGCGGTTTCTTCCGCCCAGCGAACCAAGCACTCGCGAGTGTCAGCAACCATCAGAGTATCAAGTATCTCCGTCGGGACCGGGTGTTCGCTTGGTGTGAGGTCGGCGGGTAAGGCTGGTACTACCGTCGGTGGTGGACCACGGAATAGCTTCAGCAAGGATACATGTAAGACGTTGTGGAGGCGGGCGTCGGAAGCTCGAGTTGATAGGCTACCGTGCCAACCCGAGCAGAGACTCGGAAGGGCCCGAAGAAGCGAGGAGCGAGCTTGTGGTCAGTTGTGTGCCTCAGAGTGGATTGTCAATGTCGTTGGAGGCGCACCCACACCTAATCGTCCGGGCTGCAGATGACCTCCCGGTGGCGAGCATCATATACTTGCCGCATCCAATTATGAGCATGGTGAAGGCGATGTCTTGCTTGTTCGAGAACCGTGGCACGATCATTGATGTGGCGGTCGACAACATCAATCATCGAGGCGTCGACCTTATAGGGAAGCATGACGGGGGGAGGCCGGCCGTGTACGAGCTCAAAAAGGGTGGTGCGGTGAGCCGAGTGAAAGGAGGTGTTGTAGCAGAACTCAGCCCACGAAAGCCAGTAAGTTCACGTTTTGGGTTTGTCAGCTACGGAACAACGGAGGTACATCTCCATTGTCCGATTGACCACTTCCGTCTGGCCATCTGATTGGGGGTGGTATGCTGAGGACAAGAGCAACTTAGTACCGCACCGTCGGAAAGTGTCCTGCCAGAAAGCTCTGGTAAATACTTGGTCACGATCGCTGACGATGGTCTCGAGAATACTATGTAGACGCACCACCGTATCAAAGAAAACCTGTGCAACTGATGATGCCGAAAAATGGTGACTCATTGCCATGAAATGTGCATACTTGGACAACCGGTCCACTACTACTAAGACGGATTTGTCCTTGGAACGGGAGAACTGAGTCACAAAGTCCGTGGAAATATCGGTCCACACATGTTGTGGAATTGGCAGGGGCTGTAGCAGGCCTGCAGGGCTGAGAGTGGATGTCTTGTTCCATTGGCAGGTGGCACATGTGGTGTCACGCCCCAGTCCTAAAATGCCGAGGGACAGGGCATGTGGCAATGGCCAGCAGCACGCACCGATGGACAACCCAATTTAATGGATCCATCAGGGCATGCTTAAGCTGTAGTCTAACAGGAATTAGGACATTTGTTACAAGTCACGGGTTATTCTATTCTCATCCACAACAGATAATCACATATTAAAAGACAGGGTAATGCAAATAGAAATAACTGTCAAATCTCAATAAATTCCTCGGGAAACAATCCGAAAATGTCTGGTACAACAATGCAAATAGACAGGAAATGAACAACTGGAAATAGAAATAACTGACTACATACAGCCACTGCTCAAGAGAAGTCCTCTGGTACGATCTCGTCCTCGGGTCCTGGTACAGCTCCTGGAAGTGCTCCTGTACGGTGTAGCTCTGGATGGATCTCTTCGGCTAACCTGGGGACATCATCCATTTCAGGTCCTCAGGGGACATAACAAGGTACAAGATAACTCAAGCCAAAATATAAGCAGTGCAGAAATAAATAAGCAATAGGGTGAACTATATAACCAGCTAAGTGATAAATGCAACATGAGAGCAACACGAGAACTCAGGCTGAAACTACTACAAGCTCTGTGTCGGGGAGCCGGTAGCAGTGATATCATGTAGTTGTCTAGCTCAATGGGAGACTACGACGCCGGCATAATATAAAAATCAACCTGTAGCCTGTGTGTCTCTCCCCACCCCATGAAATCACGCATATCATGACCATAACGTCTCATGTCCATGTCAGCGGTTATAGCTAATGCAACAGGTCATAATGTCTATAAATAAAATATCTCTGTCAAGTATGTATCCTATACAGAATCACCATGAATATCTCAGGAAGACTCTGTCTCATGAATAGTGTCAAGTGTCCTGGGTTCTGGAGTACTTGATAAGACAAGTACGAACATTATCGGGTCTCGATATCCATGTCTATGTGACGTTACACAACTCCGCGTACGGAGTTGGCACCCGACTATGATCGGACACTAAGCACGTCACCCGTTTCCTAGGTTAAGTAGTTTAAACAAGTTACATTTAATGAAATCAAGTAAAATACTATGTCAAGAATTACTGAGAATTGGCAAGCTTTACTTGCCCACTAATGCATAATTAAGTCCAGACAATAAATAGCAAGCTGCAGGGTTTGGCAAGGTACACTTGTCTGTGGTTCCGGCTATGTTTGCGGTTCTGACTTTAGCTGGATTTGCAGGCGGTACTCCGGTTGCTGAAACAAACATCACCATCAGATCCAGAAAATATCAATCAGCTAGAAACGCCTGTCCTTGAGTCCAATTTGGAGAAAAGGGCAGAAACGGCAGTTTCGGGTCAAAACGGGATCTACATATGGGCCCACTTTGCACTGAAAAACGTGTCCGGGTCAAAGGTCTCCAAATTCACCAAACTTAGTGTCAACAGGTCAGGAACGATGATACGAACCCAACGGAACTTCCAGAATTGGATTCCGATGAGCCGATCACAAAATTGCCCGTCGAGCGGGGCCTGTGGGGCCCACGACACGCGATTTCGTCAACGTTCTCAGAATCGAACCAAACTTGGCTCACAGGACCAGCGTATCGCTACGAGTCCGATGGCGCAAGTTTCGTCTCGATCCGACGTGTGTACACAAAATTAGGGCGAATTGCAGAAAAGTCGGATACGGGGCGATGTCCGCGGATACGCGTTGATTCCGGTGTGCACGCACACCCGAATCAGCTTCTGCGAAATCTCACACATCCGTATCGACGATGCGCACGTATCTGTGAAGACCGCGCGCGACCAAGTCGTCCCGTTTGGCGGGGCGTACTCGATTCCGGGGTGAAACAAGGTCTGGTTTTTCCTGTTTTTGGATCGCGGTGTGCGATCACCACAGGACGCGATGCCCCGAGCGGTTTGTCCGGGCACCGAGAGGGTTATACAGGCTTCGCAACGCAATTTACGGAATTGGAATCGGAGCTACGAGGTGAAAGTTAAAAGTACCTGAAGGGGACCCGAAAAACCTGGGTCGAATCGTGTCTGACACGTGTCCGAGACGTGTCCGGACACAGGAAATCGAATTAGGGTTAGGGCTCAGGGGAATTGGGGATTCTGGACGGCGGAGCTCCGGCGGCTGGGCTGCGGCGGAGGGACCGGAGGCGACGCGACTGCGCGGAGGCGGTGCTGAGCGGCCGGCCGGGCGGAGGCGCCGGCGCTGCTGCTGCTGCTGGCTGCTGCTGTTGCCGCGGTTGCTCGACGTGGAGAGGAGGGCTGACGGAGGAGGGGAAAGGAGGAGGACGGCGGGGTGGCTGGGACGGCACGGCGGCGGCGCAGGGGCGTCGGCTGTGCTCGGGGAGGGGTCGCCGGACGTGGGGTGGCCGGAGGGAGGCTAGGGTTAGCTGAGGGGGGAAGAAGAAGGAGGAGGAGGAGGCTTTATAGGCGGTGGCGGCGGTTGGGGAGGCCGAGACGGGCGGGGAGAGGGGGTGGACGTGGCGAGCGAGGCGGGCGGCTGGCCGGGCGGAGCGCCGGAAGAGGCGGTCGGGGCTGATACGTGGGGGAAGACGGGTCGGACGGGTAGCGGGCACGGGCGGGTCGGGTGGCTGACAGACCCGACCCGACCCGACCCGGTTGGGGCTGGGTTGGGTTCGGGTTCGGGGCTGGGCCCGGTGGGCCGGGTCCAGCGGGCCGCGGGCTGGGCTGGGCTTAATTAATAATAATAATAATTATTATTTTAAATCATTAAATAATTAATAAATAAATAAATAATTTCAATAAATAGTTTTTAGGTGTTTTAAAATAGGTCCGGGGTCCGATAAATTCCAGAAAAATTGTCCTAAGTCCAGTTTTTTATTTTACACCCAAAAATATTATTTTCATAATATTTTAATATCATTTAATATCAATTAAAAATCATTTAATAATTAAAACCTTGTTTTTAAATTATAGAAAATTCCCAGAAAATTCCAGAAAATTGTGAAAAATCCAGTTTTGAAAATTTTGAAAAATCAGGGGGTTTACAATCTACCCCCTTAAGAGGATTGCGTCCTCGCAATCAAAGAATAACCGGTCAACAGAGATGACGCGGTCGCAAGCATCGTTTGAAAACATATCACAAGATACTCAGGGAAATACCGTTTCCCTAACAATGAAAGTTATGCACTTCCAGAGAAAATCTAGTTAAAGTAAAAGAACTACAACTTTTATGAAAACCAGGTTATTATTAACAAGTTGCAAATTACTAGGTTGGGGCTGAGGTCACGAACCAACGGGCACGAGCTAAAACAAGACTAGAAACGGATAACTACAGATCACTTACGCGCATTGGCTACTCCACGAGTCTGCGCGTTCTCCACGGTCATCGTCAGGGCTTGTTCGCGTCCTTGCAGTCGATTCTTCTGCTGCTGAGCCTGCTGGAAGAGTAGTTCCTGGGGTATCAAGGGTGGCCTTGGCTGATACCCTGCTGGAGTTGGTGGTAGGACTTCTTGAACTTCCGTTTGTGGTGCTCCCAATGTTGGAGAGGCTGACCTCGGTACTGGTAACGCTCGTTGGTTTACCCTTGGTGCTCCTTCTCGACGCTCAGGGCATTCCCTCAGTAAATGCTGACTGGATCCGCAAGGCAAACATAACCTCATTTTCCATCTGCACTTGTTTTCTATATGACCTCGCCGGTGACAATATGGGCAAACAGGTATTGCCTGTGGAGATGCTTCTGGTGGCTGGTGTACGTGAGGTCTTTTTGCAACTTCTTCCTGTGCTGCTAAAGTGGAAGTCCGTTTCAGACTGGTCTCTCTCCTGATGACGCGCTCAATGCGTCGTGCTGCAGCAAGGACGTCAGAGTACGAGGTAGGTGCAACGGATCCAATTAATTTCTGTAGCTCAATGTTTAGTCCGTCGAAGAATTTCTCAGCCTTCTCTTCTTCTGTCGGGATCAACGTTGGAGCGAAGCGACTTAAACGAATGAACTCAGCGTTGTACTCTTCCACCGTCTTAGTATCCTGAGTGAGGTGATTGAACTTGTCCCGAAGTTCTGATCGAGCGATAGCTGGAATGTACATCTCCTGAAAGAGTCTAGAGAACTCTTCCCAAGTGACTCGGTCTGGTCAGAGTCGTGCTTCCTCAGATAGCCACCAGTGATGTGCATTGTCCGTCAACTGCATTCTGACGGCAGTCATCCAACGTTCCTTTGGAAGCTCAGCTGCTTCTAATTGATGTTGAGTGTTGGTGAGCCACTCATGAACTTCGGTGGGCTCTTCCTTGCCTGAGAATGTACGGGGCTTCAGCTGTCGAAAGTCGGTGATAGAGCCCGTTGTTGGCCGTCGAGCTGGTAGGTTGGCCTGCTCCAGTGCAGTTACTAGGCTGCGACTCAAAGCCTCTTGTTGAGCTTGCATTATTGCATAGACCATTTGAAACATCCCCTGTCCGTCCATGGCCTGCCCTGGTGGAATTACGGGCATTGATGGAGTAACTGGCGTCGTTGGTGGAATGTCATCTTGCTGGATCCTCGGGGCATGTTGTTGAGCTGACTGTCCTCCATCTACTGGTGTTACTTCGTCTTCGTTGGTTACCCCAGCATCTCGTGGTGACGTTATGGGAGTCTCGTCGTTTGCTCGTGAATCCATAACCCTGCAACCAAAATAAACAATAAGAGGCGCACAGGAATCAAGGCAGGATGCAAGTCGAGAAATTAATTCGAAGCCGATATGGATATCAAGAACGTTTCAAGCAAGTGGATATCCTAAAAACTTATCCTATCTTATTTGGAGGCCTGTTCGGTCCCTGAGTTGAAATCGAACAATTTAGTCGATGACCTGCATGGGCCACCACAAAAACCATGTCACGCCCCAGTCCCAAAATGCCGAAGGACAGGGCACGTGGCAATGGCCAGCAGCACGCACCGATGGACAACCCAATTTAATGGATCCATCAGGGCATGCTTAAGCTGTAGTCTAACAGGAATTAGGACATTTGTTACAAGTCACGAGTTATTCTATTCTCATCCACAACAGATAACCACAGATTAAAAGACAAGGTAATGCAAATAGAAATAACTGTCAAATCTCAATAAATTCCTCGGGAAACAATCCGAGAATATGTCTGGTACAACAATGCAAATAGACAGGAAATGAACAACTGGAAATAGAAATAACTGACTACATACAGCCACTGCTCAAGAGAAGTCCTCTGGTACGATCTCGTCCTCGGGTCCTGGTACAGCTCCTGGAAGTGCTCCTGTACGGTGTAGCTCTGGATGGATCTCTTCGGCTAACCTGGGAACATCATCCATTCCAGGTCCTCAGGGGACATAGCAAGGTACAAGATAACTCAAGCCAAAATATAAGCAGTGCAGAAATAAATAAGCAATAGGGTGAACTATATAACCAGCTAAGTGATAAATGCAACATGAGAGCAGCACGAGAACTCAGGCTGAAACTACTACAAGCTCTGTGTCGGGGAGCCGGTAGCAGTGATATCATGTAGTTGTCTAGCTCAATGGGAGACTACGACGCCGGCATAATATAAAAATCAACCTGTAGCCTGTGTGTTTCTCCCCACCCCATGAAATCACGCATATCATGACCATAACGTCTCATGTCCATGTCAGCGGGATTATAGCTAATGCAACAGGTCATAATGTCTATAAATAAAATATCTCTGTCAAGTCATGTATCCTATACAGAATCACCATGAATATCTCAGGAAGACTCTGTCTCATGAATAGTGTCAAGTGTCCTGGGTTCTGGGGTACTTGATAAGACAAGTACGAACATTATCGGGTCTCGATATCCATGTCTATGTGACGTTACACAACTCCGCGTACGGAGTTGCCACCCGACTATGATCGGACACTAAGCACGTCACCCGTTTCCTAGGTTAAGTAGTTTAAACAAGTTACATTTAATGAAATCAAGTAAAATACTATGTCAAGAATTACTGAGAATTGGCAAGCTTTACTTGCCCACTAATGCATAATTAAGTCCAGAAAATAAATAGCAAGCTGCAGGGTTTGGCAAGGTACACTTGCCTGTGGTTCCGGCTATGTTTGCGGTTCTGACTTCAGCTTGATTTTCAGGCGGTACTCCGGTTGCTGAAACAAACATCACCATCAGATCCAGAAAATATCAATCAGCTAGAAACGCCTGTCCTTGAGTCCAATTTGGAGACAAGGGCAGAAACGGCAGTTTCGGGTCAAAACGGGATCTACATGTGGGCCCGCTTTGCACCGAAAAACGTGTCCGGGTCAAAGGTCTCCAAATTCACCAAACTTAGTGTCAACAGGTCAGGAACGATGATACGAACCCAACGGAACTTCCAGAATTGGATTCCGATGAGCCGATCACAAAATCGCCCGTCGAGCGGGGCCTGTGGGGCCCACGACACGCGATTTCGTCAACGTTCTCAGAATCGAACCAAACTTGGCTCACAGGACCAGCGTATCGCTACGAGTCCGATGGCGCAAGTTTCGTCTCGATCCGACGTGTGTACACAAAATTAGGGCGAATTGCAGAAAAGTCGGATACGGGGCGATGTCCGCGGATACGCGTTGATTCCGGTGTGCACGCACACCCGAATCAGCTTCTGCGAAATCCCACACGTCCGTATCGACGATGCGCACGTATCTGTGAAGACTGCGCGCGACCAAGTCGTCCCGTTTGGCGGGGCGTACTCGATTCCGGGGTGAAACAAGGTCTGGTTTTTCCTGTTTTTGGATCGCGGTGTGCGATCACCACAGGACGCGATGCCCCGAGCGGTTTGTCCGGGCACCGAGAGGGTTATACAGGCTTCGCAACGCAATTTACGGAATTGGAATCGGAGCTACGAGGTGAAAGTTACAAGTACCTGAAGGGGACCCGAAAAATCGGGGTCGAATCGTGTCCGACACGTGTCCGGACACAGGAAATCGAATTAGGGTTAGGGCTCAGGGGAATTGGGGATTCTGGACGGCGGAGCTCCGGCGGCTGGGCTGCGGCGGAGGGGCCGGAGGCGACGCGGCGGCGCGGAGGCGGTGCTGAGCGGCCGGGCGGAGGCGCTGGCGCCGGCGCTGCTGCTGACTGCTGCTGTTGCCGCGGTTGCTCGACGTGGAGAGGAGGGCTGACGGAGGAGGGGAAAGGAGGAGGACGGCGGGGTGGCTGGGACGGCACGGCGGCGGCGCAGGGGCGTCGGCTGTGCTCGGGGAGGGGTCGCCGGACGTGGGGTGGCCGGAGGGAGGCTAGGGTTAGCTGAGGGGGGAAGAAGGAGGAGGAGGAGGCTTTATAGGCGGTGGCGGCGGTTGGGGAGGCCGAGACGGGCGGGGAGAGGGGGTGGACGTGGCGAGCGAGGCGGACGGCTGGCCGGGCGGAGCGCCGGAAGAGGCGGTCGGGGCTGATACGTGGGGGAAGACGGGTCGGACGGGTAGCGGGCACGGGCGGGTCGGGTGGCTGACAGACCCGACCCGACCCGGTTGGGGCTGGGCTGGGTTCGGGTTCGGGGCCGGGCCCGGTGGGCCGGGTCCAGCGGGCCGCGGGCTGGGCTGGGCTGGGCTGGGCTGGGCTTAATTAATAATAATAATAATTATTATTTTAAATCATTAAATAATTAATAAATAAATAAATAATTTCAATAAATAGTTTTTAGGTGTTTTAAAATAGGTTCGGTGTCCGATAAATTCTAGAAAAATTGCCCTAAGTCCAGTTTTTCATTTTACACCAAAAAATATTATTTTCATAATATTTTAATATCATTTAATATCAATTAAAAATTATTTAATAATTAAAACCTTGTTTTTAAATTACAGAAAATTTCCAGAAAATTCCAGAAAATTGTGAAAAATCCAGTTTTGAAAATTTTGAAAAATCAGGGGGTTTACAATCTATCCCCCTTAAGAGGATTGCGTACTCGCAATCAAAGAATAACCGGTCAACAGAGATGACGCGGTCGCAAGCATCGTTTGAAAACATATCACAAGATACTCAGGGAAATACCGTTTCCCTAACAATGGAAGTTATGCACTTCCAGAGAAAATCTAGTTAAAGTAAAAGAACTACAACTTTTATGAAAACCAGGTTATTATTAACAAGTTGCAAATTACTAGGTTGGGGCTGAGGTCACGAACCAACGGGCACGAGCTAAAACAAGACTAGAAACGGATAACTACAGATCACTTACGCGCATTGGCTACTCCACGAGTCTGCGCGTTCTCCACGGTCATCGTCAGGGCTTGTTCGCGTCCTTGCAGTCGATTCTTCTGCTGCTGAGCCTGCTGGAAAAGTAGTTCCTGGGGTATCAAGGGTGGCCTTGGCTGATACCCTGCTGGAGTTGGTGGTAGGACTTCTTGAACTTCCGTTTGTGGTGCTCCCAATGTTGGAGAGGCTGACCTCGGTACTGGTAACGCTCGTTGGTTTACCCTTGGTGCTCCTTCTCGACGCTCAGGGCATTCCCTCAGTAAATGCTGACTGGATCCGCAAGCCAAACATAACCTCATTTTCCGTCTGCACTTGTTTTCTATATGACCTCGCCGGTGACAATATGGGCAAACAGGTATTGCCTGTGGAGATGCTTCTGGTGGCTGGTGTACGTGAGGTCTTTTTGCAACTTCTTCCTGTGGTGCTGAAGTGGAAGTCCGTTTCAGACTGGTCTCTCTCCTGATGACGCGCTCAATGCGTCGTGCTGCAGCAAGGACGTCAGAGTACGAGGTAGGTGCAACGGATCCAATTAATTTCTGTAGCTCAATGTTTAGTCCGTCGAAAAATTTCTCAGCCTTCTCTTCTTCTGTCGGGATCAACGTTGGAGCGAAGCGACTTAGACGAATGAACTCAGCGTTGTACTCTTCCACCGTCTTAGTATCCTGAGTGAGGTGATTGAACTTGTCCCGAAGTTCTGATCGAGCGATAGCTGGAATGTACATCTCCTGAAAGAGTCTAGAGAACTCTTCCCAAGTGACTCGGTCTGGTCCGAGTCGTGCTTCCTCAGATAGCCACCAGTGATGTGCATTGTCCGTCAACTGCATTCTGACGGCAGTAATCCAACGTTCCTTTGGAAGCTCAGCTGCTTCTAATTGATGTTGAGTGTTGGTGAGCCACTCATGAACTTCGGTGGGCTCTTCCTTGCCTGAGAATGTACGGGGCTTCAGCTGTCGAAAGTCGGTGATAGAGCCCGTTGTTGGCCGTCGAGCTGGTAGGTTGGCCTGCTCCAGTGCAGTTACTAGGCTGCGACTCAAAGCCTCTTGTTGAGCTTGCATTATTGCATAGACCATTTGAAACATCTGTTGTCCGTCCATGGCCTGTCCTGGTGGAATTACGGGCATTGATGGAGTAACTGGCGTCGTTGGTGGAATGTCATCTTGCTGGATCCTCGGGGCATGTTGTTGAGCTGACTGTCCTCCATCTACTGGTGTTACTTCGTCTTCGTTGGTTACCCCAGCATCTCGTGGTGACGTTATGGGAGTCTCGTCGTTTGCTCGTGAATCCATAACCCTGCAACCAAAATAAACAATAAGAGGCGCACAGGAATCAAGGCAGGATGCAAGTCGAGAAATTAATTCGAAGCCGATATGGATATCAAGAACGTTTCAAGCAAGTGGATGAGATCCTAAAAACTTATCCTATCTTATTTGCAGGCCTGTTCGGTCCCTGAGTTGAAACCGAACAATTTAGTCGATGACCTGCATGGGCCACCACAAAAACCATGTCACGCCCCAGTCCCAAAATGCCGAGGGACAGGGCACGTGGCAATGGCCAGCAGCACGCACCGATGGACAACCCAATTTAATGGATCCATCAGGGCATGCTTAAGCTGTAGTCTAACAGGAATTAGGACATTTGTTACAAGTCACGGGTTATTCTATTCTCATCCACAACAGATAATCACAGATTAAAAGACAGGGTAATGCAAATAGAAATAACTGTCAAATCTCAATAAATTCCTCGGGAAACAATCCGAGAATATGTCTGGTACAACAATGCAAATAGACAGGAAATGAACAACTGGAAATAGAAATAACTGACTACATACAGCCACTGCTCAAGAGAAGTCCTCTGGTACGATCTCGTCCTCGGGTCCTGGTACAGCTCCTGGAAGTGCTCCTGTACGGTGTAGCTCTGGATGGATCTCTTCGGCTAACCTGGGGACATCATCCATTCCAGGTCCTCAGGGGACATAGCAAGGTACAAGATAACTCAAGCCAAAATATAAGCAGTGCAGAAATAAATAAGCAATAGGGTGAACTATATAACCAGCTAAGTGATAAATGCAACATGAGAGCAGCACGAGAACTCAGGCTGAAACTACTACAAGCTCTGTGTCGGGGAGCCGGTAGCAGTGATATCATGTAGTTGTCTAGCTCAATGGGAGACTACGACGCCGGCATAATATAAAAATCAACCTGTAGCCTGTGTGTCTCTCCCCACCCCATGAAATCACGCATATCATGACCATAACGTCTCATGTCCATGTCAGCGGGATTATAGCTAATGCAACAGGTCATAATGTCTATAAATAAAATATCTCTGTCAAGTCATGTATCCTATACAGAATCAACATGAATATCTCAGGAAGACTCTGTCTCATGAATAGTGTCAAGTGTCCTGGGTTCTGGGGTACTTGATAAGACAAGTACGAACATTATCGGGTCTCGATATCCATGTCTATGTGACGTTACACAACTCCGCGTACGGAGTTGCCACCCGACTATGATCGGACACTAAGCACGTCACCCGTTTCCTAGGTTAAGTAGTTTAAACAAGTTACATTTAATGAAATCAAGTAAAATACTATGTCAAGAATTACTGAGAATTGGCAAGCTTTACTTGCCCACTAATGCATAATTAAGTCCAGAAAATAAATAGCAAGCTGCAGGGTTTGGCAAGGTACACTTGCCTGTGGTTCCGGCTATGTTTGCGGTTCTGACTTCAGCTGGATTTGCAGGCGGTACTCCGGTTGCTGAAACAAACATCACCATCAGATCCAGAAAATATCAATCAGCTAGAAACGCCTGTCCTTGAGTCCAATTTGGAGACAAGGGCAGAAACGGCAGTTTCGGGTCAAAACGGGATCCACATGTGGGCCCGCTTTGCACCGAAAAACGTGTCCGGGTCAAAGGTCTCCAAATTCACCAAACTTAGTGTCAACAGGTCAGGAACGATGATACGAACCCAACGGAACTTCCAGAATTGGATTCCGATGAGCCGATCACAAAATTGTCCGTCGAGCGGGGCCTGTGGGGCCCACGACACGCGATTTTGTCAACGTTCTCAGAATCGAACCAAACTTGGCTCACAGGACCAGCGTATCGCTACGAGTCCGATGGCGCAAGTTTCGTCTCGATCCGACGTGTGTACACAAAATTAGGGCGAATTACAGAAAAGTCGGATACGGGGCGATGTCCGCGGATACGCGTTGATTCCGGTGTGCACGCACACCCGAATCAGCTTCTGCGAAATCCCAAACGTCCGTATCGACGATGCGCACGTATCTGTGAAGACCGCGCGCGACCAAGTCGTCCCGTTTGGCGGGGCGTACTCGATTCCGGGGTGAAACAAGGTCTGGTTTTTCCTGTTTTTGGATCGCGGTGTGCGATTACCACAGGAGGCGATGCCCCGAGCGGTTTGTCCGGGCACCGAGAGGGTTATACAGGCTTCGCAACGCAATTTACGGAATTGGAATCGGAGCTACGAGGTGAAAGTTACAAGTACCTGAAGGGGACCCGAAAAATCGGGGTCGAATCGTGTCCGACACGTGTCCGGACACAGGAAATCGAATTAGGGTTAGGGCTCAGGGGAATTGGGGATTCTGGACGGCGGAGCTCCTGCGGCTGGGCTGCGGCGGAGGGGCCGGAGGCGGCGCGGCAGCGCGGAGGCGGTGCTGAGCGGCCGGTCGGGCGGAGGCGCCGGCGCTGCTGCTGGCTGCTGCTGTTGCCGCGGTTGCTCGACGTGGAGAGGAGGGGAAAGGAGGAGGACGACGGGGTGGCTGGGACGGCATGGCGGCGGCGCAGGTGCGTCGGCTGTGCTCGGGGAGGGGTCGCCGAACGTGGGGTGGCCGGAGGGAGGCTTGGGTTAGCTGAGGGGGGAAGAAGGAGGAGGAGGAGGCTTTATAGGCGGTGGCGGCGGTTAGGGAGGCCGAGACGGGCGGGGAGAGGGGGTGGACGTGGCGAGCGAGGCGGGCGGCTGGCCGGGCGGAGCGCCGGAAGAGGCGGTCGGGTCTCTGGGCCCGGTGGGCCGGGTCCAGCGGGCCGGGGGCTGGGCTGGGCTTAATTAATAATAATAATTATTATTTTTTTAAATCATTAAATAATTAATAAATAAATAAATAATTTCAATAAATAGTTTTTAGGTGTTTTAAAATAGGTCCGGGGTCCGATAAATTCCAGAAAAATTGTCCTAAGTCCAATTTTTCATTTTACACCCAAAAATATTATTTTTATAATATTTTAATATCATTTAATATCAATTAAAAATTATTTAATAATTAAAATTCTGTTTTTAAATTACAGAAAATTTTCAGAAAATTCCAGGAAATTGTGAAAAATTTAGTTTTGAAAATTTTGAAATATCAGGGGGTTTACATGTGGCCACGTACTCAGTAGTGCGGCGTACTCCAGCGTCTTGGTACTGCCCTCATGTGTGCTGTCGTGGAAGTGGCGAATGATGCGGGGGGCCAGTGGCGAGGAATCCGGAATGAAGAGACGCCTGCGGTAGTAGATGAGGCCGCCAGTCTCCTTGCAGCCGGCCTTAGACTGAGAGGTCGAGATGGTTGACCGCCGCGTGACGACCGCTTCGTCGGCAGGTCGAGATGGTTGACCGCCGCGTGACGACCGCCTCGTCGGCAGCAAGCGCGGAGAGCCACTCCTGCTCATGTGCGAGCACCGGCCAGGAAAGTGCGGCATTCGGGAATATCGGTGTCAATGCGGGAGAGTGCGTCGGCCGCTTGGTTGAGTTTGCCTGGCTTGTGCTCCACGTGAAACGAGAAGCCCTTGAGTTTACTCAACCAATGTTGCTGCGGGGGTGTGACGAGGGCCTGCTCGAGCATGAACTTGAGACTGTAATGATCTGTGCGGACGCAGAAATCCCTGTCCCATAAGTACGGACGCTAATGTCGGATGGCATTGGAGAGGCCGATGAGCTCCCTCTCGTAAGCTGCCAACTTGGCATGATGTGCCGTACGCTTCTGACTAAAAAATGCTACTGGATGGCCCTCCAGATGTAAGACTGTGCTGATGCCCTGTCCCGACGCGTCGCACTCGATGATGAAGTCGGTGGAGAAGTCGGAAAGACTCAAGACGGGGGACAATGTGAGGGCGGATTTGAGGTTGTTGAAGGCGGTGTCGGCGAGGTCTGTCCAAATGAAGGCGTTCAGCTTGAGCAGGTCGCGAGTGGTGCCGCTATCTCGACGTAGCCTCTGATGAATCGCCGATAGTAGCCGGCGAGGCCGAGAAAGTCCCGAAGAGCCCGCACGCTGGGCGAACGCGGCCATTCGGCCACGGGGGCCAGTTTGGCCGGGTCAATCGTCACCCCGCTGCTGGAAATGATGTGCCCTAAGTAGGACACCTGCCGCTTTGCGAAGGTACACTTGGTTATTTTGCAGGTGCAACTGATGGTGTAGTGTCTCGAACACTGTCTTGAGGTGACGAAATTGCTCTTCCATGGAGGGGCTGTATACAAGAATATCGTCGAAGAAAACAAGTACAAACTTCTGTAGAAAAGGTTGGAATATCTCGTTCATTAGGGCCTGGAAGGTCGAAGGGGGCGTTGGTGAGGCCAAACGGCATTACGAGGAACTCGAAGTGCCCGTGGTACGTACGAAAGGCTGTCTTGTCGATGTCCTCGTCCGCCATTCGAACCTGGTGGCAGCCCGAGCGGAGGTCGAGCTTGGAGAAGAAAGCTGCGTCATGGAGCTCATCGAATAACTCCTCCGCCACTTGGATTGGGAACTTGTCTTTGACGGTCTTGTCATTGAGTTGGCGGTAGTTCACGCAGAAGCGCCAAGTGCCGTCGTCTTCCTGGCGAGCAACACAGGGGAGGAGAAGGGTGATCGGCTGGCGCGAATGACACCCTGCGCTAGCATCTCGTCGTATTGCCTCTCTATCTCGTTCTTTTGGCGGAACGGGTAACGGTATGGCCGAACCACGACCGGCTCAGTGTCTTTCCTGAGGCGGATGCAGTGATCACATGAACGATGAGGCGGTGGTGTGGAGGGCAGCTCGAAGATAAAGGCGAAGTTGTGGATGGGGATCTGGAGAGGTGGTTCGTCGCTGGCATGGATGGCCGCGACCGTGAGGGGCTGATCATCGTGACGGGAGAGGCCCGAGAACAGGATGTCGCGATCTTGGAAGGTGAAGTGCATTGTGAGGTGCCGGAAGTCCACCCGATCTCGCCCAGTATTTCGAACCATTCGACGCCTAAAACGACATCAAAACGATCGAGAGGGATAACCATGAAGGGGACTGCGAAGGTATGGTCCGCCACTGTAAAGATTAATATGTCGAGCTCCCCGAGGCAAGACAGCTCCTTTCCGTTTGCAACCCGGACCGTTCTTGCTGCTCCTGGTGTCATGCGCAAGACGAGTCGTTGTGCAGTATAGCAACTAACAAAGTTGTGAGTGCTCCCCGAATCAACTAAGCAAAGAAGTAGCACCCTGTGAATCTGAATGAGAAGCTGCATTGTCCTCCCTTTATGGCCATGGATGGCTAAGGCGGAGATTGACGGTCGGCCGTCCTCGTCGAACTCTTCTCCTAAGAAATCGGCCTCTTCGTCTTTCGGTACCTCTAGATAAAAGAGGTACTTACAGTGGTGCCTGGGGGAGTAGGTCTCGTCGCAGTTGAAGCAGAGGCTCTTTGCTTTGCGCTCGGCCATCTCAGCTGCGTTGAGTCGATGGGGAACAGGTCTGGGCACCGACGAGCCAGCGGAAGTGGCCTGGACGGCCGTCCCTGAGGTACCGGCCGGTCCTGCTGCGGAGAGCCCTGGAGCGTGGGACCCGCCGCCAGAGGCCGGTTTGCTGAAAGAGGGGCCCGGGATGGCCGGTCTCTGCTGAGGTGCCGCGTAGCCCGCGGTCGGGAATCGTCCACCACGATTGAGGCTTCCGGAAACGGCTGTGGTGCCGCCGTCCGTCCACCTATACTCCGCCTCGTGCGAGTTCCGCATGGCCTGTGCGAGGGCCAATGGCCGGTCGCGGTGCACATCCTGACCCATGGTTGTCGTCAAGCCGGAGATGTAGATGTAGATGTCGATCTCCTCGTCGCTGGACAGGCGCGGAACTCGAGACAACAGGGATTGAAATTCTTGGTTGAAGTCCGCGACCGTGCCCGTGTACTTGAGAGATATGAGATCCCCCAATGCCCCGCGATGCGTGGGAATGCTGAATCGGATGAAAAGCTCGTCATAGAAGTGCCCCAGTCGATCCAGCCTACCCGTCGTTGCCACCCGTCGAGCCAAGATCGAGCTTCGCCTTCAAGTTTGAGTCTCACCATCTGGACTCGCTCCTCCTATGGAATGCGGTGGAGTTCGCAGAACCGCTCGCAATGACGCACCCATAGTAAAGGATCGCCGGTGCCGTCGTAAGGTTGCAAGTCGAGACGTGGAAAGCGCGGTAGCCAGCGTTCCTCGCCGACGTCGCCTCGGCCTCTACGACGTTCGGCCCCCTCGTAGAAGTGGCGAGGGTCGGGCGGGCGGCGGTATCTGTCGTTGTCGCGGAAGGGGTCGCGGTAGTCGCCGCGAGGGGGGCCGTGGCGAGGTGGGTCGCGGTAGTAGTCATTGCGGAAAGGAGCCCCGCGCAGGGGTTCTTAGTAATGAACTCGTGGGGGGGGGGGGTCGTGGTGGGGTGGAGGGAGGAAACGGGGGGGGGGGGGGTCTGTCGAAGCAGGGGAGGACCCGCGGGGGGCTGTCAAGCCCGTGGGGGGGGCCTGTCGTCGGCCTGCGGTTGTCCCCTCTGTGGGCCGCGGGGGGGGGGGGTCTGTCGAAGCAGGGGAGGACCCGCGGGGGGCTGTCAAGCCCGTGGGGGGGGGCCTGTCGTCGGCCTGCGGTTGTCCCCTCTGTGGGCCGCCGCTGCCGTGTGGGCCCGCAGGGGGGCTGGTACTGGGAGGGGGTGAGGTGCCGCGGCCGGTTGTGGTGGTTGTCGAGTTTGCGAGCAACGCGTTGATTTTTGCGGCGAGGTCGGCGATGGAGGCGTGGGTCGCAGCGATACTCTCGACCTGGGCGTCGAGACGCTTGCGGATGCCGTCGACGGTGGCCTCGAGTTGAAGGAGGCGTTCGTCGTTGGATGGTGGTGTAGGCGCCATTAGGTCGGGAGGATCGAACTGCTGTGATACCAACTTGTTACGCGCTTCTTCTTGCTTAGCGAAGGCACGCGTAACTGGACGATGTGACGAAGACGATGAAGAAGCCGTCTGGTCTTGTGACCGACCGGCCTTGGTGTTGCACCTTGTCGCAGGCGCGGACGCTTCTCAGATCGGGAGAAGTACCGCCTATATTTTTTATTAAACATTTTTTTGATAATCTTCTCAAGAGAATTTTCACCTTTATATGTAGATAGCTGATGGCTACAATAATTGCTAACCATAATTTGTTGGAAATGAAACTAAATCATACTAATTATTGCTAATAATATTACTAGTAATTTCTTTCCTTGAAAAAAAGATATTATTAGCAATATTGCTAATAATATCTTTCTTGAAGGGAAACTAATTATTGCTAATAATATTGTCAAGTAATATCTTTCCTTTGAAGGAAAGACATTATTATCAATATTGCTAATAATATCTTCCTTGAAAGGAAACCAACTATTGCTAATATTACTAATAATATTGTCAAGTAATGCCGCCGGCTAGGTATGGGCAATCCTAGCGGGTCTTGTGTGTCTTTTCCTTTGGCCGGTCCACGTGAGTAACGGGTATAGGTTCGTCCGAACCGACCCGTAAAAGAAAATATCTGAAATACGATGTGGCTCAGAAAGATTAAAAATTCCTGAAGATAGCATATATGAGTTTGGGGTTTCTCATATCGAAAAAATCATGAAAAAGACGAGGCTTCGCGTATCGAAAAAACCATAAAACCTTGCGCTGATACCATGTTACCATGTTAAAACTGGAGGCTACATTGTGATTTTTTTTTGCTGAGGCTTGGGGCTTGAACTTAGGAGTAGGACCTTCCCTTTAATCCACACCAGACCCAACTGCTCGACCACCCCTTAGTGGTGCTACATTGTGAACAGAATGACATATAATTTTACTAGGGTTCTTGGCCAATAAATACATTGCTTGTGAATGACATCACTAACACTAACTTAGAAATGGAAACTACTTAAAGCAAATAAATAATCTATTCTTCAACAATTGATTTAAGAGAGAGGGGGCCGTTGTATTCATTTGGGGGCAAAATAGTCTTTTCTATTGTTTTTGTTCTAAATTTTTTGAATGTATAATAAATGGTGTAGTTTGACCCAGGGACATCTGGCTAAAAGGCATTTCCAAGTTTTCAGTTTAATAACTCCCAAGGACTTGTACACAATTTGCCCAAAATTTTAACGAATAAGTTGAAAATCACGCAACTCATGAATGCTAAAAGAATTTTATTGTTCTTGACTTTTTTACTTTCATATTTGACCCTCTACTTCAATAATTTATTATTGTTGCTATGTCTCCATACCTATAAACGTTACATTCTCTAGTTTCTAGCAAACATGGACCGGGTTTATTGTAACGTAGTTTGTTTGTTATATTTCTACCAAGGTTCATCGTGTCATACGCAGTTTTTGGCACTTCTTATCAGTATTGGTATTTTGGAGTTATTGATTTCAGAAAGCCAAATAACAATATACTTGATTAAAAAACTTAAAAAAATATTTGATGGATTTTGACATAATTGTATATATTGTTTGTTGTTTCCTATTAGTTTTGAATGTTGAATTGTTCACCTACAATACATGGTTTTGAAAAATTGCTAATTTAGAAATATACAACTTAAAGAAACTTGTAACAATTACAGGGTTTCGGTAATGAATATTATCACTGCAATATGGCATGTTGGTCTTGGGCACTACCGAATCATTTTCTCTACAATGGTCTTTCCCGTACTTCTCTATTTTTCTTTGTTGTGCCTACATGGCGATATTGGCCAATATCAACCGGTGTCGTTGTGGGTCATTATAGGATCGAGACATTCCAATGTGGTATGATACATACAATAAATGACGGTATCAATGGATATTATGAAACTTGGTTTATACACATTTTTCGATTGCCAAACACAATGTCAAAGAAAATATATATAAGAATAAAGATGTTTTCCTAGGATAGGCAGTTAGGCACCATATATGAACCTAAATTTTGTTTTTACTTTTTGATATTAACTTTTTTTTTTTTAAGAAAAATGATTTTTTTTGGAAAGTTGTAACTAATAATATTCCAGATTGAAGTCTTGAAATATAACGGAGACAGAGATCTTGTCCCTAATTTACTAATTTAACCAAATTGTTAGGACTGAGAAAATGCACCGTAAATGGAGCACTTTGGTATTTATCCAAAAAGATGTAGGTATAGAAATAGGTTTTCATTCCTTTCCACTCTTTGGCCTATTTTTGTCATAGGGATGAATGCAATTTCCTATAGCAAATTGTATTATCTTACCTCTTTGTCTATGCTCTTTATAGACTAGGGGGCTCTTTATAGTTCTGCACAGCAGCAGCGGCAGGGGCGCAGCAGGAGCGTGCGGAGCAGCAGCAGCGGCAGCGGGGGTGGAGCTGCGGGGAGGGGGGTGGGGTGGGGAGGGGGTGGGGGGTGGGTTTGGGGGGCTATTATTCTAGAGTAATATACCATGTTCGATCAAAATATACATGACGTACTTAGCATGTTAACTATCTTATTCTGAGACCGTTTCCATCAAAAAATGGCTGTTTGAACTTTGCAGGTGGTTGAGGAAATTAAAGAGACTGAGAATGTAGTAAATGATGGCGAAGAGGGTTCTTCCCAGTCCAAGGATCTTGAGGGGAAAAAGGAGGAAGAAAAAGTCAAAGAGGATTTAGGAATTGCTAAACAATCTGCAACTGAATCAAAAGAAACGCCTGAAAGTGAGAAGCGTGATGCTGTGGCCAAGGATGTGAAAAAGGAAGAAGATCTTCAGTCTTCTAATTCTGAAATTTTGGCCAGTGCTACTGAAGAAAAAGGGGAAAGAACTGAACAAGAATCTGTCACTCAAGCTGTAGAACAAGCAGTTGAAGTTCAAGAGAAGGAACTGAAGGACCATCTTGACGTAGCCACTATTCCTGAACCTCCTACAGAAATTGAAAAGTCCGCAGAAGACTCGGAGCAACCTTCAGTGAAGGTATCAGAAGCAGAGGAAGCAAAAGAATCAGCAATTTCAGCAATGCCTGAAGAAGAGAATCCCAAGAAACTAGAAGTAGCAAAAGGTCAGGTAGTTTCAGCAGTGTCTGAAGAAGAGAATCCTCAGGAATCAGAAGTAGCAGAAGACTCAGCAATTTCAGCAGTGGTTGAGGAAGAGAATCCCAAGGAATCACAAGTAGAAGAGCCGGCAATTTCAGCAGTGTCTGAAGAAGAGAGACCCAAGGTATCAGAAGCAGTGGAAGAGCCAGTCACAGAGCCGGCAAATTCAGAAGCAGTGTCTGAAGAACACAAACTTTCTGAAGCAGATAAACCCACAGAAGAAACTACAGTGGCATTTTCTGCGACAGAAACTGAAGATAAATTTGAACCAACAATAGCACCTACAGCCACAGAGCCTAAAATCAATACCATTACAACTCCAGATGATAGTGGAACTGCAGAGATATCCCAGGTCGAAACAATTTCAATTGAGGAGCATGAGACTTTGAAAGAAGAACCACTAATCACTGACTCTAGCAATGAAGAAATATTTAATAAGCTTCCAGAGGTTCCTGTAGCTGAAAATTCAGATCCGCTTTCTGTGGAAGCTCTTCCCTTAAATGAACTCAAAGAAGTTGGGGATGAAATCCTTTTGTCTCAAGAGGTTCCTGATGTGTCAGAGAAGACGGATACTAATCAGATATCTTCTAGAGGTGTAGAGGAATCTGTAACGGAAGAAAATGTGAGTGTTGGTACTGATTCAATTCCAGTTACTGAAATTATTGAAGGGCTTCTGAAACCAGTAGACAAGGTCGAAGAACAGATTCAAGAGAAGGTAGTCAAAGAACCAACTTTGAGTGGAACGACCCAAACGGACAATGCTACGGAAGTTTCCCAAGCCACATCTGTGGGTTCTGGAGGTGTTGAAAAGGTCAACGAAAATATGGATGAGACTTCAGGAGCTGTGGTTGACACCTCAGAAAGTCTGGATGCTGCGACTGAAGTTTCTCAAGTTGCGGGAGAGAAGGCCTCTGGAGGAATTGAAGTTGCTGAAGAGAAGAATGTTAGTGTCGAAGGTGACAACACTACTTTGGTCCAGATGTCCAGAGATCTTGATGTGGTGGGAGAAGGGAAAGACAAAGATACAACTACAGATAATTTGGAAGATTCAGAGGGAAAGAAGGGAGAGACTGAAAAAGCTGCAGAGCGAAACACAGTTGAGTCTGCGAAAGATGGTGCAGACATTACTAAAGAGGTTACTGCAAAGCCCCCTCAACGCCAATCAAACAGTATTTTTTCAAAGGTGAAGCAGTCAATTGTGAAGGTAAAGAAGGCTATCATTGGGAAATCCCCAAACTCAAAGACCACGACACCAGAAGGAAATGATGATATTAAAGTCAAGTAATCTAGAGAGAAGGCAGGATGGTTAAATGGATTTTGGTGTAGACTAGTTATGTGATGTGAGCTGTTGTTTCTTGTTATACTGTTGATGGTCTTCTCTTATTTGCTAGACCCTGCCTCTGTTCACGTGCTTGCCGAAATCATGTGTATATAGAAGATCAATATTCAATTGGAGGGGGACTTCTGCTGCTGAAGCGAGTTCCATTAGAAGGAAACGACTTACACAAGGTTGGTTCATTGCTTCTAGCTTCAAAGTTACATCAAGATATTACTTTTGTGCTGTTCTAATTCCTTTTCTGTTTGTGTGTTTTGTTGGCTTTGTAATTTTTTCTGTCAGAATTTACAGATATCTATAGACATTCTTCTAGTTGATTGTGTGTTTGAATGTATCAATAGATTGTAAAATGTGAATTATTCTCTTTGGCTTGTATGTTCTTATGCTATACATCATGTGTGTTATGCTGCACGCATGTAGGATTCTTTCATGAGCATGATTAATTTCCCAGTCTCTGATCATGCTATGTGCTTTCTATGGAATCTCTTATCGGTAAATTGAGAATTGCTTGTATTATCATAGAATATAGCTTATAGTACGAGTTTCTTAGGTTTTCAGTTAGTACTTAGAAACTAGAGTTACTCGTCTGTGACAACATCGTCAGCAACAAAAACTACTACAACATCAAATCCCACTTGTTTTTTGTCAGTGTTAGTGTTGGAGTGGGTGGATGGGGTTCCCAACCTATGTGAAAAATACTCCGGAGTTGATTGAGTATTCCTACATATAATAGAAATACCTCAATATATTTGGATTTGGTATTCCAACATATAATAGGAATATGTCAATGGATTTAGATTTGGATTGGATATTCCTGCATATAATAGGAATATGTCAATAAATTTGAATTTGGATTGGGTATCCCTATATATAATAGGAATACTAGTTGTGGGTTTGAGGCTATATATATTCGGTGTTTCCTAGCCCTAAAATATATCAGATATCTCAAAAATATTGCAAAAGGAGGCAAGAGTACTTTTACAACATTGGAAGGAGAGAGTAAGAGATTGAAGGCTATTTCGAAGAGGAGATCGGTTTCGGGTAATTGTTTTCTCGTCAATTTCGTTTTTCGTTTGTCTGTGATTTATTTTCTATTCCAAAGAGTTGTGGTGATCCGTTTGGATCGGTTAGAAGTTTGTAAGGAGTCGGTGTATTTCTTATTCCATTAGTGGAGGTTTTTTAGGGTTTGACTCCGATTGTCCCGTGATTTTTTTTCATTTGGGTTTTTCACGTAAAATTTTTTGTGTCTGCGATTTGTGTTTGACGTTTTTTGTTTGTGTGCTTTTTGCTCGGTTCTCTCGCAGGTACTCTCTGGTTTGGGGAACGGTTTTCGCGCTTTCGTTCCCAACAAAGTGGTATCAAAGTCGGGTTTTGGAGTTCAGAGAGGTCATGAGTTGACAGGCAAACCAGGGAGAAGAGATGGACACGAAGCTGGTGCGCGTGGTAAATCTGAACGGTACCAACTATCATTATTGGCGGAGCAAGATGAAGGATTTGCTGTTCGTCAAGAAGCTGCATTTTTCAGTATTTGCGTCCGAGAATCCCAGTGACAAATCCGAAGAGGACTGGAAGTTCGAGCATATATAAGTGTGTGGATATATCAGACAGTTCGTTGACGAGAACGTGTACAATTACGTTGCCAATATTGAGCACTCGTAGACGCTGTGGGATAAGCTGGAACCTTTGTATGCGAAGAAGACCGGGGTAAACAAGTTCCTGATCAGAACGATGATGGGTCTGCGGTACAAAGATGATGCGTCTATTACAGATCACTTGAGTTCCAGGGCGTAGTTGACCAGCTATCCTCGATGTGAGTCAAGTTTGACGACGAGGTTCAGGGACTATGACTGCTGTGTACATTGTCAGACTCGTGAAAAACCGTACGAGTGTCTATGATCACTTCTGCTCCGGAAGGCATGGTCAGTCTAAAGTTTGCCAAGAACGGTGTACTGAATGAAGAGATGCCGAGACGTTCTCAAGGTACTTTAACCACATCCCACTCAGAGGCGCTAGTTTCAGATAGCCGCGGAAGGAGCAAGAGTAGGGGTTCAGGTGGTGGCAGAGACAAGAGCAGGGACAAGTCCAATGGTCGGTACGAGGACTCGGAGTATTACCATTATGGCAAGAAGGGCCACATCAAGCGGAACTGTTTCGCTTGGAAGAGAGAAGAAGGGCGACAAAGGAAAGTAAGGCGAGAATACTACAGCGACGGCCTCGGTACATGGAGGCGATGTGATCATTGTAGGTGATGAGGTTGTCATGAACCTCGTCTGCGATGACAACTCTTGGCTGGTGGACTCAGGTGCTTCAACGCACGTATTTCACAACATGACATTATTTGCTACTTACACAACAAACGACTGTGGAGTGTTGAAGATGGGCAATGGAGATGTGTCGAAAGCTGTTGCTGTTGGAGATGTGCATTTGAGGATAAAGACGAGTGCAATTCTTATTCTCAAAGATGTCCGTCATGTTCCTGATATCCGTTTCAATCTGGTGTTGGTTGAAAGGTTGGATGAAGAGGGTTTCTTCAACCTCTTCGGGAACGGTCAGTGGAAGCTTTCCAGAGGTTTGATGGTGATTGCCATAGGAAGCAAGAAGTCCAGACTCTATTATATGGAAGAGAGCGCACATGGGACATGAGGTGAACGCAGTTACTGATGCGTCTACTGGGTTGTGGCACAGACGGTTCAGCCATATCAGCGAGAAGGGGATGAGCTACTTGGTGAACAGGAAGGTGATTCCAGGACTAAAGTCTACAAAATTGGAGAGATGTACGCACTGTTTGGTGGGAAAGCAAAATATGGTGTCTTTCTAAAGTCATCCAAGTTGATGGAAGCCGGCGTTGCTCGAGTTGATTCACTCGGATGTCTACGGTCCTATGGAGGTAAAGTCCATTGGCGGTGCTTCTTCTTTTGTGATTTTTATTGATGATTGTTTCATGAAGGTTTGGGTCTATGTCTTAAAGACCAAGGATCAGGTGCTGCCCACTTTTAAAGAGTTTCAAGCCTTATTTTGTAATATTTATTGATGATTGTTTCAGGAAGGTTTGAGTCTATGCCTTAAAGACAAAGGATCAGGTGTTGCCCACTTTCAAGGAGTTTTAGGTCTCTATTGAAAGGGAGACGAACAAGAAGCTGCTTTGTATTCGGTCCGACAATGGCGACGAGTATATCGGTTCCTTTGATGCTTATTGCAGAGAGCAAGGGATACGACACCAGAAGGCTCCACCAAAGACACCGCAGCTCAACGGTGCAGCGGAGCGGATGAACATGACGCTGATGGAGAGGGTGTGATGTTTGCTGTCAGAAGCAAACTTGCCAGACAGCTATTGGGGTGAGGCACTTTATACAGCTACTTATGTTATTAATTTATCTCCTAGTGCTCCTTTGCAGGGTGATGTGCTTGACAAAGTATGGTACGACAAAGAGCCGTCATACAATCACCTGCGAGTGTTTGGTTGCAAGGCCTTCGTGCATGTACCGAAGGACGAGAGATCCAAACTTGAGCCAAAGACGAGACGATGCATCTTTGTCGGCTACGGTCGGGATGAGTTTGGCTATAGACTCTACGATCCAGTGGGAAGAAAGCTCTACAGAAGTAGGGACGTATTCGTCGAGGATTAGACCATGACCAACACTCAGGATTCTGAGATGCCTTCTAAGGCCGAGGAATTGCCTGAGTTAGAGTCATTTCGCTTCGAGCAATTTTCAGAGTACATCGCAGAGGATCCAGTTATGGGGGAGTCAGTACATAGAGTTGCTCCCAACCTTGATCATCAGCCTGCTGATGGTGGTCAGGGTGACTCTCAGGAGGATGAGCATGCTGAGGAGGTAGTTCCTGAAGGGGAGGAGGTGTTGATATACAGCCAGCACCAGTGGTTCCGTTGAGGAGGAGCGATAGAGAGTGTCGACCATCTACGAGATACTCACCGGGTGAGTATGTGCTACTGACTGACGGGGGAGAGCCCGAATTTTGTGTAGAGGCTATGGAAGACAAACACATGCAGGAGTGGATGGAGGCCATGCAGGAGGAGATGAGTTCTTTACATGCCAATTCTACTTATGAGCTGGTGCGGTTGCCAAAGGGCAAGAAGGCTTTGAAAAATCGATGGGTATTCAGAGTGAAGTAGACGGATGATGCTACTCACTCTCGATACAAGGCGAGGCTGGTAGTTAAAGGCTACGACTATTCTTGGGATGGAGATAAGCCGAGAGATAGTCCAAGTTGCTACACTTGTCCCCAAAAGAAGTACATTCACCGGGTACTTCAGTATTTCGAAATGGACGGGTCGAAGAAAGTGAGTAACCCCCTTGCGGCTCACTTTAAGTTCACTGAGGAGCATTGTCCATCTATCGAGGACGAGAAGGAAGATATGGAACGGGTTTCATATGCCTCAGCTGTGGAGAGTCTCATGTATGCTATGGTGTGTACGAGACCAGACATTGCTCACGCAATTGGCACAGTTAGCAGGTATACTTCCAATCCTGGAAGGGTACATCGGAGTGCGGTCAAGTGAATTCTACGATACCTTCAGGGCACTGCCGATTGGAGACTTTCATTTGGTGGTGACGAGCCGAAGCTGGTTGGGTATACCGATACTGATATGATTGGAGATGTAGACGAGGCGATCGACTTCGGGCTATGTGATGATGTTTGTTGGTGGAGCGGTATCGTGGCAGTCGCGGCTGCAGAAATGTTTGCCTGTCGACGACAGAGGCATAGTATATTGCGGCAACGGAGGCTTGCAAGGAGTTGCTGTGGATGAAGAAGCTGCTGAAGAAAATTGGGCTAAAACAAGAGCAGTACCCTTTGCTTTGCGATAGCTAGAGTGCAATTCACTTGGTGAAGAATAATACATTTCATAGCCGATCCGAGCACGTTGATACCCGGTATCATTGGATATGTGATGTGTAGAAAAGAAGCAAGCAACGCTTAAGAATGTTCATACGGATGACAACGGAGCAAACATGTTCACAATAATTTTTTTAAGGAGAAAGTTTGAGTACTGTAAGCGGATCGTCGGGATGACGATCCCCTCCACATAGTTGTGAAGGGAAAGATTTGTTGGAGTGGGTGGGGTTCCTAACATATATGAAAAATATCCCGGAGTTGGATTGGGTATTCCTACATATAATAGGAATATCTCAATATATTTGGTTTGAGTATTCCTACATATAATAGGAATATGTCAATGTATTTGTATTTGGATTTGGATTGGATATTCCTTCATATAATATGAATATGTCAATGAATTTGTATTTGTATTTGGATTTGGATTGTGTATTTTTATATATAACAGAAATCTAGTTGTAGACTTGAGACTAGAGTGTTTATGCAACATTAGAAGGAGAGGAAGAAATTGAAGGCTATTTCGAAAAGGAGATCGGTTTCGGATAATTATTTTCTCGTCATCTCCATTCTTCGTTTGTCAGTGATCTATTTTATATTCCAAAGAGTTGTGATGATTCGTTTGGACCGGTGAGAAGTTTGTAAGGAGTCGGTGAATTTCTTATTTCATTAGTAGAGGTTTTTCAGGATTGGATTTCGATCGTTCCGTGGTTTTTTTTATTTGAATTTTTTTACGTAAAAATTTCTGTGTCTGCGATTTGTGTTTAACGTTTTTGGTTCGTGTATTTTTTGCTCGATTCTCTTGCAGTTCTGCACTTTCGTTCCCAATAGTCAGCTGCATCAATCGTTCTTCTATTAGGTTCAATTAGGGGCCACCTCTTCAGTTACGTTATCGAGACTCGTTATCTATTTTAACAGCTACACCAGTTTAATTTTTGGTCTGACCCTCATTCTATTCTCTACAATTTTCTCACCTCCTAATCTACACAACCAATAATTCCCTTTTCGCCAATTTATCATTGTGATAAATAAAATTGATATTTGATCTAATAGCTCTGTTCATGCTATTAGTTAGATAATCACCAAATTATTTGAAATATGTCAGGTTTGGATCTCAAATCTAGTTCTGCATGTCAAACATTGCAACCTTTCAAATCTATGCGTTTGAACTTTTGTCCCTCTAGTGTCTGAGAATTAAAAAATTTCTTCACTAAAAGGAAAAGAGGCAAAATTTTTTTATATATATAAAGATAGAGTGTCATTTTTAGCAAAACAGCAAGGCTTATTAGTACGTGTATCTTGGACGCTAGGGTTTGAGTCTTAAAAGCAACATCGACATAAATCTGTGTATATTTTGTAATTTATTTGCTTGTTTAATATTCTTAGCACGAGTGATGCATTGCCTCTCGTCTGTGCTCCAAACCAAATACGAAAAGGTTCTTCCTGCACAGCACATCAATGTAAAAAATGACTACATATTCTAAATCCCTACTTTTAGTTTTCTTGCAGTTGCTGATTCATTTCAGTGTTGACACAGTGGATGCCTACTTCAATTTGCAACTAAAGCAAAGCATATAAACATAATAAGAGGAAGGAAGAACACATACCAAATTGAGCTATTCACTTAGCGTGTGTGTGGATTGAGGAAAAAAAAATAGAGTTAAAGGAGACATTTTGTATACGGTTTTTTATTTTATTTCTGGACATTTTTTATTTATGTTTGGACAAATTTATGGTGGAAAATCTATTTCTATGTTTGATTTAGGTTAAAAAAATATATTTTTATAAATTACGAATATTCGGATAAATAATTTATCCACAAAACATGGAAATTATTTCAATATATTTTTATAAATTACGAATATCCGGATAAATAATTTATTCACAAAATATGGAAATTATCTCTTAATAATATGTGGCTATATAATTTTTTTTTTGTCCGGACAATTTTTTTGTTTTTGTTTTGTTTTTGTTTTTTTGTTTTAGTTTTTTCTTGTTTTTTCTCCTTTTTTTTCTCTCCTTTTTTAAAGTTGTTTTTATCCCTTTTCATTTTTTTTTTCCTCAGGGAATATTTATAGCCACAAAACAAGAGATTATAGTTTTTCAGAAAACTTAATTACTTGGAATTTGATTTTCAAGAATATACATTTTTTGGATATATATAGTAGTCTGTACCAGACATCCTGAGTTAAGTGAAGGGAAGTTAAGTGAGGGGGAGGAGAGTTCATACATATAATCTTGCTTGGATTGGAGGGTAACTGGAGTGTGTTTAATAAATTTTATTTTGATTGGAGGTTTTGGGTAAGAGGAGGATTATTAAAAATATAATAGTTACCAAAATACATTTACTACTATGATTTTGAGTGTGAGAAGAAGTAAAAAGAGAAAGTAAGAAGAGACGACACTCTTAGACGACACTCTTAGACGACATCAAGTTGAAAGTCAGGAGAACGGAGCAATATGTTAAAAGTAAACAAAATGGAGGAGAATGTCTTAATATTTTATATGACAAATAAGAGATCTATGGCATTTTAATCAGAACTCTCATTTTTTTTCCTTAGTAATCTCTGATTTGAAAGGATTAAAAAATAAATAAATAAAAATTAAATAAATTCTTACTCAACCCTCTATATCTCTTCCTTCTCAATCTTCACCTAAACGAAATATTTTTTTTTTTTTCCACTTAACTTCTCCTCGTTAAAAGTAGTTGGAATAACTCTAGGAATGATGTCCGGAGAGTAGATGTACATCTCTATTTCCTTTGTAGCCCTTGATATTTCCCTACTTGGAAGAACATTCTTGTTACTTCGTAAGTATGGCTACGCATTTTGCAGTAAAAACAGAAAATTGACCCAGATCGAACTGAAATAACCAATCAGGGTTGGTTATCAAAAGTTAGGTTCGGTTTTGAACACTAAAACTTTTGGTTTTGCTGTCGGTTTACGGGTTTGAAATTCCAAAACTAAAACTGCACCGAACAGAAAAGTAAGTAATATTTATTGATTTATATTTTACCCCTCACTTATATGTCTACTATTAATGCGACTTAGAAACGACTAATAAAATAACCATCTAAGCCATATGTATATTATCAATCTATTATTAATACTAGTCACACTCATGTTCACGTGCGTTGCACGTACCAAAAAAGATTTTTTTCCCCCTCATTTCCTATTTAAAATATGTTCACGTGCGTCGCATGTTCCTGATCCGGATGATGATGGGTCTGCGGTACAAAGATGAGACGTCTATTACGGATCACTTGAGTGAGTTCCAGGGCGTAGTTGACCAGTTATCCTCGATGGGAGTCAAGTTCGACGACGAGATTCAGGGACTATGGCTTGTGTACATTGCCAGACTCGTGGAAGACCGTACGAGTGTCTATGATCGCTTCTGCTCCGGAAGACGTGGCAATCTGGAGTTTGCCAAGAGCGGGGTACTGATTGAAGAGATGCGGAGACGTTCTTAGGGCACTTCATCCACATCCCACTCAGAGGCGCTTGTTTCAGAGAGCCGCGGAAGGGGTTAAAGTAGGGGTCAAGGCGGTGGCAGAGACAAAAGCAGGAGAAGGTCCAAGGGTCGGTACGAGGACCCGGAGTGTTACCATTGTGGCAAGAAGGGCCACATCAAGCGGAACTGTTTCGCTTGGAAGAGAGAGAAGAAGGGTGACAAGAGAAAGCAAAGTGAGAACACTACAACGACGGCCTCGACACATGGAGGCGACATGATCATTGTAGGTGATGAGGTAGTTAAGAACCTCGCCTGCGATGACAACCCTTGGCTGGTGGACTCAGGTGCTTCAGCGCACGTATCTCACAACATGGTACTATTTGCTACTTACACAATAGACGACTGTGGAGTGTTGAAGATGGGCAAAGTAGATGTGTCAAAGGCAGTTGCCATTGGAGATGTGCATTTGAGGACAAAGACGGGTGCAGTTCTTGTTCTCAAAGATGTCCGTCATGTCCCTGATATCCTTTTCAACCTGGTGTCGGTTGGAAGGTTGGATGACGAGGGTTTCTTTAGTCTCTTCGGTATGGTGGCCCATGCAGGTCGAGAGTATATTGTCTCGGTTACGTTACTGTACCGAACAAGCCTGCACCTAGGAATATAGTATATGATCTCATCCACAATTGACTATAATTCGCTCTCCTTCCAATCCATTCTATTTGGATAATTGTATCCTGCTTGATTCATGTACTTCCCTGATAATTCCTTGAGTATAGCCCCCTCCTAGAATATAGAAGTCCCTGTTGTTAGATGATAAGTAGGATAACCTTCCTATTAAGAGTACAACTAGAGTGTTGACAAACCACTAAGTTTAGAATATCTAGTGAACCCTAGAATTCCTTATCTATAGATTGGTTTACCATTACCCCTTGATGTATTTATGAAGACTTGAGAGTAGTATAAACACTACTAGGATTAGTTAGAAGTTTAACCATATTGTTTGACCCTAGTATTGAGAAACCAATAGAAATCCAAGGTTGAATATTAGGACTGAACCTAACTCCATAGTAAGGTAGTATTAAAGAACTGTAAAGTTAGATTCTTGGTATTAGTAGACAGAATATTAGGAAGCCAAGAGGAACGAATATAACATTTTCCTCGATCAAACCTCGAACACAGATATTAGCATACCACATTTCCCTTAGAAAATTATGACATTATCTAGAGTCTTTTCATCTTTATGACTTGTTCCTCTGAACCCATAGCGCTCGCTATTGTGCGACGACTAATTACGTTTCTTCTCTTCATCTTTCAACTCGTGCCATCTGACACTTCTGATTGTAGGCCAGGTGATTTTATCCTGTGTTAATGACATATAGTTGCTAGGATTATAGTTGTTAATGTTAAATTTTGAAATTGTGTGCTTAGTAGTTAGAACTTGATGGTTTAAGTTATTATTGTAGATTGTGACCTGATGATTATCCCTTAGTTTTCAAATTGCGTAACATGTACCCCCACCTCGATACGAGTTATATCCCCTTTCCCCTTGAAGGCCAGTAACCTTCCATTCTTACTATTGACGCTTGCTCTATAAGCGCTATGACTAAGACTTAAGACGACCATGACCTATGTAATGTAAGAGGATACCCTAATAAGTACCAAGACCCCTTCTCGTAGACCTTAACAGGAGCTTCTACGGTATCCTTAAGACAATTACAGTATTAGTTTATTGTTATAAGTTGGGTAGTATACCTCACAACCTAGTATCACATAGTCTTTTGACCTATTATTGAAGTGTAACTGAACAACATTACCTGTATGCGAGCATAAGACGACAATGTTTATTCAGACTGTAGAAATTAGAGGTCCATACCCTAATTTGTCGACTAGCGACTTAGACAAGGAGTTAGTATGACAACTGTAGAGATTGTGGAGTCTTATTTCTTTGTAAACTTGAATTATTTTGTAACTTCCCTCATCATAATCCAGCGTTATATTTTCTGTGCTACCTCGAATTATGCTGCTATTATAGCCTAGTTTTGCAAGCTTAATCTTTTATCGAGCTTGTTCATGACATATATATTATTGGGTCGACACACTAATACATTTCAGAATCAGTATATGACGGTCTGATCAACCTTAGTGCATTTTGATTCGCCCTTCGCATGACTACTTATGTGGATTGAGATAAAAATTGTCTTAGCTTCTTAAACGAATATACTTACCCCTAAACATGTCTGAGCATATCATATCCGTTACATAACTGTACTGATATGAGCATGTGAATATGAATTTACCAAAATAGAATTTCAATCCACAACTGTCTTGACAATTCCCAATTGAATTCTTTAAAACGCCTTGATCCCCATACTTGCATTCTATTACCTCTTCCTTGAACTCTTTATTATTGACCTCCGTCTTCCCTTATTTCGGAAAGACGAAACCTCGTGCTTGGTATAAGTTGATATACAGATAGTACTAGAGATACCCATGGGCCAATCACATTATTTGGTGACTATCTTTTATAATTGATTAAGGGCATATCATATATGATATAATTGGTGTTAAAGTTTTGAGCATTGAATGACATGCGTAAATAAATTAAGAAATATTTTTCTTAAGTGTATAGCCTTATATGATAGATGGGTAAATTCTAAGTTGGGTAGAAGTCGCATTGTTAATTTGAGGTTAAATTCTTGTAGATTGTGATCAAGTAGGATTAGATTGAGAGATTAAGTCATTTTTAAATATGGAGAATTTTAGAAGAAGGAGTCAGATGATGAGTACTTAATGAATTTTGAAACCTTGATGTGTCGGACCAAATATTTACCTTAAGTACATGATTTAAATTTTGAATATTGAAGGTAAATCATCAATTCGAATTTTGAGGATAAATATAGAATTTCAGACTTGAACATTGGTGGATTGAATCTAATTTTTTTTACAATTTGATGATTTGAATTAAGAGTTAAAAAAATTTGATTGTTAGATTACGTATTTGAAATATTGAGGATGTGAATTGAATTTAAAAATTTGAAGAATACAAAAAAAAATTCATAAGTGAAAATTAGGAATAGTATTGGACTAGAATTGTTTTCTAGCGGAGATTATAATAGTGGGAGATCGTGATGTAAAATTTATATGCATATTCAAATCTTGAAGATGTTATATGGATTTAATTTAAATTTGGATATTGATAATTTGAAAAAGTGAGAAGAGATTACAATAGGTTAAATTTTGATTAGAACAGTGATTATCTTAACCTTGAAGTGATTGCGATGGATATGATTATGATTTTAATTATCGCAAAGAGATTGCGATTGACTTGTCTTACGTACGTGAAGGATTAACAAATTATGCCTTATTTTAATTTCGAGGATGAAATTAATTTTTAGTTGGCTAGATTGTAAACCCCCACACCCAAAATTAGACCTACTTGACTTAGATAGTGAGACTAAGGCTAGTATGAATCCAATTAGAAATAGGACACGATATTTAATTATACAATATTTGTATCACTTAGCGTACCATACCGGTACTTCGATAATTGGAGTACTACACTAGCCACTGTCTTCCTACAACTTCACATCCTTGTCCTAGACGTGCCCGCCTTCTATTTCTGACCTCGGTGTAACTCATAATTATGCTTTCTTGTAATACATTTTAGTCGCACAACATTCATCGCAGACGTTATTTTTTAATTCTAAAATAGTTCTAACTTTGTATCCTTGTGTATTCCAATCGAAATTGGAGACACAATCTTGACCCATTTCGTGCAACCCAATTTTTTGGTAATATTCTATCCCGAGCCCTCTATGTCTATGACCCTTGTGTCCCACCTAATGTTATTCCATGTACTTCTAATTAATTCAAGAACACCTTGCGCATTAATTTTTACTAATTTAATCTAATTTTCATCTTTGTGTAATTTTTTAATTGTTAGGTATTTTTATGCAAAGGTGCATTAAGGTGTCCACACCATTGGACATGACACATGAAGAAACCTATTTTTCGTTCATGTGGATAGTTTTTCATATTTTCGGAATGTGCAACGCGTAACATCGTCCCTCATTTAAATCTAGCCTTGCATTTTAAACAATGCAAATCTTATACCATCCTTGACTTTCTATCGTAGCTTAGTTTTAATTTCGAGGACGAAATTTTTATAAGTTGGGTAGAATGTAAAACCCCTAATCCTAAAAACTGTACTTAACTTTTTAATTAATTATGTAATTGAATTATAGTAATTATGAGCTAATTAGAGAAATATATTTTATTTAATTTTTATTTTAGGTGTTTGTGAATTTAGGAGATTTATGGAGCCAGTATAAATTTTTCCTAATTTATTTTATGTAGGAGACCCTATGGACAGTTGCTAGCTTAATGGTATGCATTAATACAAATTCTAGATTTTTCTATGTGTGTGTGTGTATATATATATATATATATATATATATATATATATATATATATATATATATTTTATTTTTTTAAAAGGAAAAGAAAAAGAAAAAGAAAAGAAATGGAAAATCCTAATGGACCCATTACCCGCAACCCCGTAGCCTATTCTAACCTGCACCCTTTAGTAATGAGAGCAGCAGCAGCTATATGCGCATAAGCCCCCCCCCCCCCCCCCCGCCGCGATTCGACTTCTTCCCCCTTATATATATCTCGCTCAACCCAAAACCATAACCCTAAAACGCGCATCTCTTCTTCCCATCTAAATCGTGCCGTCCTCGACCTGACCGCCGTTCACCGCCGCCTCCAGCCGTACAGAACCGCCCGCACGACGACCGCGACCTCGCGTAACCCTGCGCACTGGCAGTTTGGACAGCAACTTATCTGTGTTCCAGTCCTGTTTTTCGTCACCTCGCCAAACCAAACTCGACCCCGTCTTCACCGGTACGTTCACCACTTAACCCCCTTCAATATCTATATGATAGTTGACCTCGAACAATGCGTAACCCTAGGCAAAAATAACGTCCAAGTTGATGAAAAAAGATAACTTTCGGGTCTCACAGAAAACTGCGGTAACTACCTATGTTTCCGGATTCATATCTCCCACCACAGAGATCCGAATTCGATTTTTCTTTTGGTATGCGGAGACCACTTGACCTAGTTTAATTTCTGTTAATTACATTAAATTATTAACTGCTGTATGTAGAATTAAATTGGTTGAAAAATCCCAAAAATCCACTTTTTCCAGATTTCCAAAAATTATGAAAGGAAGCGCGCCCCGCCAAACGGGACCGCCCCGCCGTGTATCAAGTGTACCAAAAGGTGCGCGCAGTGTACCTGGACATGTGAGATTTCGCGAAAACTGATTCGGACGCGTGTGCGCGTCGGAATCAGCTTGTATCCGCGGACAATCTCCGTATCATAACTTTTGCGAAAGTTCTGCGCATTTTGTGCACGCTCGTCAGATTACGACGAAACTTGCGCCACTGGTCTCGTGGTAACGCACTGGTTCTGTGACCCAATTTTTACGCAATTCTGAGACAGTTGACCAAGTCGTCAATTAGCGGGCCCTACGGTTGACTTTTTGGACGAAATTGTGTTAGGCTCATCGGATTTCACATTTGGACATACCGTTGAGTTCGTACTGACATTTAAAGTTTGTTTGACCTATAATTTGTTCTATTTAGAGACTGTTACCCTTGGCACACTTTTCGGTACAAGGTGGGGCCACACGTGGACCCCACTTTGACCCAAAATTACCATTTTGCCCCTGTATCCAAATTGGACGAAAGGAAAGTGCTTTCTAGATATTTTGCTTATTTTGGGAACATTGGTGATGTCTATTTCAGCATCCGAAGATATTTGTTCTTAGGCCATAGCTTCTGATCTTGTGTGTTTGACATCTGGACGTTATATTTTACAGCTTCTTGCCAGGCAAGTATACCTTGCCATTGTACTGTTATTTATATTCCATATGTTGCGTGCATCTTTATTATCTGTCTTTAGTTCATATATTTTAACTGTTATATAAAATGCGCGCGACAGTGTCGTCGCGATATATTTTTATTTATGTATTTACATTGACCTTGTTTATAAGACTATCCCATTATCATGTAGCATCATTAGCTTCATTGGCCGTGACACAGTTGCTACACGAGTGTGAGTCTCATATAGATCACGGACTGCGTGACAGGTCTGGCCTCCTGTACGTATGGGCCGTGCGTTAGGGATGACTGCTGATAGAAACTTTGTATGCTAGAAGACTTAGCAGTTATTAGAGGTCCATGGACATAGCCTATTGTAGTACGGTGGTCAAATCCTTGTCCTTGTTTGGTTGCAGGATTGGGCTAGGGTACTAAAGATAGGCTATGAACCAAATTGTGTCATGGATGTGACATGCTTAGAGCATGGGGTGGGGAGAACAACAAGTACCGTATTTGGGCTCCTTTGCACTTTTTCCTTCTGTAATCCGGAAGCTTCGCTGGAGATACGGGCGGTGATGACCCCTATACAATTGGCGGCCTCTGCCGTTCAAAAGACGACATGCTTTGAGGCCCCTGATTCTCCGAAAGAGTCATGCCAATCCCATTTTTAGCCAGATAGCCCACTTGTTAGAAAGTTGTTCTCAAACTGCATTCACTTAGACGGTTAGGCAACCCATTTGGATATTTATTTCAGTACTTTATTTGGCATACTTCTATGTATCTTGTTATGTCCCTCTGAGGACCTGGCCCTTCCAGGTGTCGCTGTTCTTGAGTATTCGCAGGAGCGCAGATTCGTATGGTTACATATATTTCGAGGATATCTTCTCTTCGAGCCCGTGATTGTTAGCTAGTATTCTTATATTGTGTTTGTTGTGGTATACTTATATTGTATTTACTCTTATATTCTAGTTGGTAGTAGATTTGTTTCCATCCAACTATCATCTTTAGATACTTATATTGAGATCTAGTTTCATAGATATTGGTTAATTATTTATATTTGATTTTCTATGGATGAGATTTAGATTGTACCCTGTGACTTGTGATAGATTTATACCACTTGTGGATTGATATTCATATTACAGCGTACGTATGGATTTGGTTTCCATATATTGGAGTTGCCATATCCATGCGGCTGGCATGCTTACGTGTCCTAGTCCTACGTATTTTTGGGACTGGGGCGTGACATTCGGGAACAGTCAGTGGAAGCTTTCCAAAGGTTTGATGGTAATTGCCAGAGGAGCAAGAGGTCCGGACTCTACTATATGGAAGGAAGCGCACATGGGGAACAAGAGGTTAACGCAGCTATTGATGCGTCTACTAAGTTGTGGCATAGGCGGCTCAGCCATATCAGCGAGAAGGGGATAAGCTACTTGGTGAACAAGAAGGTGATTCCAAAGCTAAAGTCTACAAAGTTGGAGAAGTGCACGCACTGTTTGGCGAGAAAACAAAATATGGTGTCTTTCCAAAGTCACCATAGTTCAAGGAAGCCAGCGTTGCTCGATTTGATTCACTTGGATGTTTGCGATCCTATGAGGGTAAAATCCATTGGTGGTGCTTCTTATTTTTAACATTTATTGATGATTGTTCCAGGAAGGTTTGGGTCTATACCTTAAAGATAAAGGATCACGTGCTGCCCACTTTCAAGGAGTTTCAGACCTTTGTTGAAAAGGAGACGGACAAGAAGCTTCTTTGTGTTTGGTCGGACAATGGCGGCGAGTATATCGGTCCATTTGATGCTTATTTTAGAGAGCAAGGGATACGACACCAGAAGACTGCACCAAAGACACCACAGCTCAACGGTATAGCAGAGCGGATGAACAAGACGCTGATGGAGAGGGTGTGGTGTTTGTTGTCAAAAGCAAACTTGCCAGGCAGCTATTGGGGTGAGGCACTTTACACAGCTGCTTATGTTATTAATTTATCTCCTAGTACTTCTTTGCAGGGTGATGTGCCTGACAAAGTATGGTACAATAAAGAGCCGTCATATAATCACCTGCGAGTGTTTGGTTGCAAGGCCTTCGTGCATGTACCGAAGGACGAGAGATCCAAACTTGAGCCAAAGATGAGGCGTTACGTCTTTGTCGGCTACGGACGGGATGAGTTTGGCTATAGACTTTACGATCTAGTGGAAAGAAAGCTCTACAAAAGCAGGGATGTGGTATTCGTCGAGGATCAGACCATGACCAACACTTCAGGATTCCGAGATGCCTTCTGAGACTGAGGAATTGCCTGAGTTAGAGTCATTTTGCTTCGAGCAGTTTCCAGAGGACATTGCAGATGATCCATTTATGGGAGAACCAGTACATGGAGTTGTTCCCAACCTTGATCATCAGCCTGCTGATGGTGGTCAGGGTGACCCTCAGGAGGATGAGCATGCCGATGAGGCAGTTCCTAGAGGGGAGGAGGCTATAGATATACAGACAGCACTAGTGGTTCCATTGAGGAGGAGCGATAGAGAGCGTCGACCATCTACGAGATACTCATCGGGTGAGTATGTGCTACTGACTGATGGGGGAGAACCCAAAAGTTTCGCAGAGGCTATGGAAGATGGATAGGCATGAGTGGATGGAGGCCATACAGGAGGAGATGAGTTTCTTGGAGGCCAACTCTAGTTATGATCTGGTGTGGTTGCCAAATGGCAAGAAGGCTTTGAAGAATCGATGGGTGTTCAGAGTGAAGCAGACAGATAATGCTACTCGCCCTCGATACAAAGCGAGGCTGGTAGTTAAAGGCTACCGTCAGCGGAAAGACATAGATTATGATGAGATCTTTTCGTCAATCGTCAATCAGTCGTCTATACGGGTGGTACTAGCTTTGGCAGCCAGTTTTAACTTGGAGGTTGAGAAAATGGACGTAAAAATGACATTCCTCCACGGTGATCTTGAGGAGGAGTTGTACATGGAGCAGCCAGAGGGATTCTGTGAGAAGGGCAAGTCACATTTGGTCTGCCGGTTGAGGAGGAGCTTGTATGGTCTGAAACAGGCTCCGAGGCAGTGGTACAGAAAGTTCGAGTCGTTTATGGTGTGTAAACCCCCTGATTTTCAAGTAATTCCCCACTCCTAGCGGGTACTTATGGAACACTTGTTGCTTTGACTCGGTTGAGAATCTAGCCTCGGAAAAACCTTACCGCCAAATCAACACGGACGAAATACAATGAACCCTTCAAATTGATGGAACGGCTTCTATTGAAATAAGTCCAAGAGTTTATGTTGGTTGTTTTGCTGCTTGGTTTTGTGTTGCTTTGGGTTTTGTCTTGCTTTCAATGACTTGATTTTTATGATTTGCCTTTATCGCTTATGTATTCATTTCGAATCGTAAGAGAAATAGATTGAAGGATGCTAACCAAGTATTATTGCAATTTTAGGACGCATAACCAAGGAGTGATTGTTGCATAAGGCTTCCCCATCCTCTCGTTCGATTCAATCGGTGAGTGGCTTAGGCCCTTTGATGAATCCTTCAGTCCATACGCCTTAACAAAATGATCTTTAGTTCACTTATAATTGTTGCCTCACTAACAAGATAAGCTAAAAAGAAATACTATTGCATGCTTCAAGTATATAACTGCTAAGTTACTAGTTACATCATGAATGCTTGCTGCCCCTCGTATGCTGTATATTGAGTAATATTGATGGAAACCTCTTGACTTGATCTTGAAAATGAGAGAAAGAGATAGACTTGCTTGTTCATTGTTCAACAGTTGCATGATAGCATATTTTTCTGATAGGAACTTGCATTCATGCATTTGGTCAGGACAACTTGTGCAAAAGGTTTATCTCTCGACCGATTCCTGGGGCACTGAGGACCGTTCGGCCTGGGAGAGATCTGGATACCCTGAGGCTTGAAGTCCTTACTTACGGGAGGGTATAGTATAGGTCTATTAGTGAGATGGGCTTGTACGTCCCAACTGCTAATCCCATGGAGGGCCATCATGTAGTTAGAGCGCATGCTAGGTTTACCTTCTTGCATACCTAATACCTGATGCCAAGATTGATTCATAAGTTTATCCACATATGCTAATTATGGATAACTTGTGTGTCTGCTGCAGGGATAACCGTTCGGCCGTGGGTAAGAATTATCATAAGCATGGTTCAAATTATCGTTTATGTGTCTTTGCATAAATTGTTAAAAAGGAACTAGACAACTAGAAAGATCACCTAATAATGCTAGCTTCACATGCCTACTTAGTGTGGATTTCTAGTTGAGTTTGGCCACGGTCGCTCACTAGTACATGTTGTAGTACTGACCCACGTCTGTGGACAAATCTTTAGGTTCTGGTAGTGAGAGCTTAGCGAGCATATTGAACCAGTGTTAGTACATCCATCCAGCGGAATCGTGCTCGTGCTGCTTCCTTAGCTTTCCTCTCCTGTATGAAAATCCTCTTTTGCTAGATGTTTTGGTTTTGGTCCTACTAAAATGATATAATGTATGGACGTTATGGCTAGTTTTGGGATTGTAAAAAGAGTTGTTAGCCTTCTATGGCATATTTTGTAACTCAGCCAAGCAAGTACATTGTAATCCAATATTCAAGTATTCAATAAAGAAAGTATTTTGTGTTCCTATTAAATGTGTTCAACTTTGGTTCTCTGTATTTTGAATCCTGTGCCTCTATATATGTATATTTTTGTCTAACTTGTGTCTTGTGCAGGTACTATGCCTGGTGCAAGCACAACTTAGGCTTGCACGGCATCACGCCCAAGCGAGGACGATCGGTTCCATAGGGACCAAGTGAGGACGATCGGTCCTTACGGGACCGTGGCATGACAGGTGGTATCAGAGCACGGCTTTACGCCATTGGCCTCTTCAAATATTGTTTTCGAAAATGATGTAAGTTTTCAAGCGGTTTCAAAAGTCCCAAATTTCGAAAATGGTTGCGAATCTATATAAGTAAATCGAAGGTGTTAATGTCTCGATCTTGAAAAGTATGAAAATCCATCGTCCCATGCAATAAGTTCATAATACGTTATGAGACTAATGCAAGCTACTCTCTTTTGCAGCAAGATGACTAAAACAGATAACCCAGGGACATTGCGCACAGCGAGCGTGAACGATGAACAAAACGATATGCTGATTGACATATTTGAAAATCAACAAGAACGATTCATTGCCCAACATGATCGATTTGAGGCTCAGCAGCAATGGGCAGATGCTCGAGCTATAGCACAACAGAAGCAGTCTTTGACTCAGATAGTGACAACCTTGGTCGCCCATAGCAGTGCATCAGGAACCGCCGTGACACCTATGGCAGCCACATCCGCGCCTCGAGAAACAGGCCTAGCAGAAGATGATGAGCCTCCGCTGGCGGTCAGGAAGTCTATCTTTAAAGGTGCTGAGTTTCTGAAGTTGAACCCTCCCGAGTTCGAAGGCAGGACCACGTCGGATAAGGTGATGGACTGGGTCGCCAAGATGGAGGACTTATTCAAATTTGCTGGGATACATGTGAACAAGAGGGTGGCGTGTGCAGTCATGAAGCTACGGTTGTGAGCACACGATTGGTGGCAGATCAAGAAGCTGGTTTTTGCCACAAAGCACCAAGACGGCAAAATCACTTAGGGAATGTTCAAAGAAGCATTCCAGGAGCAATACCTTCCACCTGCCTTCAGACAGAGAAAGGAAGATGAGTTTACCGAACTTAAGCAAGGGAGCAAGTCCATCGAGGACTATGAATCAGAGTTCTCCAAACTTGCTAAGTTCGCTAGCTCATTGATTCCAGACGAGAAGGCCCGTACACAAAGATTTATAAAGGTTTTGAATGTCGACCTCGGGAAAGATGTTATGAACCGTAAATTTACCTCTTACATAAAAGCCTTTGAGGCAGCGGTTCAAAATGAGCAATATTCGCCACAGAGTGCTTCCGAGAAGGCACCATTTACTCGAAATCCTCCGGCTAAAAGATACCATAATGAGGAGAGAAAGATAGCAGGCGAGCAACGCCCTGGTCCATAGTGCAGTCACTGTGGCAAATTGGGCCACACCATAGATATTTGTCACTCTGCAAACAATGAATGTTTTAACTGTGGACAAAAATGACATCTGGCTATCAACTACCAAAATAAGAGGGTTTCGCCACCGTACCGCAATAAAATCACTGTTCAGAATGAGAATCAGAATCCCGTGCCAGCTCAAGTACAAGCTAAAGGATAAACTGATCAAACGAGAAGGCCTAGAGTTTATCTGTTAAATATTGAGCGTGATGCGAGCGGACACGATGTTGGTGAGTCTGATTCCTTTGACCTCTTGATGCATCGTTTGTCGACTCCTTGATCTCTTAAGTTTCAGGACAAAACTTCTTCTCAGTGGGGTATTATGTAATTTCTTATGGAACACTTGTTGCTTTGACTCGGTTGATAATCGAGTCTCGGGTAAACCTTACCGCCAAATCAACACGGACGAAATACAATAAATCCTTCAAATTGATGGAACGACTTCTATTGAAATAAGTCCATGAGTTTTCATTGGTTATTTTGTTCTTGATTTTGTGTTGCTTTGTGTTTTATCTTGCTTTCGATGACTTGGTATTCATGATTCGCCTTTATCGCTTATGCATTCATTTCGAATCGTAAGAAAAAGAGATCGAATGATGCTAACCAAATATTATTGTAATTTCAGGACGCATAATCAATGAGTGATCATTGCATAAGGCTTTCCCATCCTCTCGTTCGATTCAATCGGTGAGTGGCTTAGGCCCTTCGATGAATCATTCAGTCCATACGCCTTAAACAAAATAATCTCTAGTTCACTTATAATTGTTGCCTCACTAACAAGATATGCTAAAAAGAAACACTATAGCATTCTTCAAGTATAGAACTGCTAACTTACTAGTTACATCATGAATGCTTGCCTGTCCCTCGTATGCTGCATATCGAGTAATATTGCTGAAAACCTCTTGACTTGATCTTAAAAATGAGAGAAAGAGATAGACTTGCTTGTTCATTGTTCAACAGTTGCATGATAGCATATTTATCTGATAGGAACTTGTATTCATGTATTTGGTCAGGACAACTTGTGCAGAAGGTTTATCTCTAGAACGATTCCTGGGACACTGGGGACCGTTCGGCCTGGGAGATATCTGGATACCCTGAGGCTTGAAGTCCTTAGTTATGAGAGGGTATAGTATAGGACTATTAGTGAGATGGACTTGTACGTCCCAACTGCTAATCCCATGGAGGGGACCATCATATAGTTATGGCGCATGCTAGGTTTACCTTCTTGCATACCTAATACCTGATGCCAAGATTGATTCATAAGTTTATTCACATATGCTAATTATGGCTAACTTGTGTGTTTGCTACAGGGATAACCGTTCGGCCGTGGGTAAGAATTATCATAAGCATGGTTTAAATTATCGCTTATGTTTCTTTGCATGAATTGTTAAAAAGGAACTAGAGAACTAGAAAGATCACCTGATAATGCTAGCTTCACATGCCTACTTAGTGTGGATTTCTAGGTGAGTTTGGCCACGGTCGCTCACCAGTACATGTTGTAGTACTGACCCATGTTTGTGGGCAAATCTCCATGTTCTGGTAGCGAGAGCTTGTCGAGCATATTGAACCAGTGTTAGCGCATCCATCCAGCGGAACCGTGCTCATGCTGCTTCCTTAGATTTCCTCTCCTGTATGCAAACTCCTCTTCTGCTAGATGTTTTGGTTTTGGTCCTACTAAAAGGATATAATGTATGGGCGTTGTTGCTAGTTTTGGGATTGTAAAAAGAGTTATAAGCTTCTATGACATATTTTGTAACTCAGCCAAGCAAGTACTTTGTAATCCAATCTTCAAGTATTCAATAAAGAAAGTATTTTGTGTTCCTATCAAATATGTTCAATTTTGGTTCTCTGTATTTTGAATCCTGTGCCTCTATATATGTATATTTTTGTCTAACTTGTGTCTTGTGCAAGTACTATGCCTGATGCAAGCGCAACTTAGGCTTGCACGACATCACGCCCAAGCAAGGACGATCGGTTCCGTAGGGACCAAGCGAGGACAATCGACCCTTATGGGACCGGGGCATGACATATGGGAGGAGCATGGCTATGCACGGACGACGTCGGATCATTATGTTTTTGTGAGGTACTTCGCCGAGGATAATTTTATCATTTTGTTGCTTTATGTTGATGACATGCTGTTGGTGGGGTCGGAATGCCACCAGGATAGCAGAGTTGAAGCGCCAACTGGGTGCAACCTTCTCTATGAAGGATTTGAGCGCAACGAAGACTATTCTTGGGATGGAGATCAGCCGAAAGAGAGAGAGAGAGAGAGAGAGAGAGAGAGAGAGAGAGAGAGAGAGAGAGAGTCCAAGCTGTAACACCCCGTTCCGCTCTAGCGGACTGCCGTCCCAAACGGCAATAGTGCAGCTGTCCTGACCCGCTTTGCCTCAAATGAGAAGCAAAGGATATCCAGACTTGTCCCTACAGAAATCCGGCTTGGGCTTTCAGAGGCTCGCTCAGACGTATCGCTCTACCGAGGCGAATCATCGCTAAGGTGGGTGGCTACGGTGAACTTGTCTTTGCTTAGCCAGCACACATAAAATCTGGATTGATACATGCTAGTCGCTAGGTGAATCACCCCTGCATGCTAATAAATCCAACGCACCTAGCTAAGGGAATAATCCCAACTTGTATTGCTTGCTAGAACATGGAAATGAAATACTGCTTATATATGTTCAGACCCTTGCATGCTAAGTCCCTTAACGGTTTTATCCCTCGGCTTACCTTCGGGTCCGCGCAACGTGCCTGCTTATGTTCCTTAGAAACGCATGCTTGTCTGCTTGAATGTTACCGTGTTTTCATCCAAACCCTGGAAGACTACTACGTAGTCGTTCCGTGCCTGAATGTTCCTGCAAGTATCCGGGACCGTTAGGTCACCAAGGCAAATCCCCGAACCAGGGAAATGCATCAAGACAGTAATCACTGTACAGAATCATGATTCAAGCATCTCCTGTAATCGTGCACTACTGTACTACTGTACTACTGTTCTACTGTACCACTGTACCACTGTACTCCTGTTCTACAGTACTCGAGTATCACGTGAAATTGGAAAAGACCCTGACCTGCATGTCGCGAACAACTCGGAAACGAGGTATAGTTCCACGGACGGTCTCCGGGGCACTGGGGCCGCTCCGATCCGGATGGAACTCCACTGTTTCAGCCAACTGTACTGGACGAGATAGTGTGCAGCACCCACCGTTCTTTCGCTATATACCATCAGCTCCATGGCTGAACTTACTGTATAGTCTACTGTACTAAACGAGATGGCTTGTAGCACCCACTGTACTTTCGTTGCAAACTATTCTCGTTTAAGACTAGTGTCCTTTATGGCTATGCCAGCGACTCATGTTCATATAGATAAGTCATCCTCGCTTAGCGGCTATCCGCGTGCGAGTCACTGCATCGCCTGAATGAACAACTGAACACCTGAACGATCATGTTAAAACGACCCTCGTGTTGCATATGCTTGCCTCCTGAATGTTTATACATGCCTCTGCTCGAATTAACAATGTTGTCTCAATGTTTGCCTTGGACAGGGAAGGAGATGGTAAGTTGGTAAGTCTCACCGTGTTTTCTCTCATGTTGCACGACACACTGCCGACACGTTAGGCTATTCAATACTTGCTTGAAACTGATCCTATGGCAACTAGAAAGACAACGTAATAGTTTGCACGAAACCTGTATTACGTGTTTGGATTGGTCGAGCGGGCGAGTAACTTCCCCACCAGTGCATTCAATGTACTGATAATTTACCAGTTTGTGTGCAGGGTGCGGGAGAACCTCGTTCGGTGCGGATGCCTCCTTCGTGCGTGCTAAGGCCAGGAGTTTTCCTCTGAAGCCTTGCAACGGTGCGTCCGGGACTGAAGCGCATATACAAGACATAATGTTGTAGCGTCGCCTGACCATCGCCTGTACGATCATTCCATAGTTGTAGCCACTTGGCACGCTTTTACTGTTTCAGTGAGAGAGGCTTGAGCGACTTGTAATTTTGGCTATACGTCGCCTGTAACACTTGTTCATATCAATAAAAGAGCTTGCTTTACTTCAACTTGTGTTTTAATGCTTTCGCTATATTGTCGACTCAGTGAACCTGTTACCGATCGCTATGCGTTCATGACTCCACTGCACTCGGACAATCTGTGCGACTCTGTGGCTTAGAACTCTTGCCGCCAGCCAATGAACCATGGCCTTGCACGGGCGTGGATCACGCTCGTGCGGCATCACGCCCGGATGGGTCAAAGCGATCGTCCCGCGGGAGCGCTGGCGAGGGTGATTCCCGCCTAGCGGGGACGGTCGAAATAGCCTGCGGGAGATCGGGGCGTGACACAAGCTGCTACACTTGTCACAAAAGAAGTACATTCACCGGGTACTTCAACATTTCGGGATAGACGGGTCGAAGAAAGTAAGTAACCCCCTTGCGGCTCACTTTAAGTTCACTAAGGAGCAATGTCCATCTACCGAGGACGAGAAGAAATATATGGAGTGGGTTCCATATGTGTAAACCCCCTCGACCAATTCAGGGTTAATTTGAATTTAATTAAGAGACTAGGATTAATTTGGTATTAATTAGGATTAATGTGCATCAATTATACGTCTTAATATACCTTGACGTTGCTTCGAGGTTGGAGCACCACACCAGTAGTTATCTTCCACCCAAGGCCACGAACATCTCTTACACATGCCAGACTACCCCCTCTGACCATTGTGCAACCTTAGACACCCGTCATTGCATCTCACCTTAGCTACGCAATGTTCAATTAATTCTTTGCCTCGCGCATTAATTTTTAATCTATTTACTTTGAGGCCAATTTCACCTCAAGCAAGACCAGACCCAACCCATGAACACTTTTAGGTGGACCAGCCCCCACCCCAACGAGCCCTTGCCGGCCCAAACCTCGAGGCAAGCCCACAAAGTTCATCTCCTATATAAATACTCAATTCCTACTTAAAACCCTAAAAACTATTCCTTCTCTCACCAAGGAGCAAACCCTAGCCGACCCCTTCATATCACCCGAGCACCTCCCCTTCCCTTTCTCCGACTTCACGACCGACTCCACCACCGTCCCATTCCGCCACTTCTCGCCGCCAACCACCATCACAGCCACCCGGTACCCGCCGCCTGACCCCGACACCATCCCCTTCACCAACTTCCTCCCGAAACTTGACAGCCCCGGTCACCCCCTCCGACACTCTTGATCACCCCTGCCAGGCAGAGCGCCACCCTCCCCCGCGGTCGACAGCCACCCCCGCGCCGCCTTGACCCAGCAACCGCCACCTGTTTAGAGCTGCTGCTGCTGCTACTACGGCTGCTGCAACCGTTGTTCCAGCCGCTGCCTTGATGCCGACCGCCGTCGGAGCCCCCACTCGAAGGAGGACGTCCAGGCAGTGCGGATACCCCCGCCCAGTCCACTAGGTACTCGCTCTATACTCCTTCCTTTTGTATCGTGTCCATAAATGTTCGTAGTGTCGTCGTGTCGAGAGCCATAGTCTTGAACACGGCGTAGTTAACCCTAAACTATATATATGAAAGCATGATAACCTGCAAGAATTAATATTTACGTAATGTCTAACCTTTTCCTTAATCATAAGACTTGTTGTTAGAAACATGAGATTCATCGATAAAACTTAGACCTCGCTAAGTATGCTTAATATGGGAAATAAGGATCAGTGATTATACTAGACGTAATATAGTTTCGTAACTAATAACATAGAAATTATTGTCTCAAGACACGTTGACAAGGACAGAACACGTGTGCATCCTAGCTACGTGCACACGTGACACCGTCTTCGATCAGTCTTGAACTTGTGACAGTTCCTAAGAGCAACGTAGTGTCTGCATATTGTCTTAGTGTCTGATGTTAGATTTGCTATATTATATTGTGTGTTTAGGACCATTGGATCAGCCGGGAGACACCGCAGGAGCAGGCTATTGGCATTCACAGCTTGAGGACTCAGGCAAGATACCTTGCCATATTTACTGTTTAAATTAAATGCTGCATATGTTGTATTATTATCTTGTTGCTTTCTTTTAATACAACTGTGCGCGTCCGAGATTGACTCGGGTGCAGTCGACGGATACGTCGATGATTTGTGTACTTGACCTAGTCCTTAGCAGACTCACCCCATTGGAGGATACTCTGATATCTTCCGAGACCTGACACACACGTTTTACTGTGACATATTCATATTGGGATGCGGGTCCACGTACTCGACTAACTATCGGTGCGTGTGACATGCATCACAGTTAGTGCGTAACTCAGGATTATTTTATTCATAGAGACTGGCATATAGATACGTGGTATGCACTTCGAGTATTCAATTTGTGTATCTATATTGGACGGGAAGGACCACTAGTAGGCATATGGGATACACCCATTGGAATCCGTAGTATCCGAAGGAGCCACAAATCCAATGACTCCCTTTATACAGATTTCCCTTTCCTCGGAGCGGTATGGACGTTATATATACTTGCAGATTCCCTGTTCTTCAGAGCGGTCTGGACGTTATACTATTCAGATTCCCCGTTCCTCGGAGCGGTATGGACGTATATATACTTGCAGATTCCCCGTTCTTCGGAGCGGTATGGACGTTATGCCTACACCTACTCATACGTACCAAAGTTGTCCTCACATTGCATTCACTTAGATGGTTAACACACCCTTTATTGTATTTACTTTATTCAGTATTTATATATGGCATGTTTCTATGTATCTTGTTACGTCCTTCTGAGGACTTGGTACCTTTCCAGATTTGGACGAGGCTTACTACCCCACAGTGTACGGGCCAGGACAGGAGACGAGGTTCTCTACCGCAGAGGAGTTAGAGGTGCAGCCGTCAGAGTTTCCGTGATCACTTGGTAGGCATTCTGCCTAGGATTGGGAGCATCATTATCTAGTCAGCCGATGCCCTAGTCATTATCTGATATCTATTATTTCAGTACTTTATTTCGTCATAGTAGTGGGTTTGTCCCCACCAGACATTCTTGGTTGTACTATGATATTTTGAGACTGACGTTTATCTTCCAGCATTTATTATTAGTACATTCTTGTTGTTTTATATTGTAGATGAGATTAGATTACCTGCTGTTATTTTATATGGGACATATTAGTATTTTAGGACAGCGTAGCACTCTTCGTTAGGATCCATCAAATTGGGATATCCTCGGAGACGTGTCGGCTGGCTATTGCCACGTAGCCTGGTCCCGTGTATTTTGGGACTGGGCATGACAATATACCTCAATTGTGGGAAGTCTTATGTATGCTATGGTATGTACGAGGCCAAACATTGCTCATGCAGTCGATACAGTTAGTAGTTATACTTCCAATCCTGGAAGGGTACATTGGAGTGGGGTCAAGTGAATTCTACGATATCTTCAGGGCATTGCCGACGTGGTGATGAGCCAAAGCTGGTTTGGTATCCCGACGCTGATATGGCTGGAGATGTAGACACGAGACGATCAACTTCGAGCTATGTGATGATGTTTGCTGGTGGAGTAATATCGTGACAGTCGTATTTGCAGAAGTGTGTTGCCTTGTCGACGACAGAGACAGAGTACATTACGGCGACGGAGGCTTGCAATGAGTTGCTGTGGATGAAGAAGCTGTTGCAGGAAATTTGACTAAAGCAGGAGCAGTATCCTTTGCTTTGCGATAGTCAGAGTGCTATTCACCTTGTGAAGAACCAGACATTTCATAGCCGATCCAAGCACATTAAGACCCGGTATCGTTGGATACGGGATGCTATTGAGAAGAAGGAAGTGACGCTTGAGAAGGTTCATACAGACGACAATGGAGCAACTATGTTCACAAAGATTCTTCCAAGGAGAAAGTTTGAGTACTGCAGACAGATCGTAGGGATGACGATTGTCACGGCCCGATCTCCCGCAGGCTAATCGGCCATCCTCGCTAGGCGAGAATCATCGCGCCAGCGCTCCTGCGGGACGATCGTTTCGGCCCATCTGGGCGTGATGTCGTACGAGCGTGAGTCGCGACCTTACAAGGCCATAGTTCATTGGCTGGCGGTAAGAGGTCTAGGCCATAGAGTCGCACAGATTGTCCGAGTACAACGAAATTATAAACACATAGGCAATTTGGTAACAAGTTCACTGAGTCGACAATAGCGAAAGCATTAAATATCACAAGTAGAAGTAAAATAAACTCTTTATTGATATTGAAACAAGTGTTACAGGCGGCGTATAGCCGAGATTACAAGTCGCTCAAGCCTCTCTCTCTCTCTCTGAAACAGTAAAAAGCGTGCCAAGTGGCTACATTTGTGGAAAGATGTACAGGCGATGTTCCAAAATTATGTCTTGTATATATGATTTAGTTCCGGATCACAGTGCTCCAAGGCTCCAGAGTGAACTCCACGCCTTAGCACGCACGAAGGTGGCATCCTCACCGAACGAGGTTCTCCCGCACCCTGTAAGAAATCTGGTGGGTTATCAGTACATGAATGCACTGGTGGGGAGGCTACTCGTCCGCTCGACAAATCCAAACACGTAATATAGGTTCCGTGCACCCACTATTGTGTTCTCTTTCTAGTTGCCTTATGATCAGTTTCATGGCAAAGATTGAATAGCCTAACTCGTGTGGCAGTGCGCCATGCGATATAAGAGGAAACACGGTGAGGCTTACCAACTTACCGTTTATCCTTCCATGTCCAAGGCAAACCGAGTTAATTCAAGCACGAGTATCTATAAACATTCAGGGGCAATAGCATATGCAAACACTGTGTTATGAGCGAGATTAAGATTTGGGTGCACGAGTTACACGAAATATCAGGTATGTTGCATAAGATATTGAAGTATTCAATATATGTACAAGTATCTTATATCCATGATCGTTCAGGTGTTTCCGTTCCACTGGATGCGATACAATGACTCACACGCGGATAGCCGCTAAACCAGGATGGCTTAACTATATGTACATAAAGTTGTTGGCATAGTCGTAAAGGACGAGTATAGTCTTGAACAAGGATGGCATGCAAAAAAGATTCAATAGTGGCTGCAGACCATCCCGTCCAGATGCATGAGACTATCATAAAGTTCCATCCGGATCGGATCGGCCCCGATGCCCCGGAGACCGTCCGTGGAACCTAATGACCTTGTTTCCAAGTTGTCCGTAACATACAAGTCTCAAGGGTCTTCCAATTTTACGGGATTCATTACATGACATGTTGATTCTTGGATTCTTGATTCAGAATGAGTATTCTCCACGAGATATGATTCTTAGATTCATTGACATAATTCTCGTTCGGGAATAAACTTGACATGATTCTTGATCAGTGTTTCACTTGCCTTGATGCATTCTCCTGGTTCGGGGACTGTCTTGGCGACCTAACGGTCCCGGATACTTTCAGGTTTACTCATGCACGGAACGACTATTAGATAGTCTTTCGAGGAGAAACTAAATGAATGCATGACATGAATAGCGTTATAGGGTCTTGGCATAGTTTATGCAACAAGCATTCAATCGAGGCAATATATAAGCAGGCAAGCATGCATTTATATAACTATAAGCAAGCATGCATTTATATAACCATAAGCATTCATGTTGGCTCGGGCCCGAAGGTAAGCCGAGAAGCGAAACCATAATGGACTTACCGAGCGACATGATCTAGGGTCGTACAGTATAGCAAGTGAACTGTGCACTACAGAGCATATGTATATCGTTCTACTCGAGGCATAGCGGAGTCTAGTTGCACAAGGCAAAGGTAGCATGCGAGGGTCTGATTATAAGCAATGTTTAATTTTTCATGTTCTAACATAAGCAATACAAGTTAGGATTATTCCCTTAGCTAGGTGCGTTGTATTCTTATTAGCATGCAGGGGGTGATTCACCTAGCGACTAGCATGAAACATCCATATTTTAAGTGTGCTGGCTAAGCAAAGACAAGTTCATCGTAGCCACCCACCTTATCGATGATTCGCCTCTGTTGAGCTATACTTCGAGCGAGCCTCTGAAAGCCTAAGCCGAACTCCTGAAGGGACAAGTCTGGATATCCTTGCCTCAAACGAGTATTCTCGCCTGAGCAAAGTGGGTCGGGACGTTGTACTTTTGTCGTTTGAATCGGCAGTCCGCTTGAGCGGAACGGGGTGTTACATCATACACCACTAAGAAAAAGTCTCGTCCTCGAGACTTACTGATCGCAGACCGTTCTATCGCACTATGGAATCTATCCTAAGTGTAGCAGTCGGTACCATTAGATCCAATTTTGAACACAATCTCCTACTCGATCCTTACGCCGTGTCGCGTGTATGCTGAGTCAGTCTCATTTGTGCCTTAACGCAGGCCATGTTGCTTAACGCGGGGTACGTTTCAAACGATCTTGATTAACGATATAAGGCTGAGGCAACTTATATAAGTCGTTATACTTGTTCAGGTGGATATTCACTTGCACTAGCATTTGAGATCAGCATATCGCGAGTCTGGATGGTGCACATATTCGAAGCATCCTTCAAACACATGCATGTCAACCAACTTAGCGATAGCGAAGTCTTAGCACTCGAGTTTCACATCTCATTGAGTCTTGGATCATGCACACATTCAAGGTGTCCCTCAAACATATGCATTCAACCAAACTTAGAGATAGTAAAATCGGACAAGTTACTTGCGAAAATCTCAAGGGTTCGTTTTTATGATTCACAAGGTTACTTCCGATAGGGTCAATCCAATTCTATATCATTTTCCATTTCAACCAAATATTTGTACTACGTTAAGCACGATCTATCCGATACTGACTAGCATTTATCCGTTCGGGTCAAACATAGCACACGTTACCGTTCCCAGTCTAACCCTAAGTCTTGCTGCCCTAGTTCTATAGCTTGTTCAAGCAATATGCTAAAGTCAGTTACATAGGTTCATTCACTCTGCACAGGGTCGTCTGCCTAATTGCTAGGTCAGCTTATACGGTCATAGGTACAAGTTCAAGCACACGATACATCATAAAAATTCGTCGCACGATGCTCGTCCCAATTTCTAGGGTCAAACTATTGTTCATTTGCACGAGATATTCTATCCAAGCTCGTTTCACTCAGACTTCCAAACATCGAGCATAGATTTCCTACTCTCAATAACACATCCGTTTGTACGGGAGTTCAAGTTCGTTCAGTCAAATCCACCAAGCCAAGATTCAATTCTAAACCTTTATTTATAACTTCAAGTCGTTCAACCTGATTCACGTATTCGTTCACGAAACCATCAAGCATGATTTATTTCAGGTTCTAGGCTAACTTATCCATCAAAATATTTTCGATCACTTGCATTTCCAAATTCGTCTTATCGTATCGAACCAAAAGTCAAGACGATCCATAGTTTGTCACACTCCGGTCTCCCGCAAGTTCGATTACCCTCGTTGGACGTGAGATCACCACGCCAACGTTCCAGCTGGATAATCGTCCTAATCCGGACGTGACACATGCACGAGCATAGAGTTACGCTCGCACAAGACAAGAACGTTTGAACGTTATGATTTTCTTCAACACGATCGAGACACTTTATTATTTTACTTTGTTCCATCAAGTTATATAAAATATCCATCAAGTCAAGTTCGTTCATGCAGTGATTATATTTCGTCTAGCAAAATCATCCAACTTAATGTTACCGTTCGGTAATTTCCATAGTCTCACTTCTAGCATTCCTCAAGCAACTAGTTTCAAATATTCAAGCCAAAGTCTATTCCATCTTTTTAATACGTTCTATTCATCGAGTTCATTTGGAATAATCACCGAACGTGTTCCCGTGAGTTCAATCATCCCCGCCGTACGTGAAATCACCACGCCGGCGCTCCCGCAGGATAATCGTTCTCGTTGGGACTGATTTCGAGAGTTATCGTTTCGAACTTGATTTCAAGATCATTCTTCCAAACTTCAAGCCAAATCCATTATTGTTAATCTCTTTCCTCGAATCAAGATATTCATTTTTGGGCTAACTTCTATTCGAGTGATGTTGTATTCAACTTCAATCTGTTTGTTTCAAATCCGAAATCGCTCGTACGATCCTCCAACTTTCCAACAAGTTTTCTTAACGAGATATCGATTTCCATTTGTATGAATCCGGATTTGATATAAAGCCTTATCATTTATTCACGACAATCTTAAATCGTTCAGTCCGATTATCGTACGAGATCTATGAATCCGTTTGGATATTTCTAAATAATCCATACACTACTCGCAATTGAGTCAACCAATCAAATCCATATTCGATAGTCATCTAAGCAACTATATTCGATTTATATCTTCCGACATAAAATGCCGTTCGAGCTATTTCTCAGAATTGAAGCACGATTTCCTATGTTCGCCTAAGCGATAAATCCAAGAATATTGCTATTGATTGGCAATCTAAGTTTGACTTATCTTATTCCTGAACGATATCCCATCTCGTTGCAACTAGCTTGCACCAAAGGGTCTTGGCGCACAATATTTTATACAACTTAGCCGAAAGGCTGTGTGCAAAGCTAACCGTTCGGACAATATTCGATTTTGCACTAACCAGTTGGGCAAACATGTATAGGCATTTCGGATTTTCACATAAGTCACGATTTTAGCACGAGTCTAATCCCGAACGGTTTAGCACAGGTTGGCACAAAGGCTTAAGCATCACAATTTTGGTACATCATTCGAATGCATATTTTGAAAGTATTTAGACTCATTGTTGGAACATTCCGTTTGGGACATTGAGAGAGAGTGTGCACATAACCCACGAACGAGCTTTCAAAAATGAGAAAATCGAAACGAAGTCCAAAGGCGTATAGCCAAGCTCTGATACCAATCTATCATGCCCCGATCTCCCGTAGGCTAATCGGCCATCCCCGCTAGACGAGAATCACCGTGCCAGCGCTCCCGCGGGATGATCGCTTCGACCCATCTTGGCATGATGCCACACGAGCGTGAGCCGCGCCCGTGTAAGGCCGTAGTTCATTGACTGGCGGTAAGAGGTCTAGTTCACAGAGTCGCACAGATTGTCCGAGTGTAGCGAAATTATAAACGTATAGGCGATTTGGTAACAAGTTCACTGAGTCGACAATAGCGGAAGCATTGAATAGCACAAGTAGAAGTAAAACAAACTCTTTATTGATATTGAAACAAGTGTTACAAGCGGCGTATAGCCGAGATTACAAGTCGCTCAAGCCTCTCTCTCTGAAACAGTAAAAAGCGTGCCAAGTGGCTACATTTGTGAAAAGATATACAGGCGATGTTCCAACATTATGTCTTGTATATGTGCTTTAGTTTTGGATCACAGCGCTCCAAGGCTCCAGAGTGAACTCCACGCCTTAGCATGCACGAAGGTGGCATCTGCACCGAACGAGGTTCTCCCGCACCCTACAAGCAATCTGGTAGGTTATCAGTACATGAATGCACTGGTGGGGAGGCTACTCGCCCGCTCGACAAATCCAAACACGTAATATAGGTTCTGTGCACCAACTTTTGTGTTCTTTTTCTAGTTGCCTTAGGATCAGTTTCATGGAAAAGATTGAATAGCCTAACTCGTGTGGCAGTGCACCGTACGACATAAGAGGAAACACGGTAAGACTTACCAACTTACAGTTTATCCTTCCCTGTCCAAGGCAAATTGAGTTAATTCAAGCACGAGTATGTATAAATATTCAGGGGCAATAGCATATGCAAACACTGTGTTGTGAGCGAGATTACGATTTGGGTGCACGAGTTATACGAAATATCAGGTGTGTTGCATAAGATGTTGAAGTGTTCAATTTATGTACAAGTATCTTATATCCATGATCGTTCAGGTGTTTCTGTTCCACTGGATGCGATGCAATAACTTGTACATGGATAGCCGCTAAGCGAGGATGACTTAACTATATGTACATAAAGTAGCTAGCATAGCCATAAAGGACGAGTTATAGTCTTGAACAAGGATGACATGCAACAAAGATTCAATAGTAGCTGCAGACCATCCCGTCCAGATGCATGAGACTATCATGAAGTTCCATCCGGATCGGATCTGCCCCGGTGCCCCGGAGACCATCCGTGGAACCTAATGACCTTGTTTCCAAGTTGTCCGCGACATGCAAGTCTCAAGGGTCTTTCAATTTCACGGGATTCATTACATGACATGTTAATTCTTGGATTCTTGATTCAGAACGGGTATGCTCCACGAGATGTGATTCTTAGATTCATTGACATAATTCTCGTTCGGGAATAAACTTGACATGATTCTTGATCAGTGTTTCACTTGCCTTGATGCATTCTCCTGGTTCGGGGACTATCTTGGCGACCTAACGGTCCCGGATACTTTCAGGTTTACTCATGCACGGAACGACTATTAGATAGTCTTCCAAGGAGAAACTAAATGAATGCATGACATGAATAGCGTTACAGGGTCTTGGCATATTTTATGCAACAAGCATTCAATCGAGGCAATATATAAGCAGGCAAGCATGCATTTATATAACCATAAGCATTCACGTTGGCTCGGGCCCGAAGGTAATCCGAGAAGCGAAACCATAAGGGACTTACCGAGCGACATAATCTAGCGTCATGTAGTGTAGCAAGTGAACAGTGTACTATAGAGCATATGTCTATCATTCTACTCGAGGCATAGCGGAGTCTAGTTGCACAAGGCAAAGGTAGGATGTGAGGGTTTAATTATAAGCAATATTTTATTTTCCATGTTCTAACATAAGCAATATAAGTTGGGATTATTCCCTTAGCTAGGTGCGTTGTATTCTTATTAGCATGCATGGGATGATTCACCTAGCGACTAGCATGAAACATCTATATTTTAAGTGTGCTGGCTAAGCAAAGACAAGTTCACCGTAGCCACTCACCTTAGCGATGATTCACCTCGGTTGAGCGATACTTCGAGCGAGCCTCTGAAAGCCTAAGCCGTACTCCTGAAGGGACAAGTCTGGATATCCTTGCCTCAAACGAATATTCTCGCCTGAGCAAAGTGGGTCGGGACGTTGCACTTTTGCCGTTTGAATGGGCAGTCCGCTTGAGCGGAACATGGTGTTACAACGATCCACTCCACATAGTTGTGAAGGAAAAAATTTGTTGGAGTGGGTGGGATTTTCAACCTATGTAGAGAACGCCCCGGAGTGCGACGAGCGCCGTCTGTGGTCAGAGAAGCTCGGGGAGGCGACGAGAGCCATTCGAGAGGTCGAAGAAACTCGGGAGGAAGAAGGAGCAGCTGCTGTACAGGGGGAGATAGAGTTCTGGCCGAACTCGGTTCGAACTCGGTCCGAGTTCGGTCAGGGTGCTCCAGAAGCTCCAGAAAGCTGTTGTCTTCGTTTACTCGCAAATCACCGACTCGGCCGAATTCGGTCCGAGTTCGGTCGGCGGGCTGGACGAAAATTCAGAGATGTTTTATACACCGTTGGATCGTATCCTATGGTCCAGGATTAGCTGCAGGATTATGGGGTATATATTAGGTTTTTTTAACCCTAATTTCCATCTAACCATAACATATCATCTCAAGAAAGAGGAAAAAATGAGGCAAGATTGCCATTGCAATTTGGGAAGAAGATGGAACAATTGGAGGTCGTTTCGGAGGAGAAGATCATTTTGGGTAATTTTTTATTGTCTTCTATCTTCGTGGTGTGATCTATTTTCTATTCCTAAGTGTTGTGGTGATCCGTGTTGGATCGGGAGGAGCTTGTAGAAGGTGTATTCTCTTTATTCCATTAGTGGAGGTTCTTCAGGGTTGGACTCCGATAGTCTCGTGGTTTTTTTTCCGCAAAGATTTTCCACGTCAAAATTCTCTGTGTCTACGTTGATTATTTTTCTGTGGTTTGATGTTTGGTTTGTGCGTTGTATTGCTCAGTTCTCTCGCAGGTACTGTCTGACTTGGGGGAAGGTTTTCGCGCTTCTTTTCCAACAGAGCCCAACCCAAGAAATTTTTTTATCCTTTTTTTTCCATGTAATTTTTTTTTAATTTTTTTTATATGGATTAGTCCACTTCTAATCTATCCAAATTTATAGTAGCCCACACTAGTTATAGTTTGTGGAGCCGCCTCTGTCTACCAGCTCGACGAGCAAGTTGAGAAGCTCAAGAGACAAGACTACACATTTTCCTTTTACTCTCTCTCTCTCTCATTATGATGATTCGTTGTCAGTAGGTTATGGATTTCTTAATGTTATGTTTAAATCTGATGATAATTTCGATTTTTTTCGTTTGTCTCCCTATGCCGAACTATTCTCTGGAATGCAAATTTTGTTGTTCAGTTACTAGTGTTCGTAGATGGATGATCTTTTAGTGGAGTTTAGATCAATAATGTTAATTATTTGGAGAAGTACCAAATTCTTTTGTTGAGTCTTTGATAAGGGAAACTCAATTAGGGTTTGGAGATCTGTCTTTTCGATCTTGTGGTGTTTTCTACATTGGTTGTGATTCAAGTGTTAAAGCCTGGGGGATTTAGGAGCATAACGAACGTGGATTAATTTGGATTGAGATTTTCAATCTAAGGATCGTTGTCTTAGGGTCTGTTTGGTAATGATATTTTTATCGATTTTGGAATGTTTTTGAACCGACCGTTTATGAAAACTTCTGTTTGATAATTTTTATGAGGCAATAGTTTTGATCGGCTCAAAAATTCTCCAAAATCGATATAATGTAATTTTGGGTAGCTTTATAAACACCCCAAATCAGTGGATTTTGACGGTTTTATTAATTTTATTTTATTTATTTTTGTAAAAGTCTTTTAAAACCGTTTGTTACTAAGCATAAATTTGATTGGTTTAAAAGTGGCAACTTAAAATCACTCAAATCCGAATATCTCATAACCGTTTATAACTGGTATTATAAAAATACCTCATAACCGCTACTCCCATGATGGCCAAACAGATACTTAAGGAAAAAAAACTGTTGATATTTACTTCTTTTTGTTGTTGAAAGAAGTCAATGAGAAGCATGTCCATCAAAATTATTGTATTGACGTGCATATGCTCCTAAGCATGTGTAGACCGTGATGGACAGTGTTGATCATGATTAGTTGGTACATTGAATCATCTCACCATAAGGATTTCATCCGGCTGTACCATTACTTGATTAATTTTATCTTCACTCTGTTATTATTGGAAGATAATGCTTTCAGCAGCTGAATCCAACGAATTATTAATGTGTCTCCCCGGTGCAAGTCATATAAAAGGTTAGGCCGTTGTAATTTGAGACCTACAAGTTTTTTTTCAACTTGTTTTTCCTTTTCAAGTTTGTCGATGATTGTATCTGGAGTTTTCTCGTTCTCCTTGTCGAGCATATAATATTGCCAAGTATATGAGGATGCCGTGAAACCAGATAAAGTTGATAGCTGTTACTCAACTTAAACTAAGTCTTCAATAATTCTACTGTGTTATAGTTGAAAATTTTAGGATCCAAGTAAATTAGGGATTTGAAAAAAAATGAAATCTTCAATTGACTCTAAATTGGTTAATAGTCACATTTGTTTCCCCTAGTAATTTACCCAGGTTAAGAAATCAGAACTTTAGGAAATGAACCAAAATATGAATCTGAATAATTTTGTGAAGCATCTGATGCCTCCTTTTTCTAGAGCTCCTCCTATGCATGATTTTCCAGTGAATTCTGAGAACCACTAAAGCCAGAAACATTCAAAAAATCAGTAAAGTGTCCGTGTCACATTGTGTCAGACACGGCACATACACTCTGAGTTACACCATAACATGTCAAAATATGTATTGTGTCCGTGTCACCATATTTGTATTGTATCCTCTGTCGTATTTGTGTCCGTGCAACATAAATGAATCTAAGGCTTTCATTACTTGGGGTTGTCCATGGTAAACTCTGCTCAGGAAGTACTTAGTCGCCAAACTTCACTCTGAAGTTATTGCAGGTGGAATTATAGCTAGTTTCTCAAATAAAATATTAGATGAACATTGGAATTAATAACGCTTGGCTTCCACAAGCCAGAAACTTTGAATTGGCTATCCAAAAGGAAAGACAATTTAGTGATCCAAATGAATTGGTAGAAGTGCCAGATAAGGAATAAGTCTTCTACTTCCTCCATCAGTCTACATCTAGGAGTCCAAATTTATCATTTTAATATCAACAATGCACAATTAGATACATTTATAATGAACCTTTCTATATTAGAAATCGCATCTCCTCTTCCGACTTAGAAAGTTGTAGTGCACTTATATACAAGACATTATACAGGAAAACTCTTTATTCCGGTAGGAAGTTCATAGTAAGAGAAGTATCATAATAACTCTGAAACTCTTTCAGATAGCTAAAGATTTGAAAACGATGGGAAGCCCTGATCATGGTTGTAGCGTAAGCATGTCTGCCGGCTCGTGCTTGTAATCGGGGGAGAGAGAGAATGAGAACCTTTGAAGGTTCGGTTGTTAGCGGTGTTTGAGCAAAAGTTCAACTTACCTTTTTCCTTTAGTCTCACATCGGTTGGACCACCCCCTCCTTGTATGTATATATTAGTTCTTCTTCATTGCCTTCTTAAAATTGTTGTGTGGGAAACCCCTTGGACAACACACGCGCGTCGTCGCCCGCCGTCCGGTTCGGTTCGGCGCACGTAACAGGTGCGGGTGTGTTGTCCACACCTGCGGACGCCGAATGCCGATTCAATTTACTCTCCGGTTTCGGGGCTGGGATCCAAAATTTTTTTTTTGCTCCTCTTTAGTTTTTGAATCATTTGACTCATTCAAATTTTGAACGTTGAGGCTCTATGTCCAGGTTCATTGAACCTTGTAACAGCTCATTTGACAGCTTTCCCCCACGTTTCTTTTCTTTTGTAATTGCTCCTTAATGACCTGTTTATGAGCCATTTACTGTCCTGTCCAGTGGCTGTGTCTTGTGACTGCCTATATATTGTAGTCTCCTCCTTGTTCATTTTTTACAGAAAATCTTCCTACGTGAAATCTCTATCTCATTCCTCTCGCGAACCACATTCCGTTCTCTAAATCCTTGCTCTGGGCAGAGTAAGTTCGGTCTCTCTCTCCGAGTTGTGTGCAACGAAGAGAATCCGGTAGTCAGGGAGTTTTACCACTATAAGCTTCCGAGAAACGTCTGCACATAGACCTCGGATCAACTCTTAAGGCAGTGCTTCGTACACGACTTCCCCGGAGGCCGGTAACAATTCTTTAGTTTCTTTGTTCTCTTATCAATCTCTGCAAAATAATATATATATTTTATAAATATTAGCAACAATGTAAGACTTGATCAAGTTTTTTTTTCTTATTGTGTTAACGGAAATAATTTTCTTCTTACTGTAAAATTTTAGTTTCTCACTTGCTGTCAAGTATACATACTACCTATACATATTTCTTTCACCCATAAATAAATATGGTAGCATAAGCAATTTCCATCGAATACAATTGTATACTTCAAAGCAATGTTCATTTCTATTAGAAAATTCTTTGGTACTATTCATTGTTTGACAAATTAGAAAAAAATTAATATTGTTGAACTTAAATTTTGTGGGTACTATTTATTGTTTAATTTTTGATTAACTTATATTAATTAAGAATTAATATTGTTAACAAACGATTAACTTATTAACAGTATTTGTTACATACCAAATTGTGTATTGTCCAATTTTGCTATATACCATTTTGCTTGTATACCAATTTTGTTATAGTGCTGCCATTCTAATTTGTTACATAACAATTTGGCATAATTATCAATTTTCTTATTGGCAATATTTTAACATACAAATTTGTTTATCCAATTTTGCTATATACCAATTTGGTAATTCAATTACTGTAGTATTTTTTTATTCAATCAATAAATTAGTATATTGTTAATTTCAATACCTTTAAAGAAATCAGGTCAAATAAATAGTCTAGTGAAATTGCAAATCCCTTTTGAATCTAAAGTTTTAAAAGTAGAGATTATTTTGGGTACAAGCCGAAAGGGTCCTTCTGTCAACCGGGTGTAAATAGCCCTAAGCGACACGGTATTTAAGTGTCTTTGGACCACCGCTAGCTGGGAACCGGCCCCTACAGCTAAACCAAGTTAATCTACACTTGATAGACTAAAGATTTTAAGATTGATTAACAAAATCTCTTGAACTATTATTCTAAATTATTGGACATTGTTATTGAGTAATTACATATCTTTCAGTTTCAGATTTTTCTCATTAGCAATCATGACTGGCAAGGATGAGACTTTCACTGCTAAACCTACAAAGTTCAACAGGACATTCTTTAAGAGATGACAAAGTCAAATAAAATTTTGGCTCACTACCTTAGGATTGATCTCAGCCATTGATGGCTCCACACCAATCACAAATGACTTTGATGACAATGAGTCTGACATAGGTGTTTCCAAGTCCTTTGGCCCCACTAGACCCAAGATCCCTAAGGAAATAGACTACCATTGCTTCCATAGAATTCTAAGAGCTTTGTCTGAATCACTATATGACATATTCTTTTAATACATAAGTGCTAAAGAACTATGGGACGCCCTGGAAGATGAATATAGCTGTGATAATGCTGGAATTAAAAGATTCAATTCCTCCTCATTCAACAGATACTTTATGGTAGATAATAAACCTATACATGATCAAATACATGAATTTCAAGAATACCTTAGGCATATTCAAGCAAAAGACACTTTCTTCTCTACTGAATATAAAATAGCCTGCTTAATAGACAAGCTTCCTCTTTCTTGGCCTGATGTCAAGAAAGACCTTATTCATACTCAAGGTGACCTTACCTTTGCTCAAGTCCTAAAAAAATTAGAACAGAAGAACAAATTAGGCTAAGATCTAACCTTAAGTCTGAGTCTAAAGATAAGGTAAACCTAGTAGAATACCAAGGCAAACCCAAGCCTTATCATCACCACAAACCCAAAAGGAACCTCTTCAAGAAGAAGCAGAACCCTCAGCCTCACCACCAAAACCATCATCACCATAAACCAAGAAACTTCAGTCAAACTCAGGATCAGACGAGATTTTGTTTTGTGTGTGATAAAATAAACCATATAGCCACCAACTGTTTTCATAGGAAGAAGGAAGCTGTCCAGACTTCTTACAAACGTCCAGTCAAACCGGAAGAAAACATGATTCTCAACGGCTCTTCTAGTTCCTTCAGGTCTGTAAGCTATCAACCCTTAGTCAATATTTCTTACCATTCTGACGATTGGTGGTTGGATTCTGGAGCTAATGTTCATATTTTCTTTGATCGCTCATGTTTTTCAAACTATCAAAAATCATGTGGAGGAGGTGTAACTCTAGGAGATTGCTCAGTGGCACATATTATAGGAAGAGGAAGAACTCTGACTCTTCATGATGTGTTATATGTGCCATCTATCAGAAAAAATTTAGTTAGTGGGTCTCGTCTTGTAGCTTCAGGGTACAAGATTGTTATGGAAGCAAATAAAGTAGTATTTTCTAAGAATGACTCTTTTATTGAAAAATAATTTGTAAGAGATGGTCTTTTTATTTTGAGTACCATGAATAAAATTTTAGATTCTTCCTTTGTTATTTCTAATGTAGAATCTTCAAATATGTGGCACAGTAAATTAGGTCATGTGAATCTAGGTTCCCTAAGAAGGATGATGAACTTAGATCTTATTCCTAAGACTCCAATAGATGATAAACACAAGTGTGAGATCTGTGTTCAAGCCAAACACACTAGAAAATCTTTCAAATCTGTAGAAAGAAACTCTGACCTTCTAGAGCTAGTTTATAGTGATGCATATGACTCAAATAGGGTTTTGACCCGAGTCGGTAGAAAAGATTTTGTTACCTTTATAGATGATCATTCAAAGTATTGCTATACATATCTTCTAAAAACCAAAGATGAAGTTCTAGACAGATTTAAGGTCTATAAATCTAAAGCTGAGAATCAGTTAGAGAGAAAGATTAAGATTCTTAGATCAGATCGTGGTAGAGAGTATATATCAAATGATATGACTAATTTCTGTGAAGAACACGGAATAATCTATGAGGTAACTGTTCCATATTCACCACAGTCCAACATAGTTGCTGAAAGGAAAAATCGTACTCTGTTAGACATGGTGAATGCCATGCTCCTCAACTCAGGTGCTCCTGATAATTTATGGGAAGAAGCATTTATTGTCGGCCTGTTACATCCTTAATATGATTTCTAGTAAGTCTAATAATAAGACTCCCTATGAATTATGGAAAGGTAGAGCTCCTAGGATCCATTATCTCAAAGTTTGGGGATGTCTGGCTAAAGTAGAATTCCTGAACCTAAAAAGAGAAAGATTGGACCTAAGACTGTAGATGCTGTATTCATAGGATATGTCCCAGATAGCAATGCCAATAGATTTCTTGTTACTTACTCAGAAGTAAATAAAATCTCTAACAATACTATTATAGAAGCAAGAGATACAGTTTAGTTTGAGAATATATATCCTTTCAAAGATAGGATTTCTTCCTCTCCCTCCAACTCCTCTCTTGCTCCGTCCACAAGCTCTCATGTTCGAATATCTAGTTCACAACTCGAACAAAATATAGAACCTAGAAGGAGTAAAAGAGAAATAATTAAAAAGAACATAGGAGAAGGTTTCTTCACTTTTTTGATAGAGGGTGATCCCTCAACTTATGAAGAAGCAATATCTTCTCCTGACACCCCTTTATGAAAAAAAGCCATTAACAGTGAGTATAACTCCATCATGGAGAACAATACTTGGTTTCTATCAGACCTACCTTTAGGTAGTAAACCCAAAGGTTTTAAGTGGATATTCAAAAAGAAAATTAGAGCCGATGGTACCATAGAGAAATACAAGGCTAGATTAGTAGCCAAAGGTATTATCCAGAAAAAAGGGACTAGATTATTTTGATACATACTCTCCTGTAGCTATGATCACCTCTATTAGAACCCTTCTAGCCTTAGCATCCGTTCATAATATGTTAATCCATCAAATGGATGTAAAAACAATATTTCTAAATGGGGACCTAGAGGAAGAAATCTACATGGAGCAACCTTAAGGTTTCATTACTAAAGGCCAAGAAAAGAAAGTTTATAAATTAGTTAAATCTTTTTATGGCCTAAAGCAAGCTCCCAAGCAATGCCACAACAAATTTGACATAGTCATCTCAGAATATGGATTCGTGCCAAATGAGTATGACAAATGTATATACTCCAAAATTTTAGATGAAAGTTGTGTCATTGGATAGCATTAGAAAGAGTATTTAGATATTTTAGGGGTACTCTAAATTATATGCTGCACTATACTAGACACCCTGATATCATAGAAGGTTATTCAGATACACATTGGGTAATTGAATCACATGATGTAAAATTCACTACTGGATATTTTTTACTCTAGGAGGAGCTGCAATCTCCTAGGGCTCATGTAAACAAACTATCATAGCTAAAAGTACAATGGACTCCGAAATGATAGCCTTGGACACTACATGCACAGAAGTCGAATGGCTAAGAAACCTTATTATGCATATACCTATTTCTATTAGTCATGTTCCTGTAATTTCTATAAACTGTGATAATAAATCTGTTATGGAACTACTAAAGCATGATTCTGTGAATGCTAAGATGAACAGGCACCTGCAGCTGCACTTCAAGTCTATAAAGAGCCTATTGGGCAAATATGTGGTTCTTGACTATATAAAGTCAGAAAAGAACCTTGCAGACCACTTGACGAAGGGTCTATATAGGACTTTGATCCTAGAATCATCAAGGGGGATGGGGTTAAGCCCATAAGTAAAGTCACCAGCAGTGGCAACCCAACCGAGTCTGACTGGAGATCCCAAGAAACCGGTTCAATGGGTAGGAACAAACTGGACTTAGATGACTTTTATGGAACACTGACCTGAGATTAAAATCTTATTCTATAATGCCCAAGTGGCTATATATGCATATAATAATTTCACATCCCTATGGTGACATTGTTCTTGAGTGAATGGTTAGGATGAGTTTTTTAAAACTCTTAATAGGTCCAAGCTGATATGCGAGGTTGAAACCTATCACCAACCCTTAAGGACTTACCTATATGAGAGGTCGTGAAGGCCGTGACTATGGGACAGAGCAATCCCAAACAACTCTCATAAATTTAGGATTAGTGCGCATGGCCAACCAAAAGTGCCACCCGTTAGACTAAGAACCTTTAGCGTACTATGTGTGCTATTTTTCTGAATCTGGTAAAAGAAGTCTGATTCAAGGCATAGTCCATCAAGTACTTCTTCAGACAAAGACAATAGTCACTAAGTGAGATTCAAGGCTGTAGTCCATCTTATCTATGCATAGTATATACCTGCCCAGAAACTCTACCTATTAATTTCTTTGTCACTTCTATTTCGGAACTTAACCTTTTTTTGGGGGGGGGGGGGAGAAATTGTTAGCTGTGCTTGAGCAAAGGCTCAACTTTCATTTTTTCTTTAGTCCCATATCGGTTGGGCCAACCCCTCCTTGTATGTATATATTAGTTCTTCTTCATTACCTTCTTAAAGATGTTGTGTGGGGAACCCCTTAGGCCACACGCGCGCGCCATCGCCGTCGCTCGACCCGACTCAGTTCAGTTCAGTTCGGTACGCGTAACGGGTGCGGGTACGTGTCCATACCTGCGGGCGCCGAATGTCGATCCAATTTACTCTTCGGGTTCGGGCTGGGATCAAAAAATCTTTTTGCTCCTCTTTATTTTTTGAACCATTTAACTCATTCAAAATTTGAACGTTGAGGCTCTATGTTCAGGTTCATTGAACCTTGTGACAGCTTCTGTAACAGCTCATTTGACAGCTTTCCTCTGTCATGCCCAGTCCCGAAATATATAGGACCATGAATACGCAACATGCCAGCTACGTATTCGACCAGACTCTAGTCCGACTCGAATACATATAAGCTGTATAATAATGATCATTATCTAAATAATCCAGTAAATATAAACATCTATGTCTCAATCCATAATGAACAGAAATACACAAGCATGAGCTACATGTGCTAAAGTCGGCCGTCCAATAACACACAAACTCGAATAGACTCGAGAAGAAATATGAGCCTATAAAAACTAGGCTACAACAGCAGATGAATAAAAATATGAATAAAATAACCATAACGCAGAAGAAATGATATAAGTACCTGGTACCAATGCCTGCAAGAAAAGCAACTCCATCAGCAACTCCAAATGTTCCGTAATCATTTATTTACAAAACTGGCAGGGGACCAGGTCCTCAGAGGGACGTAACAAGGTACAAAAATAGTATGCCATAGTATAACAGAAAGAAACAAGTGCAATGCCGGTGTAATCTAGCATAACCACCTAAGTGAGACACAATTTTGAAGACAATGTTCGATGCATTGGCTGTCTAAAATAAAACCGAAGCTCCGGACTAGGAGACACACGGGACGTACCGTAGCTCCGAGCAAAGAGTCACACGGGTGATACTACTACTCCGGATACAGGAACACTATATAAATAGAATATATACACATATATAGCGCATGCAGAGGAGCCCAAACGTCTAGTAACTGTCTTTTCCTCCTAAAGCGGTAAACGAGTGTTCGCTGAACCTGAACCTCTATCTAACAGTTCTCGTCATACTGAAGTAAATATCAACTATCACGACCCTAAAGTCATCCCAGTTTTTGGTCATGCTGACAGTATCAGGATACAAAAAATCTGGCACGATGACGATGTCTGAATGTGTCCTAGGGTTATGACGTAACCAAGTGTGTACATCAAGGTGTTGCGAACATCTATCTATCGTTACCAAACGTTACCGACGAACGTTTGCACCCGGTTATGACCCGGATACGAAGTAACAATTCTGATCCAAAGCACGCACAATGCATATAATAAATAAATAAATATCTGATAACTGAGATACAGGATGGCAAGGTACACTTTTCTGGAACCGGATGCTGAAGATGGATCTTCGGTACAACGTCCAAGTCCGCGGGTCCCGTATTGTCACGACCCGATTCCTTAGAATCATTGGGGCGTCCCCCGAATCGTGACCGCCGTGCGGGCCTGAGGTTGCTCCCGCACAAGGCTTTAATGATTTTCATAACAAGCACATATTCAGAGTACGCAGATAAATTGAAACACATATTTGAAACATGGAAGAAGTTCTCTTTATTGATAATGAACATCTATTACAAACTCTTGAACGAGTCAGCTAATATGCCGCACAGGCTTACAAAAGAGTTAACTCAAAATGAGATAGCAGTCCTGTACATTACATCCCTTTACTAAACTTCAAAATATTATAGACCTGCGGGCTGGAGGACGGCTTTGCCACGAAGCTGCATTGTGTATATAGAGTTGCGAGCTTCTTCCTTCAAAATGCTTCAAGGGGGCGCTATCAGGATGCGCCTACAGCTGGACTGGATTCGGGAAGACGACTTCGGCTCCTAGCTCGGTTCGCCTTGGTGCGGAGAACCTATTTCAACGAGGGTCAGCATGTCGAAACATACTGGTGAAGGCGAGCTAACCGAACTATACCAATCAACAAGTTGTTTTAATGAAGCATGCATATTTGTGGGTTTCTATCTTGCCTTAGTTCATTTACAAGTAAGCAGCATATATAATTTACTGAAATGAACGTGCCATCGTTCGGTGGATTTTATCTGCCCGTCTGAATGACCTGTACAATACTTACCATGCCTTCCCTGCCACGAAGACACAAGTTAGTTTGCAACAGGTTTAAATATACGATATGGATCACTGGCATAATGCCACAAAGAGACAAGTTATAGTTACGGGATAGAAAACGATATGCGAGCAGGTTGCGAGCCACGCCACATGCCGATTCCTTCCTCAATTCTAATTGATTATTCCATATGTTCCGTCCGGATCGGATCGGTCCCAGCGCCCCGGCGACCGTCCGCGAAACCTCCAAAACCTTGTGCACAAGTTGTCCATGATCAAAAGCGTTCGTTAAGTTTTCCATCTTTCATATACGTTTTCAGATAATTTCTAGCACGATACAAGTTCCATACAAAACAGTTTTTGCATAGTCTTTCAGATCAATCTATGGCAAAGCAAAGTGTGTTCCATATGCATAGCACAATTATAGAAGATAATGCATTCTAACTACAATTGATGCATATGATGAATATTTCAAACAAACAAGCATGCAGTGTAAGTAATCGTTCCCAAGTTAAATGACAAGCAATAATATCCAAGTCTATTCCCTTTTATCTTGCAGTCTTTTAGTTATTACTTGGTATCGTTTGATCGGGGCAACAAGAATGCAAGAGTTTTAGATGTGAAGACTTGGAAGCAGTGCTAGCTAATCGGGATGGTAGCCACTCACTTAAATGGTTGGAAGGGAGAAGAAAAGAGGCGCTTCACGACTCCGCTCGCAAGCCGCCTACTACTCGTTCACCTGCATCACGAACAGCTCGATCAATACTCCTTCCACTCTTTCCAATCTCGGAATTGAAATGCAGTGCAATGAACGAAAACAATAAAATCCATTAAAACCGTTCAAGGAAAACAAACAAATCCGAAAACCAACTCAAAGCATGAAAGCAACAAGCGACATCGAAATCTGAGGCAATAAAAGATAACAGCGGAGAGGTCCCTCCTGACTCTGCCGCTAAGCCGATCCTTGGGGTGCGGTCCACTGAATATGGGAATCGATTCCGAAGAAACAAATCCATAACGAGGATGAGTTCTTGTTTCAATCTATCCCGATCGAACGATACCGTCTAGTGTTTCTTAGTCGCGCTCCTCGAATAGGAGGAACGGGGCGCTACATCCTACCCAACTTATTGGAAGTTTCATCCCGAAACTTAGGAATAGAGCCTACCTCTAAGGAACATTACGCTGAGGCAGAATCTTAGAGAGGAGGGGACAATCTCGAAATATGTGGCCTGGACCGCCATAGTTGAAGCACAGACCCTTTCTAATATGGCAGTTATTCGATGTGTGCCCCGGCTTCTTACAATAGAAGCATAATCCTTTTCCCTGGTTCCCTTTCTGCTGACCATCGTCATTTTGACGCTTTGCAGTATTGTTTCCTCCGTCGTTGCTTTGGCGTTTGTGACTGGATGTATGCACAGCGCCGGCAGCAACATGAGGATACTGTGGTTCAAGTGATAGAGCGTGATTTATGACTTCACGCATTGTTCCATACTGATTAATGACCACGTGCACATGGATTGCAGGGCGTAAACCACCTTCAAACCTTCTAGCTCGACTCGCTGCATCAGGTAAATAGGCCCTAGCGAATTTGGAGAGTCGGTTGAATTCGGCGGAGTACTCTTTAACTGTCATACTGCCCTGCCTCAGCTGCACGAACTCGTTTTCCATTTGACGTTGTACTGGAGGGGGTATAAACTCCTCTTCAAACGCGGCACAAAAAGTCGTCCACGAGATCGCCTCCTCTCCGTGATCAAATTGGAGAGATCGTCGATGCATGTTCCACCAATCGTGCGCGTTGAGACGGAGCTGAAGTTGCGCGCAAGCGACGCGCTTCTCTTCGGGGACCTCTACCAGAGCAAAGTGATCTTCAAGTTCAGCTAGCCAATCTAGAGCCACAACTGGTTCCTCAGTCCCGTCGAATGGAGTGTTGCAGACTTTCTTGAAGTGGCCAAAGTCGAAGGCAGTCACTTCCCTCGGCCTTGGAATTTGTGGCGTCTCTACTTCAAGCACGGGCTGATCCATCGGAGTCGTTGTTGTTGCGGCGGAATGGTTGGCAGCCAAAGTCTTAACGAGTTGTAGGGTATCTACCTTCTTCTGTTGGACTGAGAATCGGGTCTCTAGATTACTTTCAAACTTGGCTTGGCGAGCATCGTCTCTTTGTCGTTGTGCTTCTAACATTTGCATCACCCGCTCTAGCGGGTCAACTTGAGATATGCCACGCGGGCTCTGAGAGCTTCCCGAAGTGCCCGAACTACTTTCTTGACCTTGTGTTTCGTCCGGTGCTTGTGCTGTGGATTGCGCTGGTGCCATTCCTTCAAAAGAAGGTAAATTATATTAGAATCATAATGTATTATGGACTTATTGCATGAACGTATCTCATTTTGGCCTAGCGAGTTCAAGAATTTGCACAGGAATTTGATCGTTAAAGGAACTTTTCCCGTACGAGTATAAGGAACTTGAATCTGTGCTCTGATACCATTATGTCACGACCCAATTCCTTAGAATCATTAGGGCGTCCCCCGAATCGTGACCGCCGTACGGGCCTGGGGTTGCGCCCGCACAAGGCTTTAATGATTTGCATAACAAGCACATATTCAGAGTACGCAGATAAATTGAAACACAGATTTGAAACATGGAAAAAGTTCTCTTTATTGATAATGAACATCTATTACAAACTCTTGAACGAGTCAGCTAATATGCCGCACGGGCTTACAAAAGAGTTGACTCAAAATGAGATAGCAGTCCTGTACATTACATCCCTTTACTAAACTTCAAAATGATATAGACCTGCGGGCTGGAGGACGGCTTTGCCACGAAGCTGCATTGTGTATATAGAGTTGCGAGCTTCTTCCTTCAAAATGCTTCAAGGGGGCGCGATCAGGATGTGCCTACAGCTGGACTGGATTCGGGAAGACGACTTCGGCTCCTCGCTCGGTTCGCCTTGGTGCGGAGAACCTGTTTCAACGAGGTCCAGCATGTCAAAACATACTGGTGAAGGCGAGCTAACCGAACTATACCAATCAACACATTATTTTAAAAAAGCATGCATATTTGTGGGTTTCTATCTTGCCTTAGTTCATTTACAAGTAAGCAGCATATAGAATTTACAGAAATGAACGTGCCACCGTTCGATGGATTTTACCTGCCCGTCCGAATGACCTGCACAAAACTTACCATGCCTTCCCTGCCACGAAGACACAAGTTAGTTTGCAACAGGTTTAAATATACGATATGGATCACTGGCATAATGCCACAAAGGGACAAGTTATAGTCACGGGATAGAAAACGATATGCGACGCAGGTTACGAGCCCCGCCACATGCTGATTCCTTCCTCAATTCCAATTGATTATTCCATATGTTCCGTCCGGATCGGATCGGTCTCAGCGCCCCGGCGACAGTCCGCAAAACCTCCAAAACCTTGTGCACAAGTTGTCCGTAATCAAAAGCGTTCGTTAAGTTTTCTATCTTTCATGCACGTTTCCAGATAATTTCTAGCACGATACAAGTTCCATACACAACAGTTTTTGCATAGCCTTTCAGATCAATCTATGGCAAAGCAAAGTATGTTCCATATGCATAGCACAATTATAGAAGATAATGTATTCTAACTACAATTGATGCATATGATGAATATTCCAAACGAACAAGCAGGCAGTGTAAGTAATCATTCCCAAGTTGAATGACAAGCAATAATATCCAAGTCTATTCCCTTTTATCTTGCAGTCTTTTAGTTATTACTTGGTATCGTTTGATCGGGACAACAAGAATGCAAGAGTTTTAGATGTGAAGACTTGGAAGCAGGGCTAGCTAATCGGGATGGTAGCCACTCACTTAGATGGTTGGAAGGGAGAAGGAAAGAGACGCTTCACGACTCCGCTCGCAAGCCGCCTACTGCTCGTTCACCTGCATCACGAACAGCTCGATCAATACTCCTTCCACTCTTTCCAATCTCGGAATTGAATGTAACTACCACTTTTCCAGGCAAGGACATTTGTGTAATTTCACTATTTTGGATAATTATGAATTTAATTAATTGCTGAGTTTTATAAACTATTTATATTGTTAGTTGTGTTTGTTTTAGGTCAAACCCTAGAACTCATTAGGACAGACCCTAGTGAGTCAACCCTAATTGTAAACCTAATTCTAGAGAAACCCTAAAATTCAAATTGTAGGTTGAACCTCAAACCCTAGACTGACTAAACCTTAATTAGTTAAGTTCCTATTGACCTAACCTGGGGGTTAAACCTAAACTAGGCATTAGAAACCCTAACTTGGTCTTAATATAAAAGGAAACCCTCTCTTTCTTCATGTAGAAAGAAGAAACCCTAGCCTCCACCAGAGAAAGCTATCTCCCCACTCCAGAATTCAAAATCTAGCCATAGGGATCCCATTTTCCTCCTCCAAAGCAAGGGAAGCAAGAAACTTGGGTCAAGGAACCTTGGGGAAGAAGAACTCTCATAGGGAAACCATCTCCCTATAGATAAAACCCTATTTTATTCGTTTAATCTCTGTTTTTCTGTTGTTATTGCCCTCTAGGATCCCCCCTTGCTGTGTAGATCTCGAATTTTAGGAATTCTACGTGAAAACCTAGGAGATCTAGGGTTTTGGTGAATTTTTGTTTGGTTTTCCCCGAATTTCTGGAACCCTAATCCTAGGGACTTCGTGTAGGCATGATTACATCCCCTACGTGTAGTATAGACATCGATTTAGGGTTTGATTTGGGTATTTCTGAAGTTCTCAATGGGAAATCAGGATTGGGGTTTTTCCACTGTACACAGTCGGGTGTTTTGTAGAACCTGTGTATTTTGGGTTTCCTTTGAGCACATTCGGGTTGAGTCTTAGTGTAGGATCTGTGTTTAGCTTTTAGATCTATTTTTAATCTGCTTTGTTTTGATGGATATATATATATATATAGATATGCATACATGGTAGATGTGTTGTTGTTTTGATTTAGAGCTGTACAGTCGGGTTTGGGATTTTAGTGCAGGCTGTGCACAGTTGGGTTTTCAGTGTATGAGACATGTGTATGTATCAGCAATCTATTAATTTCTGTAGGGACCAACCAGTGGGTGCAATACCTGTGTGAAGAACAGTGCACATATGTCAGTGTGTGAGCAGTAAATTCTGTGTGTGAATGAGTAAGTGCCTGTGTATCCCTTAGATCAGTGAGAACTTGTGAGCTCGAGTTCTGTGTGTTAGTGCAAGGTATTACCTATGTGAATGTTGTGTATGTGTGGGTAGGATTAAGAAACCAGTGTGTGTTAAGTATCTGAGAGTGTGTGAGTGTCCCAGTGTACCTGTGTGTGTAAGGGTATCAGTAACTAGTGGGTGAGAGTCTGCTAGTGTGAGCATGCATGTGTAGATACCTGTGTGAGTGTGTACCTGGATTTATCTGTGGGAACCTAAGTGTTAGTCCTAGTATGTCTGTACCTGTGTCAGATAACTGTATCTGTGTGTAAGTGTAGTGTTTAGTGTATCAGTAAGTGCAGTATGAGATGACTGAAAACCTAGTGTCTAGTTGATACCTGTGTAATCAGTGTGTGCCAATACCTGTGTTGTGCAGTGAGTCCCTACCCAGTGTGTCAGTGTGAATTATGTGTAGGGCAGTTTTCATACCTGTGTGCTCTCAGTGAGGTATTAGTGCAGTGTGTTAGCTGTGTGTATCTAGTGTATTAATAACTAGTATTTCCCTATGAGTTGCTGTTCAGGAGAGAATGTCAGAATGCAGTGAATTACTTGTGTGTATCCTGTGTGTGTGTCAACCTGAGGAAACTTGAGAGTCTGTGTGTTCTCAGTTTAAAACCTGTGTGTGTAGAGTTGTCCCAGGTTCAACAGAGGTTTCTGTGTGTGTAAGTGAAGGACAGAATGCCATACCTGTGTGTGAGCTGAGATGTGTAAATCAGGGTGTGCAGTGAGTGTCTATGCATCATAAAACCCTGTGTCAGTGTGTCTCAGGTGTGTATCAGTTGGAACAGGGTGAATCAGTACCTGTGTGAGGTGTGACAGTATTCTGTGTGTGTTGAAGGTGTTTCTGTGCAGAGTAAGTATTAAGTATCAGTACGTAAGTGTTAAGATATGTGTGGTATCTCAGTTAGATTAAAGTTTTCAGCTTAAATCTAGGTACTAACTAGATGTCATGATACCTTACTATATAAGCTAATTGTGTATTAATAATATCTAGTATGGCAGTTATAGACTAGCATAAGACTAGTATTAATTAGATTTGACCAAATGATCTAGTTAACCATAGGTAAACCTAGTATAAATCTAGAAATGGCCTAACACCCTCATTTCAACTTAGCTAATCACTTTTATCATTCCAAACACCATTTAACATTGATATCTTATATATAGGTCATTGTGATCCCACCTTGGACATCGATCCTCACACCTTGCTCAGGACCACAGGCGAGTACATTCTCTGACAGTTTTCATTGTTGATTACTTCTATAAATTGTAGTGTATTACATACTTGATTCCGACACTATGGATACACGGGTTAGCACCCTAGATCCCCATCATGAGGAGTCGTGATTGGAATCCATCGTGCTAGCTGGGGGATGGGGAATTATTAGTAGATTATGTGATCATATCCAAATCCTTTACATGCATCATAGCTCACCCCACTTCTCACGTTGGGTGCGGCCTGACCATCTTACATGCATCATAGCTGTTATATATGATTAACCTGACCACTACATGCATCATAGCTAACCATATGGTTAGCCTGACCTACAAGAATCATAGTTAATCATATATAACCAGCCTGATCAAGTCCCAAGCCGATCACATAATAAACTAATATTTCAAACACTTAGCTAGATGTCTATTTTATTCAGATTCACCTGCTCCAGAATTTACTACTTATTGCCTAGCATTCACTATTTATTGTTCATTGCTAGATGCTCTATTGCCTATTTTCATTTTTCTCCAGTATTTATATTTCCAGCATTTATTTCCATCTAGTATTTCTTACACTGTTTATAGATTTTGTCAATTTAATGAAACTGCTGTTAGTGCTTGTGCTTCGCTCCAATCTTGACTGGATAACATTTTTCAGAGGACCTGGAGGATCTTTGCCCCACTCATTATGGCCCCGGATTAGAGGAGAATTTTACCCCGGAAATCCCAGAGGAGTTGCCTAGCCTAGAGGAGAACGTACCTGGCTGCTCTTAGACTACTTTTTCTGCATTATTGTTTTAGACTGAGACTGAGTTGTATTTATTATTTGTGACTTTGTGAGGTCATTTAGACCCAGGATTTGAGTTGGATTTATTGTGGTTGGTTTTTAATAGAACTCTTTTCTATTCTCATCGTGCCATTATTCTTATAGCTTGTGATTGAGTATATCATAGAACTGTGGATTATTATCTTTGTCCTCCATGCGGAATTGAGACTATTGACAGGATATATTATATGTTGAGACCTAGACAGCGTTCTACCGCCGATGCTGCGGCGTAGGCTGGACGTACCCACGACTCATGCCCAAATTCCGGGTGCGGGTCGTGACACGTTTTAGTGGTGGCCCATGCAGGTCAGTAGTCTAGTCCTAGATTCGCATTAGAGCAATATCGTAGTGGTGCTCGCTTAGAGTAGTACTACGAGCCTGTTTTAGGAAATAGGAATTAGGCCGAAGTTATGCTCAATCACAATTAGGGAATTCTGAATTCTTATGATACTACTCTTACTGATTTTTTCTTTAGAAATTTTTTGTCCTTCCTTGATGATATCGTATCTATTGTCTTAATTTAATCTTTCGATCTGTCTTCAGGATGCCGTCGAGAAGGTCCCAGAGACTCGGAGCAACAGATTCGGAGAGGTCTGCCACCTCTCGCCCTGCCGGACAGACATCCGCAGCACCTCCTACATCTCCAGTACATGTGGGAGTGTCTGCAGCATTCGGGGGTCCTCCACCACCTGTTCAGAGGGTCCCCACAGCTACGACGGGGCCTCCACCACCACCACCACCAGTTCAGCATCCAGGAGGTGTGCCCGTCGATGGGGCACAGATGTTCGCCTTGATTCAGGGCATGGTCGATGCCCAGAGGACGTCGGCAGAGGCCCAGAGGGTGCAGGCTGAGGCACATCAGGCCCAGACAGAGATGATGAGGGTGAACATGGAGAATGCTCATCAAGTGGCTCTCCAGGCTGTGGAGAGAGTTACTCAGCAGCAGCGTCCTGATCAGCACCACCAGAGGCCGGGCACCATTGTGGATTTCAAGAGGATGATGCCTCGGGAGTTCAAGGGGACAGAAGGGATACTCTACGCTGATGATTGGCTAGAGGACATTGAGAGGAACTTGCGCTTGGCGCAGCTTCCGGAGGATCTTCAGATCGAGGCCGTCGGCAGCCAGATGTTCGACATCGCCTTGACGTGGTTTCGCACGGAGCCGAGACTCTTGCGCAGGGGACTCACTTGGGAGGATTTCAAGGAGCTCTTCAAAGAAAAGTTCTTTCCTGATGTCGCCCTGGGAGCTTTGGAGAGTCAGTTCCATGACTTAGCCCAGGGGAGCTCGTCCGTCGATGAGTATGCCGCGGAGTTTTCCCACCTGAGTCGCTTCGCGCCATCGATGATTAGAGATCCGGGGGACAGGGCCCGAAAATTCAGAAAGGGGCTGACAAGGGAGATCAAGTCTCGCACGTCGGGACGTCGCACAGCTACCTACGAGGGCATATTGATGGATGCCCAAGTAGCCGAGGACGACTTGGGCCTCAGGCCCAAGAGGGGACGCGATGGTTCCGGAGGAGCAAACAGTAGTACGGGACCGGGCAAGCGTCCACACTTTCAGCAGCAGCAGCAGAGACCCTTTCAGCAGCAGCATCAGGCACCAGCCCGAGGGCAGGTCCAGCAGCAGCAACAGAGACAGAACCAGCCCGCCATCCAGTGTGCTTACTGCGGGAAGATGGGACATACTAGAGATATCTGCAGGAAGAGATTGGGCTCATGTCTATCCTGCGGATCGACGACACACCAGCTGAAGGATTGCCCTACGATTCGTTCAGGTCAGGGTGGAGCAGCCGCCCAGAGAGGATCAGATAGGGTACCTACCGTACAAGGAGGCCAACAACAGAGGGGACCACTTCCACCACAACATCAGAAGTTCGCCCAGCATCAGCAGCAGAGAGGTGTACCCCAGGGGCGAGCGTACGCCATGGCAGTCGAGGAGATCGAGCCAGCAGGAGACTTGATCACAGGTTCGGTTCTTCTCGATTGTATTCCTGCATTTACGTTATTCGACTCAGGCGCTTCCCATAGTTTTGTGTTTGTATCTTATGCACTTCGACATCATTTAGACACAGAACCATTAGCTAGGACTTGCAAGATCATGACTGGTGGAGGTATTATCCTAGTCCGTGATCACTGCAAGGACCGGAGAGTGTCAGTAGGAGGCCGAGAGTTGAGCGTGAGCTTACTCGTCATGCCACTTCCGGGGTATGATATTGTACTCAGAATGGACTGGTTGAGTAGGCATCATGCTACTATAGACTGTTATAGAGGCAGAGTATTATTTAGACCACCAGGAGAGCCAGAATTTGAGGTCGTCAGAGGAGCAGCGGAACAGAGCAGGAGCACATTTTGCGGAGCCAGGGCAGAAGAAGAGGAGTTGCCACATCCTCTGATAGCGGAGTTCCTGGATATATTTTCAGAAGAGTTGCCAGGTTTGCCGCCAGACAGAGATGTTGAATTCTCTATAGACTTGGTTCCAGGAGCGGAGCCCATTTCACAACATGTCTATAGAGTCAACAACAGCGAGCTGGCAGAACTGAAGAAGCAAGTTGAGGAGCTACAGGACAAAGGCTTCATCAAATCCAGTTCATCACCATGGGGAGCTCCGGTATTGTTCGTACCGAAGAAGGACGGCACGGTGCGTATGTGCATTGATCATAGAGCTTTGAACAATATCACTATCAAGAACAAGTACCCGCTACCGAGGATAGATGATCTTTTCGATCAGTTGAGCGGGGCGAGGGTGTTTTCAAAGATAGATTTGAGATCAGGCTATCACCAGGTGAAGGTGAAGAGGGAAGACACGCCGAAGACAGCTTTTCGGACCAGATACGGCCAGTTTGAGTTCATGGTGATGCCATTTGGTTTAACCAATGTACCGGCAGTATTCATGAACCTGATGAACAAGGTGTTCCACCAGTACCTTGACAAGTTCGTGGTGGTATTCATCGACGATATTCTTGTGTATTCCAAGACCTCGGAGGAGCACGAAGAGCACCTGAGGTTGGTCTTAGAGACTCTCAGGAGGGAGAAGCTGTACGGGAAACTCTCTAAGTGTGAATTCTTCCTTGACAAGGTCGAATTTCTTGGGCATGTGGTATCGGGTGACGGAATCTCGGTTAACCCACAGAAGATCGAAGCAGTAGAGTCGTGGGCTACCCCCAGTTCGGTAGCTAAGATCCGGAGTTTTCTCGGGCTAGCAGGATACTACAGGAGGTTTGTACAAGACTTTTCCAAGATTGCAGCGCCGATGACCAGACTGACTAGGAAGGATGTGGATTTTGTCTGGACGGAGGAGTGCCAGGCTGCGTTTGATGAGCTGAAGAAGAGGTTGACGACAGCTCCTATTTTAACGTTGCCAGCAGGGACAGGTGGTTTCACCATCTACAGTGATGCTTCAGGTAAGGGTCTGGGATGTGTTCTTCAGCAGCACGGGAAGGTAATTGCCTATGCTTCCAGGCAGTTACGCCCTCATGAAAAGAACTACCCCACCTACGATTTGGAGTTGGCAGCAGTTATTTTTGCTCTAAAGCTGTGGAAACATTATCTGTACGGAGAGCGTGTGGAGATCTTCACAGACCACAAGAGCTTGAAGTACGTATTCACACAGAAGGAGCTGAACATGAGGCAGAGGAGGTGGTTAGAGTTGATGAAGGACTTTGACATCTCATTGCAAGACCACCCAGGGAAGGCCAACGTAGTCGCCGATGCCTTGAGCAGGTATCCGATGGCTATGTACTTGACGACAGATAGACATTTGTTGGCGGATTTGGAAAGCTTGGAGATTGAGGTGTTAGTTCCCGGTACTGAGATTTAGATGTGGGGATTGCAGATACAGTCCGAGCTGATGGACAGGATCAGAGCTGCGCAGTACGATGATGAGGCTCTGAGGAGTATCAGAGCACAGGTTAGGATAGGATTGTCGGAAGACTTTACTATCGCAGAGGATGGTTCCTTACGGTACGACACGAGGATATGTGTGCCGAGCGGGGAGTTGCGCGAGGAGATTTTGCAAGAGGCACACCGCTCTCAGTACTCAATGCATCCCGGTGCCAACAAGATGTATCGAGACTTGAGGGAGCACGTATGGTGGTATGGAATGAAGCGCGAGGTAGCACGCTTCGTATCTCGGTGTCTATTGTGCCAGCAGGTAAAGGCAGACCGGCAAAGGCCAGGTGGATTGCTTCAACCTTTACCGATTCCAGAATGGAAATGGGAGCACGTGACCATGGATTTCGTTTCAGGGCTTCCACGTTCTCCAGGAGGGAAGGACGCGATTTGGGTCATCGTGGACAGGTTGACCAAATCAGCCCATTTCTTACCTTTCAAGGTGGGCACGTCGACAGAGAGGCTAGCAGAGATGTACGTGCGACAGATCGTTAGACTTCATGGAGTTCCTGTAAGCATCGTCTCGGATCGGGATAGTCGTTTCACTTCCCACTTCTGGAGGAGTCTACAGGCTAGCTTGGGCACTCAGCTCAAGTTCAGTACCGCATATCACCCCCAGACAGACGGGCAGTCTGAACGGACTATTCAGACTCTCGAGGATATGCTACGCACTTGTGTTCTAGATTTCGGAGGATCTTGGGAGAATCATCTGCACCTGGTGGAGTTCGCTTATAACAACAGCTATCAGGCCAGCATCGAGATGTCACCATTTGAGGCTCTTTATGGACGGAGGTGTCGTACACCGTTATCTTGGGACGACGTTGGAGAGAGAGCCTTGCTAGGACCAGAAATGGTCGTGGATGCAGCAGAAAAAGTGAAACTCATCAGAGACAGACTGTGAGTGGCGCAGGACAGACAGCGGCATTGGGCCGACAGCCACCGTAGACCCCTTGAGTTTCAGGTATAGATTGTTATTTTTTCTGGCTTATGTTTGTTTGTTTAGACTGCGTGTTGAGACTGTTTTGTTTTAGGTTGGCGATCTAGTATTCCTACGGATTTCTCCGACGCGTGGCACGATTCGTTTTGGTAGAAGCGGGAAGCTTAGCCCATGCTACATCGGACCCTTTGGTATTCTCGCGAGGGTAGGTGCAGTGGCGTATAGACTGGACTTGCCGCCTGCATTGGAGGGAGTGCATGATGTGTTCCACGTGTCACAGCTGAGACGGTACGTGGCAGACCCTAGTCACGTACTTGATCACTCAGAGATTGAGGTTGGTCCGACGCTCAGCTACCCCGAGCAGCCCATCGAGATCTTGGACCGCAGAGAGAAGGTGTTGCGGAACCAATCTATTCCTTTGGTTCGGGTTGCATGGAGACATCACTCTCCAGGGGAGTCGACCTGGGAGAGAGAGGACGAAATGCGCGAGCAATACCCGTATCTCTTCTAGACTTGAGGTATATTTCCTTTTCTGATTTCATTCTTGTTCTGTTCAGTCCAAATTTCAAGGACAAAATTTCTTTTAGGAGGGTAGACTTGTCACTACCACTTTTTCAGGCAAGAACATTTGTGTAATTTTACTATTTTGGATAATTATGAATTTAATTAATTGATGAGTTTTATAAACTATTTATATTGTTAGTTGTGTTTGTTTTAGGTCAAACCCTAGAACTCATTAGGACAGACCCTAGTGAGTCAACCCTAATTGTAAACCTAATTCTAGAGAAACCCTAGAATTCAAATTGTAGGTTGAACCTCAAACCCTAGATTGACTAAACCTTAATTAGTTAAGTTCCTATTGACCTAACCTGGGGGTTAAACCTAAACTAGGCATTAGAAACCCTAACTTGGTCTTAATATAAAAGGAAACCCTCTCTTTCTTCATGTAGAAAGAAGAAACCCTAGCCTCCACCAGAGAAAGCCATCTCCCCACTCCAGAATTCGAAATCTAGCCCTAGGGATCCCATTTTTCTCCTCCAAAGCAAGGGAAGCAAGGAACTTGGGTCAAGGAACATTGGGGAAGAAGAACTCTCATAGGGAAACCATCTCCCTATAGGTAAAACCCTATTTTATTCGTTTAATCTCTGTTTTTCTGTTGTTATTGCCCTCTAGGATCCTCCCTTGCTGTGTAGATCTCGAATTTTAGGGATTCTACGTGAAAACCTAGGAGATCTAGGGTTTTGGTGAATTTTCGTTTGGTTTTCCCCGAATTTCTGGAAACCTAATCCTAGGGACTTCATGTAGGCATGATTACATCCCCTACGTGTAGTATAGACATCGATTTAGGGTTTGATTTGGGTATTTCTGAAGTTCTCAATGGGAAATCAGGATTGGGGTTTTTCCACTGTACACAGTCGGGTGTTTTGTAGAACCTGTGTATTTTGGGTTTCCTTTGAGCACATTCGGGTTGAGTCTTAGTGTAGGATCTGTGTTTAGCTTTTAGATCTATTTTTAATCTGCTTTGTTTTGATGGATATATATATATATAGATATACATACGTGGTGGATGTGTTGTTGTATTGATTTAGAGCTGTACAGTCGGGTTTGGGATTTCAGTGCAGGCTGTGCACAGTTGGGTTTTCAGTGTATGAGACATGTGTATGTATCAGCAATCTATTAATTTCTGTAGGGACCAACCAGTGGGTGCAATACCTGTGTGAAGAACAGTGCACATATGTCAGTGTGTGAGCAGTAAATTCTGTGTGTGAATGAGTAAGTGCCTGTGTATCCCTTAGATCAGTGAGAACTTGTGAGCTCGAGTTCTGTGTGTTAGTGCAAGGTATTACCTATGTGAATGCTGGGATTAAGAAACCAGTGTGTGTTAAGTATCTGAGAGTGTGTGAGTGTCCCAGTGTACCTGTGTGTGTAATGGTATCAGTAACTAGTGGGTGAGAGTCTGCTAGTATGAGCATGCCTGTGTAGATACCTGTGTGAGTGTGTACCTGGATGTATCTGTGGGAACCTAAGTGTTAGTCCTAGTGTGTCTATACCTGTGTCAGATAACTGTATCTGTGTGTAAGTTTAGTGATTAGTGTATCAGTAAGTGCAGTGTGAGATGACTGAAAACCTAGTGTCTAGTTGATACCTGTGTAATCAGTGTGTGCCAATACCTGTGTTGTGCAGTGAGTCCCTACCCAGTGTGTCAGTGTGAATTATGTGTAGGGCAGTTTTCATACCTGTGTGCTCTCAGTGAGGTATTAGTGCAGTGTGTTAGCTGTGTGTATCTAGTGTATTAATAACTAGTATTTCCCTATGAGTTGCTGTTCAGGAGAGAATGTCAGAATGCAGTGAATTACTTGTGTGTATCCTGTGTGTGTGTCAACCTGAGGGAACTTGAGAGTCTGTGTGTTCTCAGTTTAAAACCTGTGTGTGTAGAGTTGTCCCAGGTTCAACAGAGGTTTCTGTGTGTGTAAGTGAAGGACAGAATGCCATACCTGTGTGTGAGCTGAGATGTGTAAATCAGGGTGTGCAGTGAGTGTCTATGCATCATAAAACCCTGTGTCAGTGTGTCTCAGGTGTGTATCAGTTGGAACAGGGTGAATCAGTACCTGTGTGAGGTGTGACAGTATTCTGTGTGTGTTGAAGGTGTTTCTGTGCAGAGTAAGTATTAAGTATCAGTACGTAAGTGTTAAGATATGTGTGGTATCTCAGTTAGATTAAAGTTTTCAGCTTAAATCTAGGTACTAACTAGATGTCATGATACCTTACTATATAAGCTAATTGTGTATTAATAATATCTAGTATGGCAGTTATAGACTAGCATAAGACTAGTATTAATTAGATTTGACCAAATGATCTAGTTAACCATAGGTAAACCTAGTATAAATCTAGAAATGGCCTAACACCCTCATTTCAACTTAGCTAATCACTTTTATCATTCCAAACACCATTTAACATTGATATCTTATATATAGGTTATTGTGATCCCACCTTGGACATCGATCCTCACACCTTGCTCAGGACCACAGGCGAGTACATTCTCTGACAGTTTTCATTGTTGATTACTTCTATAAATTGTAGTGTATTACATACTTGATTCTGACACTATGGATATACGGGTTAGCACCCTAGATCCCCATCATGAGGAGTCGTGATTGGAATCCATCGTGCTAGCTGGGGGATGGGGAATTATTAGTAGATTATGTGATCATATCCAAATCCTTTACATGCATCATAGCTCACCCCACTTCTCACGTTGGGTGCGGCCTGACCATCTTACATGCATCATAGCTGTTATATATGATTAACCTGACCACTACATGCATCATAGCTAACCATATGGTTAGCCTGACCTACAAGAATCATAGTTAATCATATATAACCAGCCTGATCAAGTCCCAAGCCGATCACATAATAAACTAATATTTCAAACACTTAGCTAGATGTCTATTTTATTCAGATTCACCTGCTCCAGCATTCACTACTTATTGCCTAGCATTCACTATTTATTGTTCATTGCTAGATGCTCTATTGCCTATTTCCATTTTTCTCCAGTATTTACATTTCCAGCATTTATTTCCATCTAGTATTTCTTACACTGTTTATAGATTTTGTTAATTTAATGAAACTGCTGTTAGTGCTTGTGCTTCGCTCCAATCCTGACTGGATAACATTTTTCAGAGGACCTGGAGGATCTTTGCCCCACTCATTATGGCCCCGGATTAGAGGGGGATTTCACCCCGGAAATCCCAGAGGAGTTGCCTAGCCTAGAGGAGAACGTACCTGGCTGCTCTTAGACTACTTTTTCTGCATTATTGTTTTAGACTGAGACTGAGTTGTATTTATTATTTGTGACTTTGTGAGGTCATTTAGACCCAGGATTTGAGTTGGATTTATTGTGTTTGGTTTTTAATAGAACTCTTTTCTATTCTCATCGTGCCATTATTCTTATAGCTTGTGATTGAGTATATCATAGAACTGTGGATTATTATCTTTGTCCTCCGTGCGGAGTTGAGACTATTGACAGGATATATTATATGTTGAGACCTAGACAGCGTTCTACCGCCGATGCTGCGGCGTAGGCTGGACGTACCCACGACTCATGCCCAAATTCCGGGTGCGGGTCGTGACATTGAAATGTAGTGCAATGAACGAAAACAATGAAATCCATCAAAATCGTTCAAGGAAAACAAGCAAATCCGAAAACCAACTCAAAGCACGAAAGCAACAAGCGACATCGAAATCCGAGGCAATAAAAGATAACAGCGGAGAGGTCCCTCCTGACTCTGCCGCTAAGCCGATCCTTGGGGCGCGGTCCACTGAATATGGAAATCGATTCCGAAGAAACAAATCCATAACGAGGATGAGTTCTTGTTTCAATCTATCCCGATCGAACGATACCGTCTAGTGTTTCTTAGCCGCGCTCCTCGAATAGGAGGAACGGGGCGCTACACGTATTACCTAGAGATGAGATACAAGCTTAATCAATAAACTATCATGATGCTATTCTAAAATAAGTGGTGACACACGTCTAGCATAGGATTCAGTTTTAATTACACAACCACATGGACACTAAGCTAGAGGGTTGACCAAGGTTGACTAGAGGTACGTTACATCTAATACGATCAATCACCTGTATAACATCATCATCAAACCAAATCCTCAATCCTATTATTTATCACGGTATTTTCAGTAGTTCAAGCTATGATCATCCTCAGATTCTACCCTGGTATTCACAGACGTTATCATGCACATTTTCATATATCATCCTCAAATAAAATAATTATTATTTATTAAACCCTCAATTATAAAAACTGTCATTTTATTATTTGAACACCGCTTCCCAAATACCTAGCTACTCCTGTATCAATTCGTTATTAGTTATCAGGTCCTCAACAAATCACAACATATACTTAATCAATTTGTCATTAGTTATCAAATCCTCAACAAATGTCCAACTTACGATATCACAACACATACTCAAACGATACCTATCAACAATGCATATAACATAAACCCTAAAACTCAATGTATCATTTATAAACCATAACTAAGTTCTATTTAACAATAAGCAACACTACACTAGACAAGGAGATGGGTGAGGGGTTACCCCGGTGGCGGCGTGTGGTGGCAGCGTCGACGTTGCGATTGGCCGGAGAAGGTGGTATAGCAGTGGGTGTTGGCCAAGGGTGGTCGACGCTCGTGGAGGTTGCTGGCCGGAGTTGTAGCTGCGGGTGATGGCAGCTCGTGGAGATGGCGGTGGTTCGTGGAGGTGACGGTGGCACGGGTGGGTGTTGGCCGAATGGCAGCAGCAAGGTAGAGCGGGGATGGCCGACTGTTGGAGGGTGGCTCGGCCGGAGTAATGTGAGGTGGTGGTGGTGAAATAGCAGTGGTGGCACGTCGGGATGGAGGAGAAGACGCGGTGGGCGAGCTTGGGTGGACGTCGGATGCGGTAGAGATGTAGCGACTGAACCGGTCGGATCCACCGTCTGGGTGTCCATAGCTCTGAGTCGAGGATGGCGGAGAGGCCTCTGCTGTGGTGCAGTGACTGCACCAGTCGGCTCGACGATGAGGATCCTTACCACGGGTCGAAATGGAGGCCGAGTCTGTTCTGGGTGTTGGCGGAGTAGTGTATGGTGATGTTGGGGATTTCAAAGAAGGTGATGGAGGAAGGAACTAAAAGGAAGAAGAAGAAGGAGAAGAAGAAGGAGAAATAGAATGGGGTTCGGCTGGTGAAGCGGGGACTGCCTATATATTATAGTCTCCTCCTTCTTCATTTTTTTTTACAGAAAATTCTCCTACGTGAAACCTCTATCTCATTCCTCTCGCGAACCACATTCCGTTCTCTAAATCCTTGCTCTAGGCAGAGCTAAGTTCGGTCACTCTTTCCGAGTTGTGTGCAACGAAGAGAACTCGGTAGTCAGGGGGGTTTACCACTAGGAGCTTCCGAGAAACATCTGCACATAGACCTCGGATCAACTCTTAAGACAGTGCTTCGTGCACGACTTTCCCGAAGGCCGGTAACAATTCTTTAGTTTCTTTGTTCTCTTATCAATCTCTGAAAAATAATTTATATATTTTATAAATATTAACAACATCAGTGCTATGACCATCTTCGCCTCCAGCATCGCAAAGTTCTGACCGACGCATGCTCTTGGTCCCATCGAGAATGCTAGCAGGGCATTCGGATGCTTGGCAGCCTTTGTGACCCCGTTTTGAAATCTCTCTGGATTGAACTCGTTTGCATCGTCACCCCAGAGATATTTGTTGTGATGAATGACAGCAATTGGCACAGTCAAAATCGTTCCTTTAGGTTTCATCAGATTTTCCAAGTTCATGTCTTGAGGAGCCTCAAGAGAATCATTGACACCTGTAGAGGGATGGAAAATAAATGCAACTGAAGGAATATTGGACTATACTTAAGGTGTTGAGTAGGCTTACCAGTTTAAACTTGCTGAGATTGTCTGTTAGAATTTTGTTGTTTTCCTTTTTATTAAATTTTAGAATACAAAAAATAAAATTATATGTTACCGACCTCTGGAAAAGTCGTGCACGAAACACTGTCCTAAGAGTTTATTCGGGATCTGTGTGCAGACGTTCCCGAAGCTCCTAGTGGTAAAACCCCCGCACTACCGGTATCTCGTTGCCGCACACGACTTGGAGAGAACGACCAGGACTTAGTTCTGCCCAGAGCTTGGAGACGATGAAGATTGAACAGAATGTTGACAGAGGTTTGGAGTAAAAAAATTTCTGATAGATTTTACAAAGAAATCAGTCCGATATATATAATACTCATATGTAACAGTATTAATTCAGCCGTTACACAAAATAAAGAATGAACCTGGACACAATAACGGTTCAGAAACAATGTAACGTTCAGAAATTTAATTTTCTAACGTTCAGAAAATTAAATAAAAATGAAGAGGAGCAAAAAGAATTTTAGGGTCCCAGTCCGAAAAGAAAATCGAATCGGCATTCGGCGCCTGCAAATGTGGGCGCGTACCCGACCCGACCCGACCCAACCCAGGCAGCGGTGGCGTCGCATGCATGTGGCCCAAGGGGTTCCCCACACAACAACTTAATAGAGTAAATGAGAGAAACTAATATATGTACACAAGAGAGCTTTAGCCCATCCGATGTGGGACTAAAGAAAGGAAGAGGAAATTGAGTTTTTGGAAAGCAAAGCAAACCAACAGTCTGTACTGGGAATTTCCATCCCGCTTCACTCATGACTTCCTCTCGTAGCCTCTCCTGCCAATCTTGGTTTGCACTCAACAGGAACATAGTCCAGGTTAGTAAATGGGAGGTTGTCTCGTGCCCGGCAAAGAAGAATGTCTTGCACTCTTCTACGATCTCATCCATGTTCAATGCTTTGCCCTCCTGCATCTGGCTGGATTCTATCATCAGTCCAAGTAGATCGTTACTGTTGCCTGGGTGCTTGGAACTTAACCGACTCTGGATGATGTTCATTAGCGTGTTCCTTATTTTTCTTTCGAGTTTCCACCTTTGTCGATTTCTCTGGGAAGGAAGATACCTATAAATATAATGATTTTGCAAAAATCAGTATACAAATCCTCACTATAATTACTCTTTAAAGCTTTTTGAGACGAAGGTTACTTGTATCCAGGGATTTCTCTGTTCAAAATAACAGCCAGGAATAGCATCTGGAGCTCCTTCTGTGCCAGAAAGACTTCCTTTCCTTCCTTGTAACTGCTCCCGACAGCAGAATGGGAGATATCTGCCGTTAGCTCCTGAAATTTTCTGTTGACCTCTATTGCATTCTGCTGCCCCTCTGCTTGTCCACGCCAACTATCTAGTGTAGATAGATACGGTGCAGTCTGCCATCTTCTTTATCATCGGTTGTAGATCAAAGATCGATCACACGCTGTTGTAGAACTATGTTTATCAACCTCATCATAAGTTTGCCATCTTATAGTTAGTCCATGTGAATTTTGATTTACATCTCTAGAGTACTAATGCTTGGAAGTTACAAATCAATGTGGAAGGTGTTGGTGTTTTATACTTTACTTTGGGAGTTTCAATCCCACATTAGAAAACCACCAATGTGTATATCTTAATATATAGCTATACTTAGTATTGGTATATGCACATGGGGTGTTGGCCCATGTGGATTGACTTTTCTAGAGGGATTAAGTGTGAACCCCTTTATGACAATCTTAAATTCTGTCACCACCTTTGGAAAAATTTTCTTTAGGAGCTAAGTCCCGCGACTCGGACTCGGACTCAAGGGCGCAAAGTGACGCTTTGTTGGCTCACTTTACACTTAGCACGTCAGCATCGTCGCGTGCATGAGGGCAGGAGCCCATGCGGCTAGGTGCTCATGCTGTCAGGGCCATGCAGCCAAGTCGATATGAGACACAGTATTATGTCTGATGTGGAGGGGACATGATCTGTTGTTGTCAACGTCGTGCGGCGCAGGCAGCTCACGGCGACGGATGGTTCTCTGTGCTATGCGACTTCTGCTTTCGGCGCCTGACGGCGCTGTCTGCTCTCAGTGGCTACTTTCGGCGTTTGGCAGCGCATGCGCCTTTGTATCTGGTCGGATAACGCATATGCGGCACACGTTTTCTCGTGCCGCATAGGTGCTAATTTTTACTATATGTAAAGGAGATCCTCTTTCATTTATGGGGTTGAGAAAATTTCAACTGTACTAAAAAGAACTGAGAGCACCGGAGCTTAATGCGGCCCACTGACCACCCTTCCATAAAGAATTTTTTCGAGTGATCCGAAGCTGACCAAAAACGTTCCAGAAGTTCATTTGAGAACTTGCTGGATCCTAAGGGCAGATCATCGTGTAGGAAGGAATCTTGCCTTGAGCACCAGTAGTTTTGATCACCCTAGCAAAGAGTTTTCTTTTTTGTATTTCTTTTCTTGTTCTCGTTTCTTCTCGTTGTAGCATCTGTGAACGTAAAGAGAATAACGGTTTTATGATTCTTGTTGTATTTGTATTTTTCTTGGGTCGTCAGTTTGTAACATGTTCATAGTTTAGTACTTCTCGGGGGTCGCGTGTCATTGTAAAGAAACTCTTGTGTGAATCTCAGTACACCAACTCCTCTTCTGGAGTTAGTAGAGATAAACTCTTGTGTGAGTCTCTACTTTGTGGCGTCCTCCTCTACTTTGATTTGGCTTCGGGATTAACAATCTCAAGACAAGATCCGAGTTAGAATGGACAATCGCTCAAACCTTCTCGATACTAGCTTTCACAAGCTTGGGAAATTTGATGGAGAATACCACAACATCTGGAAGAGGAAGATCTCCTTGAATCTTCGTCTTGTCAAAGTTGCTTATGTGTTGGTTGATCCTGAACCTACCATTCTTGAAGATGGAGGAGAGCTTAAAGTTGGCGTGGCGTAGGACGTGCAGTGCCCCGCTCCGTATTGGCACTATGTACAAGAGATATCGGTTTGCTGACTCAAAAAGGAAATATTCTTGAAGATCTCCTTGTTGAACCAGAAGATGACTGATCTAGGTGAGTGGGCAGAACTTCATTATCTGATTCTTGCAGTCTTAATAATGAATCCGAGTTTTTGTAATGCTTGTTTGCTTAATAAGATAACGATCGCATGAGAATGATAGAATGCGAACTGCATGCTTAACTAGAGAACTTGTATGCTTGTCTAAAAGATGTAGAACCATTGTCATGCTAAGTTAAAGAATAGAATATTGTATGCTTAGTTACACGAACACCGCTATCGAACGAACTATTGTCATGCTAATAAACAAGAGTAAATGAATGTTCATATGTTTCTATCGTATGCTAAATAAGAGTAGAACTGCATGCTCAGCTAAAAGAAAGAGAAGAATTGTGCCATATTTTGCTTGTCATTGATGCTTAAAAGATAGAACTGTTTGAAATGCTTGAACGGTATCAGAGAGATGGCAGCCAGTCCGCATAGAGATAGAGATGACAGCTTATCCGCACAGAGAAGAGATTAACTATATGCTTGTTTATTGAACTGTTGCATCCATATATAGTTTATCTGATAGAGTTGCATTCATGCATTGGTCTTTAGGCAACTTGTGCACAAGGATAATCCTACGACCGGTTCCTGGGACACTGGGGACCGTTCTCCCTAGGGGGATTAGAGAGAATACTCTGAGGCAAAGAATTCCTCGCGATCAGGGGGATATTCATGTCTATTAGATAGCTGATTCACATATCAAAGTAACTAGTATATGAGCAAGTATATTAGTGCAGTGCTGGGCCATGATAACACTGCTTCTAATCATGAGGAAGTAGACTCATGGGCCATCATATAGTTAGGTCGTGTGCTAGGATTCAGCCTTCTTGTTTACCTAACTGTTTGATGCAGAGACGGACAGGGAATAGAATATATGTGCTTATGTATATTGTTGCTAACTTGTATGTCTGCTGTAGGGATAACCGTTCGACGAAAGGGTAAGAATAACTAAATAAGTGATATTCATGCTATCGAACATGCTTTCTTGTATTAAATGCTTTCATAGAGATGTCTTGTTTACGTATATGCTTCTATCTCGTTCACACATAAGATGATAATTATTGATGAGAGAGAGAGAGAGAGAGAGAGAGAGAGAGAGATGATAAGAAGATAGTCCACTAGATGCATGCTAGAGTCTTTAGAGAATGGATATGACTCACAAGACATGTTGTGCACCAGAGATAGAAATTAAACTTGCTTATCGTACATGAATTGCTTGCCTGCTTGCTTGTATATCAAACATGAACTCTGATATCAAAGATGTTTCCAAAAAGAAGTAATATGACTCTGCTCTTGTACTGCATGTAACGAACCTAGGTAAAACTAAGAAGATTACTAACAATGTAATATTTTATAACATAATTACTTAGTGTTGATTTTAGTGAATGTTGCTTCTGTTCGTTGATTTTATACTCACCAGTACTTTCTCTAAAGTGTTAATCCACCAACAGTTTGCTTATTCGCAGGTACTAGATCATCCAAGAAAGCAATAGCAGTACCTCATCCCCAGGACCAAAAAATCTGCTATCGATGCCTTGAGCTGTATCGAGATATTTTAAGTTGCTTTTGTATAGAGGGACATAATGTATGGAATGATGCCATTATATTCAGAGAACCTCGTGCCTTGACCCTTGTCCCGTATACTCAGATGGATTATTGTTTGTAACATTGTCCCTCCACTGCATACTCGATCATTTCGATGATAGCCACAACTTTAACGATATTTTCTTGTGCGAGCGCAACCCCAGGCTAGCACGATATCACGCATCGATGGCAAACAATATACGTCCTGCGGGAGCGCTGGGACGCGATAATTCGTGCCCAGCGAGGGCGTTGTCGGGACCTTCAGGATCGGGGTGTGACAGGATGCACACTCGAAGTGGAAGGATGATAACGAATTTGGCCTAAGGATGGATATCAATATCGATCAGATGGTGATGTCCTACAAGGGAACATACTTCGAAAAAGGTTTTTGTACCGAAAGGATGTTTAAATTGCAACTTGTAACTCCTTCTGTTTATATCAATGTAGTATCTACCTCTGGTTATTCTTTTGAGTTATGGCATAATAGACTAGAACATGTGCATTGTAAACACATTAACAAGATGTTTAGTCTAGACCTTATCTCCAAATATGGGGTTAAGGAGATAGAGAAATATGAAATCTGTGCGCAGACAAAGATTACTAGGAAGCCATTCAGAAGGGTGAACTAAAGTATAAATCTTCTTAAGTTGGTACACTCAAATATATGTGACTTCAAGCAATTCTCCACGAAGGCTGGAATAAAGTATTTTATTACCTTCATCGACGATTTCTTGAAGTACGTATTCGTATATCTTCTCAAGTCAAAAGATGAAGTATTCGAGAAATTCAAGGACTTCAAGGCTGAAGTAAAATATCAAACCGATTAACAACTCAAAAGACTCAGAATCGGTCGAGACGGAGATTATCATTCCTTGGAATTTGCATCGTTCTACAAAGAACCTAGAATTGTCAACGAAATGACTGCTCCGTATTCTCCTCAATCTAATGGTGTAGCAGAAAGGAAGAACATGACATTGACAGAAATAATGAACTTTATGTTGCTGACAACAGGACTTCCAAAGTGCTTCTGGGGAGAAGTTGCATTTACGACCACATTTATTCTGAATAGAGTGCCATTCGGGACTTCTGAAGTTACTCCTCATAAAATCTGGTTCAAGATCAGACCCAACTTGAATGTTATTCGAGTGTGGGGGTGTCTGGCGTATGTGAAGCTTTAAGACCTCAAAATACAGAAGCTGAGAACGAGAACTACGAAGACCATTTTTTTGGGCTATGCTGATAAGAGTGATTCTTGAAGGTTCCTTGATATCGAATCTAATCATATCATAGAATCTCGTAACACAGAATTCTTTGAAGACAAGTTTGCTAGGCACAGGAATATTGTTCTCGTGGTTGTTCTGGAGAATGCTATTAGCACAGACCAGGCAAATGACTCTCAGAGAGAAGTAGTTCAAGAAGAAGTTATCATTGATAAGACAATATTTGAATCAGAACCTGCTAAGCCGAGAGCAAAGCGAGTGAGGAGGCTGAAGGACTTCGAAGAAGACTTTGTTACCTATTATGTGGAAGCTAATCCGCTTACCTATGTGTAAACTCTCTCACCCAAAATTAGGCCTACTTGGCTTAGATAGAGAAACTATGGCTAGTTTGAATCCAATTAGAAATAGAACACGACATTTTATTTAATTATATAATATTTATATCACTTAGTGTACCTTACCGTTGCTTCGATAATTGGAGCACTACACTAGCCATTGCCTTCCTACAAATTTCACATTCTTGTCCTAGACATGTCAGTCATCTATTCTGACCTTTGTGTAACTTATAATTATGCTCTCTTGTGCTACATTTTAGTCGTACAACATTCGTCGCAAATATTTATATTTAATTCTATATAAATATGACTTTGTATCATTGTGCGTTCCAATCGAAATTGGAGTGACCCGTTTCGTGCAGCCCAAATTATGATAATATTCTACTCTGAGCCCTCTATGTCCATGACGCTTGTGTCCCACCTAATTTTAGTCCCATGTACTTCTAATTAATTTAAGAACACCATGTGCATTAATATTAATTAATTTAATCAAATTTCTATCTTTGTGCAATTTTTTAATTGTTGGAGACTTTTATGCAAAAGTGCATTGAGGTATTCCCACCATTGGACACAACCCATAAGGAAACCAATTTCTCCTTCATATAAATTTTTTCCTTAATTTTCGGAATGTGCAACACACAACATCGTCCCTCATCTAATCCTAGCCTTGCATTTGGAACCATGCAAATCCTAGCCCTCCAAACATCCCCATGAAAAACCAAGGCCCAATCCCAAGGATGTTGACCAAGGCCCAACTACCTAGGTTAACACCCAACCCTATTTCTACATAGATATATATATAATTTTCTCTTTTTTTTCTCATTCATTCACCAAACCCAAACCAAACCTAGTCGATATTGTTCCAGGTGAAGGAACTCATTCATTCATATAGGTTCGGATGGAGAATGTGTCACTAAAACAAATATGTTCCTCTCGTCTAAATTCAATATGAAGGACATGGGAGATGCATATCTCATCCTTGGGATTAAGATAGTCCTGACGGAAGCTGGGCTTGCTCTATCACAAGCCCACTATGTAGAGAAGATGCTTACACGTTATGTATATTAGTATCTTCCAGGGATTGATACTCTATATAGGTGTGATAAGTACACCCACCTCAGTACGTAAACTAATCCCATGGGGTTCTATTCAACTCTCGACGATATGTCCATTTTGATCTCCCTCCCTTAACCTTCACCTTCACCTGAACACATCAATAATCCCATAAGTTGTTACTTACAACTTATTTGTGCTATCATTTATTACCTTACCCTATACACATAAGCTGTGTTAGCTTAAGTAGTTATTGTGACGAGGAGATTTCTTTTTTACTGGATAATGTTCAAATCCCACGATAAATATTTGTTTTGCCATCTATTTCATAGAGAAATCCTTTTGGAGGTCTAGTTCGGATTCGAGCTCGGACATAGGTGAAGGACAAAGTGGCATTTTGATGGCTCAGCACTTCGCACTTACGCTATGAAGGGTGAGATTTTGCTGCACGTAGTAACGAGATTCCAAGGCACCGCGGTTCCACGAGCTATATGGGTTGCGGTTCTGTAGACCTTCAGTGTTACGGTTCTCTTTGCTCTGTCTCAGCACAATTGTTTTGCTGCAGCTGGAGTTGTTCAGTTTTGTAACTATCATTTTTATAGGGAGTTACTGCTGGTAATTTTCTCACCTAATAGGAAGATACTCCTTGGTCTCCCCCCCCCCCACGTCTTTAGTGGATGGTTATCTCCTTCAGGGGATTGCTCATCTATTTAAGTAGCTGCTACAATAATTTGGTCTCTACGGAGAAACTACATAATTCTAAGAGAGTCTTAAGAGAGAAAATGAGAGTTTGGTCTCTAGAAGTTGAATTTTTTTGCACCAATAAGTCCAACAGTCCAGTCGCACTTCATGCTAGTTCTCGAATGGAGGTGACAAAGAGCATTCCAAAAGTTCGTTCAAATTTGTCAATTCTTGGGAGTGGGTCGACAAAGATGATCAAATCTTGCTTTGAGCAACAATAATTTTGACCATCACATCATGGTGTTTCATCTTTCTAGAGCTCTGTTCTTTATCCAACAACTTATTTGCTTTCAAGCAGTTTCGACCGCTATGATTTTGACCATAACATCATGGTGTTTCATCTTTCTAAAGATCAGTTCTTTATCCAACAACTTATTTGCTTTTAAGTAGTTTCGACTGCTAGCCTTTTAGTCGATTTATCCGACTACTTTCTATTTTTTCTAACGAGCTTAACTTGCATTCACGAGTTTAGTCTTCATTGACTTCTATGATTTTTTTTCCGAAAATCTTCAACAATCTCAAAGCGAGAATAATGAGACTTTAGAAGAATGCAAGAATCCTATTAAGATCCAAGAATGGACACTCATACAAGTCTTCTAGAAAGTAGCTTTGACAAAACTGAAAACTTTGATGGCGAGCAGTATAATAAGTGGAAGAGATATATTAGCTTAAATTTTTAACTCGTTAACGTGGAATACATTCTGTTTGAACCAGAATCCGTGACTCTACAGAGGAATAACGTGTAAGTTATCGATAATGTGATTACTTCTCTACAGTAATGAAAGAAGGATAACAATCTCTACAAGCTGTTAATCCTCTATTATTTGGAGGATTGTTGAATCCTACAACAAAAAAGAGAAGGCTAGAGACACCTAAGAGTCTCTTAAAAAATAGTACAATGACGATGAAAATCCAAGATGTATCTGGTCAACAAATTCATGACTATAGAATTTGAAAAAGAAAATGACGATATTGTTCCAGGTGAAGGAACTCATTCATTCATATAGGTTCGGATGGAGAATGTGTTACTAGAACAAATATGTTCCTCTCGTCTAAATTTAATATGAAGGACATAGGAGATGCATATCTCATTCCTGGGATTAAGATAGTCCGGACGGAAGCTGGGCTTGCTCTATCACAAGCCCACTATGTAGAGAAGATGCTCACACGCTATGTATATCAGTATCTTCCAGGGATTGATACTCTATATAGGTGTGAGAAGAAACTGAAGCCTAACCCAGGAAAAAATATCAGACATTTGGAGTACTCTAGCGTCATCGGGAGCTTGATGTACTACAAATGCCACTAGGCCTGACATTATTTTTGTTGTGGGGATGCTGAGTAGATTCACGAGTAACCCAGGTATCGAACACTGGAAAGTTGTGAAGAGGGTGATGAGATACCTCAAGAAGACTAAAAAGTTTGCACTTTACTACAGTGAAGATCCAGCAGTGGTAGAAGGCTTCAGTTATGCTAGTTGGTGCTCAAAAAAAAAGAGCGAGAGATCCACCGAAGGATTTTTTTTCTATGGGTGGAGCTGCTATATCGTAGAAATCGAAGAAGAAGACAATGCTCTCACACTCGTCAATGGAGTCTGAATTCTATGCACTTGCAGCTGCATCAGATGAAGAAGAGTAGCTTCGGGAGCTCATGCATGATTTTTTAATGGTTGGTGGGTAGATTCTGGCTGTACCGATATACTATGACAACCAGACAGCTGCAACAATGGCATCTAATAATCTTCTTAATGGAAAGAAGAGAACTGTGCGGCTTCGGCACAGAGCACTGAACAATCTCATCAAGGCTGGTGTCATTGAAGTGGTGGATGTTCGGAGTAAGGAGAACATGGCGGATCCGTTCACTAAAGGCCTCAAGCGCCAGCTAGTCGAAGACACATCAGGTAAAATAGGCTTGAAGGACCTCTGATATTGTGTTTTTGTGATGCTACCATTAAGTTTTATGCTATTAGTTCAAAGAAAAATCTACTAGGAATCTAGCTTTTGGTTCAAGGGAGGATCATTGACTAAGAAAATATCAGGTACATTGGGTAGTCTTTTGGGACATAATGGGATACGTACCTAGAACCACTCTGGTCTACTACTTGTTCTTTATATTTATATATAGAACAAATCATGTGTAAGGGTGGTTTCGACGTCTTAATGAGTTCTCTGGCAGAGTGAATGTTCGACGGACGCTGTAGGAAGCACGTGTAGTTCAACACTACAAGGAACTTGTATCTCATGCTTCAGTGGTGTGATACCACGATGATGTAAAAGATATAAAACTTTGGTTGTGAGCCATGTCATAGCAAAAATAGCACCGCAAATAGGCAGGTAGCATAATGCTGAAAAGATAGAGAGTTGTAGCACATAACTTCTAAGAGGCCAGTGACCTCATGCTACAGTGGGTGACACCACATGGGGTAGTTAACCTAAGTGTATGGAAAGAGATATAAGTCGTATCTTGAGGATAAATTTGTAGGCACCCAAGATACATACAAACTTATGGTTGACGCCGTGGATAATATAAATCCCATATGCGAAATGCAAAAAGTCATAATCACCGGTACTATTTAGCCCGGTGGCTAAAGAGAGTACGAATTTGGTTCCAGAGATAGCAATTCGGCTTAGTTCAAATAGAACTAAAGAGAATGGGTTCAACTTATCCCAATCCTCACTCTGGACCAAGGTGCGCCGCCTTTTCACATTCTTTTTCTCTTTCTCTCTCTCTCTCTTTCTGACTTAGCCTACCAGGAAAATTGCGCCTTCTTATTGATAGCATAGGTGAGAACACCCCTAATGGGCAAGCTTCACTAATATCCCCAGAATGAGAAAATATTAAACTCTCTTAAAAGGAAGTCACCTAAGTGTATGGACAGAGATATAGGCCGTCTCTTGAAGGTAAATTTGTAGACACCCAAGATATATACACCAAAACCAGGTCAGCACATGGCATTTAATGTGCGACCGGAGGCACAACTGATGTCATTGTGCGAGTGAGAAAGAAATGGCAGCTATGGTTCAGAATTTAAGGCGTAGTCCATTCTTGTATCGTATTGTTGTTTGACCTATGCGAGAAGATTCAAGTCGTGGGCGACATCTATCCTAATGCATGATGGACAGTCACTATGAGGGACGCTCGACCATGTATTGTGATATATGTATGAAATTGATGGTGTTTTTGACTTTGCTTTGGGAGTTTTAGTCCCACATTGAAAAACTACCAATGTGTATATCTCAATATATAGCTATGCTTAGTATTGGTATATGCACATGGTGTGGTGTCCCATGTGGGTTGACTTTCCTAGAGGGATTAAGTGTGAACCCCTTTATGACAATCTTAAATTTTGTCACAACCTTTGGAAAAAATTTCTTTATGAGCTAAGCCCCGAAGGGGCTTAGCGACTCGGACTCGGGATCAAGGGCGTAAAGTGGCACTTTGTTGGTGCACTTTGCACTTAGCACGTCAGCATCGTCGCATGAGGTTCATCCGCTCATTTTATGCGCGAGTTGCATGCACGGTTGCTAGCTCGGACACATGCTTGATCGCTTTGCGTCAGGTGCGCATGAGGCCAGGTGCCCATGTGGCCATGTGCCCATGCGGTCTGGTGCCATGCTGCCAGTGCTCATGCGGCCAGGGTCATGTGGCCAGGTCGACATGAGGCAATGTGATATGTCTGATATAGAGGGGACATGATCTGTTGTTGACGGCGTCGTGTGGCGCTTGCGGCACAGGCGGCGCGCGGTGGAGTGCGGTTCTCTGTGCTACACGGCTGCTGCTTTCGGCGCCTGACGGCGATGTCTGCTCTCAGCGGCTACTTTCGGCGTTTAGCGGCGCATGCGCCTTGGTATCTGGTCGAACAACGCATATGCGGCATGTGCTTTCTCGTGCCGCATAGGTACTGATTTTCTCTCTATATAGAGGAGCCCCTCTTTCATTTGTGGGGTTTGAAAAAATTTCAACTGTACCAGAAAGAACTGAGAGCATCAGAGCTTGATGCGGCCCACAAACCACCATTACACAAAGTATTTTTTTCGAGTGATCCGAAGGTGACCAAGAGCGTTCCAGAAATTCATTTGAGAACTTGCTGGATCCTGGGGGCAGATCGTCGTGTAGGGCGAATCTTGCCTTGAGCACCGGTGGTTTTGATCACCCCAGCAAGGAGTTTTCTTCTTTGTATTTCTTTTCTTGTTCCTGTTTCTTCTCGTTGTAGCGTCTGCGGATGTAAAAAGAAGAACGGTTTTCTGATTCTTGTTGTATTTGTATTTTTCTTGGTTCGTCAGTTTGTAATATGTTCGTGATTTAGTGTTTCTCGGGGATTGCGTGTTACTGTAGATGAACTCTTGCGTGAATCTCAGTGCACCAACTTTGCTTCTGGAGTTAGTAGAGACGAACTATTATGTGAGTTTCTACTTTGTGGCGTCCTCCTCTACTTTGATTTGACTTCGGGACTAGCAGAAGGATTCAATGAAGAGACGAAGAACTAATCCGTGATTTTCAGCAGGTTGAGTTTTAACTGCCTTTTCCAGTTGCAGCACTTGATGGCTGCTATATATTGATGAATGGATTGATAAAGGACTTGATATTCATAAATGTAAGCTCCAGTTATCTTGGAACTAGCATTTGCTTCAGGAGTAAAACCTCTAAAGTGGGTCGTGTCAGAGTCGGTATGTTGTGTCGTTGAATCAATGTACAGTGGTTGTTTTGGGTCATAGGATTGAGACTAAGAGAAAGGATGAAAGGAACCCGACCTTGAGCTTATCCATAGTGAAAGCAGGGCTGACTACTCTCCGGTGTCTAGCCCACTCCGAGCCCTCCGTTACGACCAATCCCCTACCCAAGAGTGCCAACATGTATGGGCCTGGGGCAGTCTTAGTGTAGAGACCAAACTTAGTTTGATAGAACTTGTTTTACATGCTCCACCTCAGTGATGCAGAGCCTCGTTTGCGCCCCTAACCTATAGAAAAATGTTTCTCCTGTGCAGCGATACACAAAAGTGGAAATGAAAAAAAAGTTTGATCCTAGAAATCCCTCATATAGTTTCTTGTAGTTATTGTTATTATTTTGATCCATGATGTAGTGGACGCACATGCACTCGTCCAGGCCTCAAGTGATTTTTTGTTTTTTGTTTTTGTGATACTGAAAAAAAAAAAAAAAATGCTATTTTCACGTAGTAATATATTTATCTGTTATAAAAAATGTTTATAGATGTCTAAATTGATTACTAGTTAGTAAATACTTATATGTTGTAAATATAACTGAAAGTATGCTATTCCTACTTAGTAATATATTTGTCTGTCACAAATATAACTGTCACATAAATAATAATATATTTGTCTGTATAAAAATAATATTATTTAATATAATATTATATTATTATATAAAAAAAAAAAAAAAATTGAGGGCAACGATTCCAAACTCTCTTATGATTGTGCTCCGTGAATTGTCCTCCTTGATCATCCACTTCCTTCAACGAGGGAATATTTGGTTTTGGCAAACATGAAACCCTGATGATCTTAAAAAAGAAAAAGAAAAAGAAAAAGAAAAAACTAACTGGTGATCTTGTGTCCAGATTAAAGGAATTAAATGTTTAAAGAACGGTTTCATTGTTTGTATGCTGAAACCATCTCCTCCCTCAAAGGATTAAAGTTATAAGGGTTTCATTTGATGCCACAAAATGTATCAGAACATCAGGAAGAGGAGGGAAGAAGAGGATTAACATATTGAGGAATCCACTTAGCATAGTGGGGGAGAACTCTAGGAGCGATGTCGTGGGAGTGGATGTCCATCTTTACCCCCCCTTGCATCCTTCTTCAACCTCTTGATCTCCTCTATACTCCCCGACCAGCTGAACATGGGAGTAGGAGGACTCCTCAGCCCTTGTTTCCTGAACCTTCGTGTCATGTCGTAAGGCTTCCATACTAAATTCACCAAGGCTCCCCAGAGGACCGAGACCAGTATCACCAACGGAGCTCCCGAAATCAGCTCAAGATGACCCATCATTTCCTCCTTCCTACGGTGTGTAGATGAAGTTGAGTGATAAATATAGCATGGGTGGAGCTGTTGGGAAAAGGATAGCCCGTCAAGTGACCTTATGGGTGATGCTAGCTAGCAAGCAAGGGCAGAGAGGTTAACTGATCCCACTCGCACACAAAAAAAGAAAAAATAAAAATAAAAATAAAAATTGAGTTGTCCTCGTTTGGATAAAATTCAAGATGCACCACATCGAATTACTCTAATATATATGAAATATTCAACTTTTAACAAAAATCTTGAATGACTAACAGTCAACTTCTTTGACCTACATAAAAAAAAAGATATTTTGAATTGTACCCCACTTATTTTACTATAATTCAAGATGCACCCCCACTTATTTAGTTGAAAACATCTCCTGTAAGTGTCGCTAATGAGTTTTGAAAGTGTCGCTAATAAGTTTTTAACGACACTTATAAGGAGGTATTCTCAACTTTTAATCTAACATGGAGGTAATATCAATATCCCCCATCTAACAGGAAAGTAATATCAAAAACCCCTATTTTTTCAATTATGTCAATAAAATTTATAAATCTAATTTTTCAATATATATATATATATATATATATATATATATATATATATATATATATATATATAAAGAAATTTTAATTTAAATATATTCAAATCAAAGTTTAAATATTTTAATTTTTTGTTATTTTTTAGGGGGGTTTTTGATATTATCTCATGTTAGATGGAGGATATTGATATTATTCCCATGTTAGATTAAAAATTGAAAACACCTCCTGTAAATGTCGCTAATGAGTTTTGAAAGTGTCGCTAATAAGTTTTTAACGACGCTTATAGAGAGGTGTTCTTAACTTTTAATCTAACATATGAGTAATATTAATATCCCCCAACTAACATGGGATAATATCAAAAATTCCAAAAAAATAATAAAAATATTTTAGGTGGGTTCACATGCATTTACTAATATTTTTAACATATCCACTCAAAAGTCCTTGTACGACTGTAATCTCACACAAGGAAAATGTTCAAATGTCTGAAAGCGTGAATCTCTCCCTCCCTCACTTGTAGATATTAGCAATTAGCATTGTTCGAATTATCTAAAGCAGTAGTAATACTAGTAGTGCAATCTTGACACTATAATTCCAGTTTCCTGCACGTTCATTTGAACTTTCAAAAGCACTATGCTCGTGTTACTTATTATATCTCCATTGCCCACTTCCTCTTTACAATATTAGACATGTTCATCAACCCCCCCCCCCCCCCCCCCCCCCCCCCCCCCCAAACCCCCTCTGATCTCCCCGCATCCCCACCCTCTCTCTCTCTCTCTCTCTCTCTCTCTCTCTCTCTCTCTCTCTCTCTCTATATATATATATATATATATATATATATATATATATATATATATATATATATATATATATATATATATATATATATATATATATCTGATGATGATGATGATGATGATGAGTTGTCAGTACTGTTATGTTTAGTTCTAACGATAATTTCGATATTTCAGTTTGTCTGCCTAATTAGTAACTATTCTCTGGAATGAAAATTTTGTTATTCAGATATGAGTGTCCGTAGATAGATGATCTTTTAGTGGAGTGTTAGATTACTAATTTTAGTTATTTGGAGAAGAACTAATTATTTTGTTGATCCTTTGATTAGGGAAACTCAATTAGGGTTTGGAGATGATCTAGTGGTGGTATCTACATTGGTTGTGATTCAAGTGTTAGAGCCTGGGGGATTTAGGAGCATAGATGTGCGTGGATTCATTCGGATTGAGATTTTCAATCTAAGGATCGTTATTGTCTTAAAGAATAATTTGTCGATAATAAACTTTTTTTTTGAAAAAAGCCAATGAGAAGCATGTCCATCAAAATTATTGCATTGACGTGGATATGCTCTTAAGCATGTGTCGACCATGATGAACAGTGTTGATCATTGATTAGTTGGTACATTGAATCATCGCACCACGTACAAGGATTTCATCCGGCTATAGCATTACTTCATTAATTTTACCTTCACTCTTCTGTTATTATTGGAAGATGATGCTTTCAGTAGCTGAATCCAGCCAATCATTAATGTGTCTCCACAGTGCAAGTTATGTAAGGTTAGGTCATTGTAATTTGAGACCACAAGTTTTTTTTTTTCTACTTGTTTTTCCTTTTCAAGTTTGTCGATGATAGTATCTGGAGTTTTCTCGTCCTTCTTGTTGAGCATATAATATTGCCAATTATATGAGATTGACATGCAACTAGATAAAGTTGATCAATAATGCTAAGTTTACTACCAAATGCTTACAACTTTCTTACAACCCTCTCTCCCTCCGCTATGTGGGCCACACCCGGTCCCACCTCTCCCTCCAACGAACGGCTGCCACGTGGCGTTCTTGTCACGTGGCGGCCACCAAGACAGCCACCGGATCCCACCTCTCCCTCCTCCTCCAATGGACGGCCGCCACGTGACGGTTGTAAGAGGGTTGTAGGTATTTGGTTGTAGTCATAGCATTTCTCTAAAGTTGATAGCTGTTAGTCAACTTAAACTAAGTCTTCAATAAGTATAGCTAATGTGTTATAGTTGAAAATTTTAGGATCTAAGTAAATTAGGGATTTGAAATCTTCAATTGACTCCAAATTGGTTAATAGTCACATTTTCCCCTTAGTAATTTACCCAGGTTTAGAAATCAGAGCTGTAGGAAATGAAAGTCCAAAATCTGAATCTGAATAATTTTGTGAAGCATCCGATACCTCCTTTTTCTAGAGCTCCTCCTATGCATGATTTCCAGTGAATTCTGAGAAGCACTAGAACCAAAAACATTCCAAAAATCAGTAATGTGTCTGTGTCACATCGAGTCAGACACGGCACATACACTCTTGGGTTATACCATAACACGTCAAAATATGTGTTGTGTCCATGTCACCATATTCATATTGTATCCTCTTGTATTTGTGTCCGTGCAACATAAATGAATCTAAGGCTTTCATTACTCAGGGTAGTCCACCGTAAACTCTGCACATGAAGCACTTAGTCGCCAAACTTCACTCTGAATTTATTGCAGGTGGAATTATAGCTAGTTTCTCAAAAACAGTATTAGATGAACATTGGAATTATATCTTTTTGATGCTTATTACACAAGCCAAAAACTTTGAATGGGCTATCTAAACGGAAAGTCAATTCAGTGATCCAAATGAATTGGTAGAAGTGCCAGATAAGTCATCTTCTACTTCTATTTCCTCTTTCAGTCTACATCTTAGGAGTCCAATTTTTCAAGAAAGGCTCCTTTAATAGTAGCTATGCTTGTTTATGAAGTTGTAAACTCCTTTTATACAGCTGTGTATCCTTAGAATGATCCTGACACCATTATTTTAATATCAATAATTAATGCACAATTAGATACATTTATAATGAACCTTTCTGGATTAGAATTCACATCTCCTCTTCCAACTTAGAAAGTTGTAGTGCACTTATATACAAGACATATATTATACAGGATAACTCTTTATTCCAGTAAGAAGTTGATAGAAAGAGAAATAACATAATGACTCGAAACTCTTTCAGATAGCTAAGGGTTTGAAAACGATCGGAAGCCCGGATTGTGGTTGTAGCGTAAGCCTCTCTGTCGGCTCGTGCTTGTAATCGGGGGAGAGAGAGAATGAGAACCTTTGAAGGATCAGTGCTATGGCCATCTTCGCTTCCAGCATCGCAAAGTTCTGACCGACGCATGCTCTTGGTCCCATCGAGAATGCTAGCAGAGCATTCGGATGCTTGGCAGCCTTTGTGACCCCGTTTTGAAACCTCTCTGGATTGAACTCGTTTGCATCGTCACCCCAGAGATCTTTGTTGTGATGAATGACAACAAGCGGCAGTGTCAAAATCGTGCCTTTAGGTATCATCAGGTTTCCTAAGTTCATGTCTTGAGCAGCCTTCCTTACCATCAATGTTATCGGGGTATAGAGCCTCAAGGCTTCGAAGAGAACCATTGACACCTGCAGAGGGATGGAAACTGAAGCAATATTGGACTATACTTAAGGTGTTGAGTAGGCTTTACCAGTTTAAACTTGCTGAGGTTGTCTGTACTGGGAATTTCCATCCCGCATTCACTCATGACTTCCTCTCGTAGCCTCTCCTGCCAATCTTGGTTTGTACTCAACAAGAACATAGTCCAGGTTAGCAAATTGGAGGTTGTCTCATGCCCGACAAAGAAGAACGTCTTGCACTCTTCTACGATCTCATCCATGTTCAATCCTGTGCCCTCCTGCATCTGGGTGGATTCTATCATCAGTCCAAGTAGATCGTTACTGTGGCCTGGGTGCTTGGAACTTAGCCGACTCTGGATGATGCTCATTAGCATGTTCCTTGTTTTTCTTTTGAGTTTCCACCTTTGTCGATTTCTCTGGGTAGGAAGATACCTATAAATAGAATGATTTTACTGGAATCAGTATACAAATCCTCACTATAATTACTCTTAGAAGCTTTTCAAGGCGAAGGTTTACTTGAATCCAGGGATTTCTCTGTTCAAACTAACAGCCAGGAGTAGCATCAGGAGCTCCTTCTGTGCCAGAAAGACATCCTTTCCTTCCTTGTAACTGCTCCCGAAAGCAGAATGGGAGATGATATCTGCGGTTAGCTCCTGAAACTGTCTGCTGACCTCTATTGCATTCCCCTCTGCTTGAACTATCTGCCCACGCCAACTATCTAGCATAGACCGGTGCAGTCTGCCATCTTCTTTATCATCGGCTGTAGATCATAAGATCACACGTTGTTGTAGAACTATATATGTTTAAAACGTTATCAACCTTGTCATAAATTGCCCATCTTATAGTTAATTCATGTGAATTTTGATTTACTTCTCTAGAGTACTAATGCTTGGAAGTCACAACTCGACGTGAAAGGATTCAACGAAGAGACAGAAGAACTAATCCGTGATTTTCAGGTTGAGTTCTAACTTCCTTTTTCCAGTTGCAGCACTTGATTGCTGCTATATATCGATGAATGGATTGATAAAAGGACACTATGTTGATATTGCATATCATATTAGTCATTGTTGAATAAATGCGAGACTGAGATTGGTTGAAGTACTCGATATTTATTCATAAAAATGTAAGCTCCAGTTATCTTGGAACTAGCATTTGCTTTAGGAGTAAAACCTCTAAAGTGGGTCGTGTCAGAGTCGGTATGTTGTGTCGTTGAATCAATGTACAGTGGTTGTTTTGGGTCATAGGATTGAGACCCAGAGAAAGGATGAAAGGAACCCGACCTTGAGCTTATCCATAGTGCAAGCATGGCTGACTACTCTCCGGTGTCTAGCCCACAAAGAGCCCTCCGTTATTCCAACCAATCCCCTACCCAAGAGTGCCAGAAAGTATGGGCCGGGGGCAGCCTTGGTGTAGAAACCAAACTTGTTTGACATGCTCCACGTCCGTGATGCAGGGCCTCGTTTGCACCCCAAACCTATAGAAAAAGGTTTCTCCTGTGCAGCGATACACAAAAGCGGAAATGAAAAGGTTTGATTCTAGATATCCGTCAAATAAATAGTTTCTTGTAGTTATTATTATTTTATTTTACTTTAGATCCATGAGGTCAACCTTCAACTAGGTAAAGTTGGGTTTTGGCAACATGAAGTTAGGATTTCATTTGATGCCACAAATGTATCAGAACATCAGGAAGAGGAGGGGAGAGTATACCATACTGAGACATCCACTTCGCATAGTGGGGGAGAACTCTAGGAACGATGTCGAGGGAGTGGATGTCCATCTTTGTCCCCCTCGCATCCTTCTTCAACCTCTTGATCTCCTCTAGACTCCCCGACCAGCTGAACATGGGAGTAGGAGGACCCCTCAGCCCTTGTTTCCGGAACCTTCGTGTCATGTCGTAAGGCTTCCATACTAGATTCACCAAGGCTCCCCAGAGGACCGAAGCCAGTATCACCAACAGAGCTCCGGAAATCAGCTCAAGACGATCCATCAGCTCTCCTCCTTCCTAAGGTGTCATGTGTAGATAAAGTTGAGTGGTAAATATAGCGTCGGTGGAGCTGTTACGAAAAGGATATATAGCCTGTCAGGTGAGCTCGTGGGTGATGCTAGCAAGGGGGGATGTGGTCCCGTTTTTGGTGCGAGGACTCTGACAGATCATCTGAATACATGGCATTCTTGTGCGTTTGCAGCATTTGTCAGTGTATAGTGTTTGAATACTGCAGCACCAATTATATGTTGGTTGCAAGAGCTTGTAAGAAGTTATAGCAGATGTATCCATGCCATTTGATTGGCTTCCGGGGCTGCTTCCTAAGCTTGTAGTTAAATTTGTTAGATTGTATATAGTTTTCGGTTGGACGCTCAGAGGGGGGATGACAATGGAGTTGGTTCAGGTATTACATGAAAATTCAGTCGCATATCGGGTAGGAGGTAGAATTATGAGGTGTAGATAATTGCAATTAGTTCAGGTATTACATAAAAATTTTCTTTTATGGTATATGGGCCCAGCCAATATCGCACCTCATAGGTCAACTCCGATTCGGATCACACTGCATTTCCAACAAGTGGTATGAGAGTCCAAGGTTACGGAACTGGTTTGAGCGGCTCTAATCGGTTCGAGACAGATTTGCTAGACATTCATGCGTATAATCGGACCGATTATACGGCATCACTTCTCAAGGTGGAATAGAAGAATCAACTACACGAATAGGCTTTAAAGGTGGATCTGACGAGTCCAAGGTGGAGCAAGAGGTTGTGGTTGGCACACAATGGTGATGTGGATGAACGTGTCAGGTTTGGTTATGTGGTCGAATGGATCGAGATGACAATATGTTGGATCTCCTGGGTGCTCAGTTAGCGGGAACGAACAAAAGTAGCCGGAGTATGCTAAGGTGGTTCGGTTAGCGGGAACGAGCAAAGGTAGCCGGAGTTTGCTAAGGGTGCTCGGCTAGTGGGAACGAGCAAAGGTAGTCGGGTGTGCTAAAGGTTGTTCGGCTAGCGAAAACGAGTTAAGATGGAGATTGTTAGATTTTATCTCGTTTTCGATTGAGCGCTCAAAAGAGGGGATGACAATGGAGTTGGTAATTTAATGAGGTGGGATCATGAGATGTAGATAATTGAGATTGGTTCAGACATTATATGGAAATTCCGTTTAAGACATATGGACTCAGTCAAATATCGTACCTCATGGACCAACTCCGATTCGAATCACATCGCATTTTTAACAAAATTTCGGACACAATGCATCTGCAACTTTCAGTCAAGTTCACCAGACTGCTACTCCAACCTGCAATTAGGCTGGTAATGAAGTTTGTGATGAACTTTATGTATCTCATGCAGTTAATTATCTGTATCGCAACATCCCCTTCCTCCTCATTCTTCAACCCTTCCCTCCCTGTTGTGGTCGCATGGAGCAGGGAGGCTGCTATAGTTAGGATTAGTTCATTGGTACTTTGGGCTAAGATGGAAAAAAAAGATGTACGTATAATCCACTTTTCCTTCCTAACTAAATTTGTAATGATTGAAAAGAAGTTTATAGACAGGTGACAAAATCGAAGTTATCATTGATATCGAAGTGATGATAGAAAAAAAAAAAATAGTGATGATATTTACAGGTAAACAAACCCTTTTCCTTTGATGTTCACTGCACTGCATCGTGACAAGAAACGTAGATAAAAATCTCTCTAAGCGGTTGTTCCTATCACGCCCAGCTATGGATCGAAACCGAAATCAAATTTTTTTGCTTTAGTACTTTCAAAATCGAAATCGAATTTTTTTTTTTTTCAAACCGAATCGAATATTCGCTTCGGTTCGATTTTTGGTCCAAAACCAAATAATGCTCACCCATAGTCTCCTATGGCACAGTATTGACAAATGTGAGGGGAGACATCGACTTTCAACATATCAACTTCAAGTATCCGACCCGGGGAGCAAATTAGTTGTCCTATATATTTTGTTCCATATTTTTGTCCCATTTCTATTACATGTAAGCCCTAACTGGTAATAGAAAAGGAGGAAGAGAGAGATAGAGATGGGACAGAAATATGAGACAGAATAATGGACAGCAGATTTGCTCTCCCCGATCCGTCCTCACGATCTTTACAGACTTATGCTTGAGTATTCCCTCAGGCAAGGTATATACAACATAATTTATGTTGCAGGTCATGTATGAGGAGGCTAGCCAAGTGACAAATGACGTTGTTGGTGGTATCTGCATCGTCGCTTCCTTCTGCGTAGAGGAGAAGGTGATGTAAGCTTATGCAGAGGCCGCATGACGGAGTGAGAGGCGAAGCAAAGGTGGAGGAGGGAGGAGCGGAGGTAGGACGGAGCAGAGACCGAGCGGAAGGCGGATACCGAGCAGGAGGTGGAGCGAAGGCGGAGGCAGATACCGAGTGGGAGGCAGAGCGAAGGCGGAGGAGCAGAAGCCGAGTTGGAGGCTTTGCGAGCGGAGGAGGGGGAAAGAAGGATAAGTCGGTTTCTCTCATTATTAATTTTTGTAGGACGGATTTTTTTTCTTTCTTTCTTTTTTTGATTATTTTATTAGATTTAATTTATGAATTTTATAAAGTCACTACAAAACTTACTCAGGACTGTCTATTTTTTATTTAAAAATTTGTCGCTAAAAAAAATTGTCATGACCCATACTCGGAATAAGTGCACGAGTAAGTGGGTACGTCCAGCCTACGCAGCAACATCTATGGTAGAACGTTGTCTAGGTCACAATACTATCTATCACATCTCACAATAATATATAACCTTTCAATGAACTCAACTCCATAAGGAGGACAAGATGAATATAATATAATGTCATACCAATACTCAATAACAATAATCTATAAGGAAGAAGTACAATACGGTAAATATATGAAATGATATAAAAGATGTTCTAACACATAAGTCTAGAAATAACATCTCAAACAATAGCAAAAAATCTAAGAGTATAGCTAACTCAAATACAACATAAGTCTCAAATAGTACAACTCAGAGTATCTCTAAATGGAAGAATCCAAATACAATATAAATGTTAGGCTCTAAGTCACTACTAATGGATCCTCTACTAGAACGGGATCCTTCTGAAGCTCCTGGATGTTGTCCTCATCTACTCTCGATCCATAGTATGTGGGATAAAAGTCCTCGAGATCCTCTGAAATATGTTATCCAGTCTGGATTGGAGCGAAGCACATAAACTAACAACAGTTCCAATTATAATGATAAAGACTATAAAATTGTAAGTATTAAAAATACAATATAAAAATAATGCTGAAATAATAAAGAAACTGGTGCACAGATAATCATATCACGGGCAATAATGAACTGTAAATAAACAAGGGAATGACTATATCAGCAGGTGTAAACTGGAATAGAGAAATATGAATACTAGATAAGTGCCTTAAAATATTAGTTATTATGTGATCGACTTGGGACAAGATCAGACTCTACCATATATGATTGGCTATGCACAAGTACATGTAAGGGATCAGGTCAATCAAGTATGATTGACCATGCACAAGTACAGGTAAGGGGATCAGGCCAATCATATATGGGAAGCTATGCACAAGTAATAAGATTAGGCTACACCCTCGCATGGTGAGGGTGAGCTATGCACAAGTAAGTGGGGGTATAATCACATAATCGACTAATAGTTTTCTTTCCTCGGCTAGTACGATGGATCCAATCACGACTCCTTATGACATGTATCTATAATACTAGCCCGTGAATCCACTGTCAGAAATTGAGTATAACACTACAAAACTAGAATCATAGTAATCATCAAATTAACGAAAACTGTTAGATAATATACTTGCCTGTGGTCCTGAGCAATGTGATGCAAGTCGATGTCCGAACTGGTGTCACACTGACCTAGATATAAAATTTTAAGCCATATGGTGTTTTAGAGTCAATAATATGTCACGCCATGATCTCCCGTAAGAACTGACCGTCCTCGCTGGGCGGGAATCACCGCGCCAGCGCTCCAGCAGAATGATCATTTCCATCAGAATGTGATGTCATGCGAGCCTGGGGTTGTGCCTTAACAAGGCAACATTGTTAAAGTTTTGGCTATCATCGAAACGATCGAGTACGCAGCGGAGGGACAGTGTTGTAAACAATAATCCATCTGAGTATACGGAACAAAGTTCAAGGCACAAGATTCTCTGAATACAATGGCATCATTCCATATATTATATTCCTCTACACAAAAGCATCTCAAAGCAATCGATACGGCTCAAGGCATCGAAACCAGATTTTTGGGTCCTGGGGATGAGGCACGGCTATAACTTTTTTGGACGATCCAGCACCTGCGAAAAAGTAAACTATTGGTGGGTCAGCACTTTGGAGAAAGTACTGGTGAGTCTAAAATCAACGAACAGAAGCAATATTCACTAAAACCAACACTAAGTAACTATGTTATAAAATATTACATTACTATTGATCTTTCTAGTTTTACCTATGTTCGTTACATGCAGTACAAGAACAGAGTCATATTACTTCTTTTGGAAATATCTTTGAAATCAGAGTTCATGTTCGATATATAAGCAAGCAGACAAGAAGTTCACACACGATAAGCAAGTTCGATTACTATCTCTAGTGCGCAGCGTATCTCGTGAGTCATATCCATTCTTTCAAAGACTTTAGTATGCATCTAGTGGACTATCTTCTTATACTATTCAAGGCGGTCATCAATATTCAAGCAATTATGCAAGTCTAGGTGCGATACAATTCGATATGCAATATAATATATCACTTATATAGTGATTCTTACCATTTTTGCCGAGCGGTTATCCCTGCAGCAGACATACAAGTTAGCAACACTTGTATATATATATATATATATATATATGAATAGGATTCTCTTTTCCTGTCCATCTCTGCATCAAACAGTTATGTATGCAAGAAGGTAAACCTAGCATGCACCCTAACTACATGATGGCCCACGGAAAACCCATGAATAGCAGTATCTGGGACTACAAGCCTAGGCTAACTATTAAACAGGACACCCCCCTAATCGCGAGGACTACAAGCCTCAGGGTATTTCAATTTCTCCCCCAGGATGAACAATTTTCAGTGCCCCAGAAATGGTTCGAGAGATAAACCTTGTGCACAAGTTGTCCAAAGACCGATGCAATGAATACGATTCTATCAGATAAAGACTATATAATGCACATGTTCGAGACAAGCAAACACGATATCAAGCGATAGAGCCAAAGCCCTCAATTCTTTTCTTTCAATCAAATTGATAGGTTCGATAAGCTCTCGATCAATTCGATAGGTTCAATCTTCTTTCTTTCAATTAATTGATATGTTCAATAGCAATACTAAACAAGTTATCAAATAGTTATATCTCTTTACAAGCGATCAATGAAACATGTTCAAGCAATCTAGTTCTTTTAATAGGTGGCAAGCAAGAACAGTTCTATATATCTATCATGCAAATTCTATCTTGTTTAACATACGATACAAACATATGAATATTTTTTTACTCTTGTTTATTAGCATGGCAGCGGTTCGTTCGATAGCGGTGTTCGTGTAACTAAGCATCCAATATTTCTATCTTTTTTTTAGCATGGCAATGGTTCTATCTCTTTTTAGACAAGCATTCAAGTTCTCTAGTTAAGCAAGTAGATTTATTTCAATAACAAGCTATACGAGTTCTCTTATTAACTATACGAGTTCTCTTATTAAACATTCAGAGTCAGGTTCGATCATTCTTCTTTTGGAACTATCTTATTAAGCAGACAAGCATTGCAAAAAAACTCAGATTCATTATTAAGGTGTGCAAGAATCAGAGAACGAAGTTATGTCCACTCACCTAGATCAATCGTCTAGTATTTCGATTGGAAACTCTCCGATAAGGCTTCTGCTCGAGCCAGCAAAGTGATATCTCTTGTACATAGTACCTACGCGGAGCGAGACCTACGCGGAGCGGGACACTACATACTTACCCACCAAGAAAGAGTTTCATCCTCGAAACTCAAGGAGAAAATTTTGATATCCAGAGTAGCGATAGTCCTCATCCCTCATCATCCTCAATCAAAAATTCTAGCAATCTATAACAATCACTCAAGCAAACCGAAATCAGAAGACATAACTCTCAAGCAATAAATCAAATTCAGAAAACTTTTGTGCACATCTTTGAGAATATCTATGGACTTATTGTATGGAACGTTCAACTCTGCAATGATATAAAAGCAAAAGGAATCGTCATCTAAGAACAACAATGAAATGGACGTAAGACCAGAGGATCGAGTTGCTCTGATACTATTACGTCATACCCTTATCTCCCGCAGGAACCGACCACCCCCGATGGGCGCGAATCACCGTGTCAGCACTCCGGCGGGACGATCATTTCTATTGAGATGTGATATGTACGAGCCTGGGATTACGCCCGCACAAGGCAACATAGTTAAAGTTTTGGCTATCATCGAATCGATCGAGTATGCAGCGAAGGGACAGTATTGCAAACAATAATCCATCTGAGTATATGGGACAAAGTTTAAGGCACGAGGTTCTCTGAATATAATGGCATCGTTCCATACATTATGTCCCTCTATAAAAAAAATTAGCTCAAAGCAATCGATACAGCTCAAGGCATCAAAATCAGATTTTTGGGTCCTGAGGATGAGGCACGGCTATCGCTTTTTCGGACAATCCATCACCTACAAACAAGCAAACTGTTGGTGGATCAGCACTTTGGAGAAAGTACTGGTGAGTCTAAAATCAACGAACAGAAGCAAAATTCACTAAATCCAACACTAAGAAATTATGTTATAAAATATTATATTACTAGTGATCTTTCTAGTTTTACCTATGTTCATTACATGCAGTACAAAAACGAAGACATATTACTTCTTTTGGAAACATCTTTAAAATCAGAGTTCATGTTTGATATACAAGCAAGCAAACAAGCAGTTCATCCACGATAAGCAAGTTCGATTACTATCTCTAGTGCGCAGCATGTCTCGTGAGTTATATTTATTCTTTCAAAGACTTTAGAATGCATCTAGTGGACTATATTCTTATACTATTCAAGATGATCATCAATATTCAAGTAATCATGCAATTCTAGGTGCGATGCAATTTGATATGCAATATATTATATCACTTATATAGTGATTCTTAACCCTTTTGCCGAACGATTATCCCTGCAGTAGACATACAAGTTAGCAACATTTTCATATATATATGAATAAGGTTCTCTTTTCCTTTTTATCTCTGTATCAAACGGTTAGGTATGCAAGAAGGTAAACCTATCATGCGTCCTAACTACATGATGGCCCACGGGAAACTCGTGAATAGCAATATCTAGGGCTACAAGCCCAAGCTAACTATTAGACATGACACCCCCCTAATCGCGAGGACTACAAGCCTCGGGGTGTTTCAATTTCTTCTCCAGGATGAACGATTCCCAGTTCCCCAGGAACGGTTCGAGAGATAAACCTTGTGCATAACTTATCCAAAGACCGATGCGATGAATGCGATTCTATCAGATAAAGACTATACAATGCACATGTTCGAGAAAAGCAAACACGATATTAAGCGATAGAGACTAAGCCCTCAATTCTCTTCTTTTAATCAAGTCGATAGGTTCGATAAGTTCTCGATCAATTTGATAGGTTCAATCTTCTTTCTTTCAATCAATCGATATATTCAATTGCAATACTAAATAAGTTATTCAAACAGTTATATCTTTTTACAAGCGATCAATAAAACATGTTCAAGCAATCTAATTCTTTTAACAAGTGACAAGCAAGAACAGTTCTATATATCTAGCATACAAATTCTATCTTGTTTAGTATACGATGGAAACATATGAATATTCTTTTACTCTTGTTTATTAGTATGGCAGCGGTTCGTTCGATAGCGGTGTCCGTGTAACTAAGCATGCAACATTTCTATCTTTTCTTAGAATGGCAATGATTCTATCTCTATTTAGACAAGCATTCAAGTTATCTAGTTAGACAAGCAGAATCGTTTCAATGACAAGCTATACGAGTTCTCTTATTAAACATGCAGAGTCAGGTTCTATCATTCTTCTTTTGAAACTATCTTATTAAGCAGACAAGCATTACCAAAAAACTCAGATTTATTATTAAGGTGTGCAAGAATCAGAGAACGAAGTTTTGTCTACTAACCTAGATCAATCATCTTGTGTTTCAATTGGGAACTCTCCGAGAAGGCTTCCGCTCGAGCCAGCAAAGTGATATCTCTCCAACAAAGTGATATCTCTTGTATATATTTCCTATGCGGAGCGGGGCACTACATAATATATTTAATTAACTCAAAACTATATTTCTAGGTCAAAACTAGGTCAAAGTTGTCAAACTAGGTCATTTCTAGTCAATACTAGGTCTCTAGGTGTGAGACTCGTCTCACTGTTCTAGTATATGTATATATTTTATGCGTATTATACATGTATAACTTGCTTATTATTTAATTGCTTACATCTTGATTTATGCATTCATGCATTGATTAGGTTATTTTTGCAAATTTTTCTTAGTTGCATGCTTTGGACCGTTGTTTCCTTGGTTTTCTTAGTAGTTGGCTGTTATGAACCCGAGTGAGAGGTATGGATTATGATCGAATGGCCTACCATCAATCCCTTGGTTATATAAGCAATCCCATTCTCTTTCCTTCACTTTTCTTTTCTTTTTCTTTCTTCGTTTCTTTCCCAGCAGAGAGCAGCAGCCGAGCTTGGCCTTGGGTGTGGGTAACCTTGGTAGTATTAGGATAGAACTTGACTGTAGGCAAGTATATCTTACCAACCGAAGGAACAACCATGGATCTTGTTTTAATTCTTAGTATAACTTGCTTAATCACTAGATAGGTTTCATTTGCTTAATACTTAGAACTTGTCTTCATGATAATTTTGATTTTCTTGTATTGTTGCTCATGGAGCCCGAGAATAGCAAGTCGAAGAATGCAAAGTTGGCCTGAAAATATATACAAAGAGTACGCGGAGAACCATTGTCGCATAAGCGAAGTTCCAGTCAGCGCACTTGTGTGTGTTTTATATATTCCTTAGAAAGTGCACCAAGATATGTTGATTACTCTGTGCGCACTTTTTTACTCCTATGTACGTTTTGTACTATGACAATTCCTTCAAAAATATGCCAAATCTCCCTTGGCGCACTTTTGAATGGATCTACAAGTCATCAAGAATATGCGTCACTGCTTAAAAGCCAAGTTGGTGCACTTTGCAGATATTGCAGAGTTGGCGCACTTTGGTAAAAAAAATTATAGGGAAACTTTGTTTCTTGTGGAGAATGGCGCACTCCGCTATGTAGCACACTATTCGGCATCCTTCAGAGACAGCACTTTGTAGCCTTCATAAATTACTTAATGACTAAACAAAGACTTTTGTCCATTCTCGTGAATTGTGTTCTTAATTGCAGAGTCGTCTCGATTGTTGTACCATGCCTCGAGACTTTTATTTTATCTTTTAGTACCCTCCAATACCTATTTTTGTGCCAAATCTTTCTTTCCCGTTTGTGCTCCAAATCTGACTTTGCCCGTTTGTGCGTCAAATCTATTTTTGGCCATTTATGCACCAATGTTCGTTTGTGCGCCAAATCTATTTTTGGCCATTTATGCGTCAAAACCCGTTTGTGCGCCAAATTTGTGCACGAATGTTACTTTTTGCCTAAGTTTATGAGCCAACCCTAAATTGTTAATTTATGCGCCTACATGCTGGTATTCTATTTAATGTGCTTAACTATTAATGATTCTCTAGTTCTCTTTTATCCTGTTATTTTAGTTAATCATGGTTATTTTCTGAACCAGACATTCTTAATATTTGTCTTAATTTTTTGATATGATCTAGTGATTTTACATTATAATTGAACTCCTGAATCTTGACATGAAACAGAGCCTGTATTGACAATCCTGATCCTATATTGATAATTACTCCTGATCCTGATACTCCTGATAGTGACTCGACATAGCGCTCTCCTAATTTGAGAATTCCTATAACTGTCCTGATCAAGGCTATTAATAGCACATGTATTGCATAACATGTATCCCCGTGGTTGATTTTGATTGTATTTATCAAGTTTTTTTTCTATCTTGCATCATGTCTAAGACAGATTCCTGAGCACCACGGTTGAAAATCCTTGATAATTGTTCAGGTTAATAACTAGAATAATAATCTAGAAAGCATCTAGATTGATTTCCTGGCTACATACAATCCTGGTATCCCAACGACACATGATGGATTTAGAGCTTTCCGTCGTGAGGGGAATACTTCCAGCACACCGTCGAATGTTACACTACTAGAAAAGATAAGAATATGATTATACCTGATAAATATATACTATGTACATGTTCGTCGGGATAACCCGGATAGTCTGCAGAGCATGTGGCTATAAGGAATCTCAAACTGCATAATTAGTAACTAGGACTGTGATAACCCTAGTTAGTTAACGATAGCAAGCCGTAGGACATGATTGGCCGTGATTGCTAGATTTTCAGTCTAGTCTAGCCCCGCCATGTAACAACTGATCTTAAGAACAATAATTGAAGCCTGACTCCAGATATCCATATTTTATACTCTAGAGCATGTTTAATTATTATTACATGTTGCACTTATTTAAATATTCTTCGTACTATTTCTTGTTTTTTTGCATGCTGATTTTAGTTCCTAAGATTGGCTCCCTTGTGGTACTTGCTATTTTGGGAACTGATCCCTCTGGTTTTGTATGACCAAATTTTGAGCAGGACTGCAGGATCTCCCGTACTTTCCTCCTCAAGATGGTGAACATGAGGAGCACCCGAAAACATGAGTGAATTTCTTCTTCATCACCCACCTGATCTTGTACATTATTCTTTTGAGGCATTTAGCCACCGAGCAAGTATTTAGCTCATGCTTTGGAACATAACATTCTAGCTTATGGGTCTACATATATGTTAGCGACGTTTAGCGACGTTTAGCAACCATAATTGAACTTATAGCGACTATTCTTTTAAAATCTTAATAAAAGTCGCTAAATGTCGCCATTTAGCGACGCCTAGCGACGATTTTTACCGAGTCGCTAATTTAGCGACGTTTTTACTAGGAGTCGCTAAAATACGTCGCTAATCCCGCTTATTCTAGTAGTGATATAAAGCATATTCTAGACTATAGCTAGAGCTGATCATGAAATATTGTACTCTACTAGTTCTTTATTTTGGTAACTAACTTCATGATCATCTGTGTATGTATAGTTTGGAATACCTTACTATTATATGTTTGGTGATCATACATCTTGTAACTTATTGCTAGCTTGGGATTGAGACACATAAGATTTTTGACCCAGGATTGCCTGATGGATTGTAGAGTAAACCCTCATATATCTAGATAGCCGTAACTGTATCACGGGGTATAGAGTACTCTGGTATACGTAGCTGGCTCTGTTTGTCCCCTGCTCTCTAGTATTCCGGTTTTGGGGCATGACACGGTTTAAGTGGTGGCACATGAAGGTCTAAAAATTTAGAAGTGTGAGAATTTTGCCGATATTTATATGTCTCAATCATGCTACTCCTTGATCTCCTCCAAGTGTCGAACTTATATCATTGGATTCAATAGTCCTGGACATCGCCAATTACGATATCATCTTAGGCATAGATTGGCTCGGAGCGTGCAATACGATAATTGACTGTGCGAAGAAGAGAGTTGTGTTTCGCATTCCTGCCAAGGCAGAGTTCTCTTATTCTTGTAGTCCGGCGGCTAAAACAGCGATGGTGGTATCAGCAATGACGATAAGATATATGTTATATTCGGGGTGTGAAGGGTACCTTGCTTCTGTATGAGACACTCGGATGAAGGGCGCAGACTCGGGAGAGACCGAAGTCATAGCAGAATTTTTCGACGTATTTCTAGAGGAGATACTTGGAATGCCTCTAGACCGAAAATTTGAGTTCAGTATTGACACCTTTCTAAATACTCGGCCGATATCAAAATCTCCATATCGGATGGCTCATGTCGAATTGAAGGAACTGAAGTCACAACTACAAGAGTTGCTAGATTATGGCTACATTCATTCAAGTATTTCACCTTGGAAAGCTCCAATACTGTTTGTGAAGAAGAAAGACGGCACAATGTGTCTTTGCATAGATTATCTGAAATTAAACAAAGTGACAGCCCAGAACAAGTATCTATTGCCAAGAATTGATGATATGTTTGACCAACTTCAGGGCACAACCGTATTTTCAAAGATTGATCTTCGTTCACGATTTCACCAATTGAAGATCAAACTAGAGGATATTCCAAAGTTGGCTTTTCGTACAAGATATGAACACTACGAGTTTTTGGTTATGCCTTTTGGTTTGACAAATGCTCCAGCGGCTTTTATGGATATGATAAATCGAGTATTCCGTCCCTTCATAGACAAGTTCGTCTTCGTATTCATCGATGATATCTTAATCTACTCTATAGAGAGAGAAACTCACGTTGAACATTTAAGGACTATACTGCAGACACTTTATGAACATCAGTTATATACAAAATTAAGAAAGTACGAGTTCTGGATTAGCAGTGTGGCTTTTCTTGGACATGTTATTTTAGTAGATGGTGTATCAGATGACCCGAAGAAGATAGTGGCAGTGGTGGAATGGAAACAACCTACATTGGCTAGTGAGATCAGAAGTTTTCTTGGCTTGGCTGATTACTATTGGAGATTCATAAAGAACTTCGCGAAGATTGCGTCGCCTCTGACTCGCCACACCCAAAAGGGAGTAGTATTCAAATGGACAGACAACTGTGAGTGCAAAATTGAAGCAGCAGCTCGTATCAGCTCTAATTCTTACTCTTCCAGATGGACTTGATGGATTTCAGATCTACAACGATGCATCTCAGCTCATATTGTGATGTGTTCTTACGCAGCATGAGAAAGTAATTGCCTATGCCTCAAGATAGCTGAAACAACATGAAAAGAATTACTCGTCGCATGATTTTGAACTTACGACAATTGTGTTAGCGTTAAAATTGTGGCAACACTATATCTATGGAGTTTCCTGCAAGATCTTCACAGATCACAAAAGCCTTAAGTACATATTCACGCAAAAGAAATTAAACTTGAGGCAACGACGATGGCTGAAATTGATAAAGGATTATGACTTGATGATTGCTTATTCACCGGGAAAAGTAAACGTTGTGGCAGATGCATTGAGTCAGAAATTCGTTGAATTATTATCTGTGTCAAGCAGGTTACTTCGATATTTAGAAGAAATGGGCATTGAATACAAAGTTTGTACACAGGGAGCGCAGCTGGCTTAATTGCAGTTAGAACCAAACTTGCTCGAAAAGAATAAATTTGCGCAAAAGGATGGCCTATTCCTGCAGAAGATACACGAGTTAATTTCAGCAGGAAAGGCAACTGATTTTATGGAATACGAGAATGGAACACTATAGCTTAAGGGTAGATTATGTGTATATAAGGATGATGAACTCAAGAAGGAAATACTTACTGAGGCTCATTACTCTAAGTACACCTTGCATCCAAGAAGCACCAAAATGTACAAGGATCTGCGCACAATATTTTGGTGGTATGGCATAAAGAAAGATGTGGCACTGTTCGTGTTACTATGTCTAGATTGTTAACGTGTGAAGACAGAACACCAGCGACCCGACAGAGAGTTGCAGAACCTTGCCATCCCAGAATGGAAGTGGGAGGACGTCTCAATGGATTTCATAGTGGGCTTACCAAGGACGCCAAAGGAAAATGATACGATTTGGGTCATCGTGGATAGACTGACCAAATCGGCTCATTTTATAGCAATCAAAAATACAAGGAGCGCTGACCGTTTGACTAAAATTTACTTAGATCAGATTGTCCTGAGAGTGCCAGTCTCAATTATGTCTAATAGGGATGGACGGCTCTTGTCTCGATTCTGGAAAAGCCTTCAAGCGATAATGGGCACCAAGTTGCATTTCAGCTCGGCGTACCATCCGCAGACTAATGGACAGACCGAGAGAGTAAACCAAATCCTAGAAGACAAGTTATGACTATGCATTCGAGATTTGAAGGCAAGTTGGGATACCTATCTATCGCTGGTGTAGAAGCATGAAAAATACGCTGGGAGGATCTACGCAACCTCTTGATGCAGAGCAGCATAAACAGAGGCCTTCAAAGCCATCAAGCGTGCAACAGAGCTTTTTTCGCTAAAACACAGCATGAAGTGTAAGCTCAAAGGACCATCCGCGTAAGTGCAGTACTTCCAGGCCGCTCCAGCGTAATACAGAGTTCTTCATCGACTCCATGGCGTAAAACTCAGCCGCTCTCAAAGCAGCGTTAATGCGTACGAGGAACGCTTCGTTTTCTCCGAAATGAACCTGTCAAGTCACGCAGTGAACCTGGCCTCTGACTCCTGACAAAAAGTGCTGCACGGCTACCCAGACGACGGCTGGAAACGATGGCAGACCCCTCGGGACGCGCCCACAGTATGATGGCGGATCTCGGCATTTAATGCAGAGGATTTGGTTGAAATATCACCAAACCGTCGGTTACCAAAGCCCCCCCAGCGTAAACCGCTCTTTCGCGTACAAAAGAATACGCCGCCTTGTTTTACACAGGCAAACATGAGCTGTTTTACGCTCCGCAGTAGACAAACCGCCTGCCACGTCAAAAGCTGCACTTCGTACAGGGCCCGAGGCACGTCTCTACGTCAAATTGCACAGAGCGGTGACAGTTTCCCTCAAGACACGTCTCTGCGACGGATGCACAGAAGGGCTGCAGACCTTCAAAATACGTCTCCGCATTTAATGCACAGGATGGTGGCAAATCTCTGTAAAAGATTTGATTACACCTTCGAAAGCCGTAATTCCGGCGAAGACGTCCACATCAACACTCTGGCACGGTACACAGCGGCTTCTACGCCCATTCAGGATCTGTGCTCATTCGGCTTCAAACGCCCACTCAGTCTCTACGACCATTCGGCTGCTATGCCTGTTCGGCTTCTATGCCTGTTTGGCTTCTATGTCCATTCGGCTTCTACGCCTGTTCAGCTTCTATGCCTATTTTGGCTTCTACGCCAGGGGTGACAGTCATTTGGCTTCTACGCCAACCTCTTCTACACAAGGGATACCTACCTACGTGGCTTCTACGCCGTGATCCTCGCAGCAGATATACGCATTTTGTCCCCTTAGTTGGACACGTGTCACATGCTCACTCAAAAGGTCATTTATGCGCAGGCATTGGTTATTTTAACCGTTGTGTAAAAGGGTGTTGTACTGTCCACTCCTCGGTTGTTACACCGACGGAGTGGTCACTGTCACCAAAACTCTATAAATAGAGACCCCTATCAATGGGGAACAAGGTCGACAATTTGGAAGATCGAACCAGGTCGGAGAATTGGTAAAAAAGAGAGAGAGAGAGAGAGAAGGAGAAGGAGAGAAGAGTCCGGAGCTCAGGCAAAGAGTAGGGGTCGACGGCTCTGGCACCGTGCATCCACCCTCCTCCGCAGCCTTCGAAGCCGCTACCCGTCTCCCACGGCACTTCTTCAACATCGTGTAGTCCAAGGGCTAAAGTGATCGACTGCAGATCAGACACCTATAGCAATTTATACCCAGATTAAATAAATTATACTCTCGCATCCTCGTATAGGATCGAATTGTACAAGTTTGTTTGTAAACCAAAGGGCACGGGTCTCGTATAAACCCTGTCATTGAAATACACTTTCATTCTTTTGTTTAATACCACAAACAGCTGGCAGAGTTCGCTTATAATAACAGTTATCAGGCAAGTAATCAGATGGCCCTGTATAAAGCACTATATGGACGCAAGTGTCGATCACCGATATGTTGGAAGAAAGTCGATGAATAAAAAGTACTCGGACCGGAACTTATTGAACAAGCCATCGAGAAAGTTCGCATGGTGCAAAAAATCTTCGAGTTACTCAAAGTCGTCAGAAAGCTACGCGGATGTACATAGGAGACCTTTGAAATTCATGGAGGGTGATCATGTATTCCTAAAGGTGACACATATGTGAGGTGTGATGCGGTTCAACGTCAAAGAAAAATTGAGTCCACGGTTTGTTGGACCATTCGAGATTCTAGATTGGGTGGCACCAGTAGCTTATCGACTTACACTACCTTCTGCTTTCGTGGAAGTGCATGATGTCTTCCATGTTTTCCAACTAAGGAGATACATGCATGACCTGATTCACGTAGTAAACTTCAATTAACTTGAGCTGAGTGCCGACCTATCTTACTCGGAAGAACATGTTCAAATCCTAGACAGGAAAGATAAGACCCTACGAAATCGATCGGTGGCTTTGGTCCGTGTGTTGTGGCAGAATCATACAGTTGAGGAATCGATATGAGAGCATGAGGAAGAGATGCAAAAGCAGTACCCTTCCCTATTCGATAACCTAGAGGTAGAACCTTTGTTTTAAGTTTCGAGGACAAATTTTTTTCTTAGTGGTATATTATGTAGTGTCCCGCTCATAGCGGTGCACTATATAAGGCTTGTGGCTCGATTGACTCAGTCAAAATTGAGTGTGGGAAAACTTTACGGCAGAATCGCTCACGGACAATGCAATAAACCTTTCCAATTGATGGATCGGCTTCTGTTGGAATGAGTCAAATAGTTTCGTTGGATTTTTGGTTGGCTTTCTTGGATTTTTGCTGCTTAGTTTTAATGAATGCATTTTTGTAATTAATTTTTGATAATTAATTGTTTAACCTATTTCCATCGATTGCATGCATTCATTCTAGAGAACTATGAGAGAAATGAAGACAGTAGTCTAACCAATTGTTGGTGCCAATGCAGATAGACGCGTGACCAAAGCCTGAGCGAGCAAGCATCCTTTTCCCTTGACATTTTCTATTTGGTGAACGGTTATGTCCCTTCTTCTTTACTCCTTCATGCCAATAATCAATAATGTTCTCTTATCACCTTGCTAAGTCTAATGATCGATAAAGCCACTAATGCCACAAGTTTGATACCACTATTATAAATCAATAGAATTATATTAATAAGAGGAAAGTTCAATTATGTAACACATGAAAGGATATAATCATTGTGTCGTGGTTTGGTGTCGTGACTTAGCGGTAAATTGGAGTCTACAGACTACCAATCGAATCAAATGAATAAGTATGCTGAAATAAGAATAGGGAAATATGCATTGTTGCTCTGAATGTTTCAATACCTTACACTACTATTTATGCTTATCATATAGCCGTAGATGCATTGTATGGTCATGAACAACTTGTGCACATGGTAGTAAATTTTTTTCGAACGGAACCTGGGAAACTAGGGACCGTTCGGTCCAGGAAAAATATGAGCGTTTTGGTAGCACCGGGTATAAGCGAGACATTCATTGAGGCTTGCTACCTACTTTGAATGGCGCATCGCATATCCATCGAAGTCCTATATGGCATGTCCATCGTGGTGCTACACCACAAATGACCTAGTGAGAATGAATTTTATACTACTAATGTCGTATGTAAGGGCAGTAAGAATAATACTGTAAATTATATGGGAACGGCCATTGGCCGGGATAAACATTCCATATGTGCGAAGCTTATATATATTTTACTGCATGAACTATTGCTTATAAACTATTGCCTATTAAAATATTATATTTATAATATTTCCTATTTTACTGTTTCCTTAATCGAGAAGTGTTGGTTTAGGTAAATGGGCTAGTTCTGCTCACCAGAATAAGTTAAGTACTGGCCTACGTCTTTGTGGGCAAACCAGGTGACCGAGATACCGAAGGTGCTCAAAGGAATTAAAGCTTTCATTGCAGTTTTTTCAAGCTTCTTATTATTTTTAAAGTATTTCAAAGATTTCTAGTAGCTGCTTTCAAGTTTCCAAGAAGTAATAAAGGGGTATAATGTATGGGATAAGAATATTATTTTATGTCATCCTATCAGTCTTTCTTTTATGCAAAGCTATGTAAGCCGTCCAAGCATTTTCATTTCGGTGCTGAGAAAATTGTACTTCGTTGCAATGAATAAATAAAAAAATTATGTTTTTCCTATACAAATGTGTATTTTATAATTTGTTGCTGTGTTGTGGAACTATTTACAAAAGATATTTGACACAATGTGCACGTTCTTGCCTTGTACAAGGGCAACCCCAAGCTTGTACGGCATCACGCCCAGCGAGGACGAACGGTTCTACAAAACCGAATGAGAGGACGAATCGGTTCTGCGGAACCGGGGCGTAACAAGTTGGTATAAGAGCACAGTTTAAAGTTCCTCGAATTTCAAAAATTGGTTTTCAAGTGGAACTTTTCAAACAATAACGATTTTTTCAGTTGATTTGCTTTTCGATATTGATGCATGAAATAATGTTCCATACAATAAGCCCATAAATATTTTATAGGTGCTAATAAAAATTATTTCTTTTGCAGATGACTAAGGGTGATAGTGCCAAGACAACATCGTCGTCTGACCCAATGGACAAAGTAATAAAAATATTAGAGGTGTAGAGGCAGGAAAGCGATGCACATTATAAGATGATTGAGGTACAACCTCATGAGCTTCAAGCGTAGATTTCCAACCAGTTTCAAGTGCGATTTGACACGCAACAGAAGCAAGTTGATAACTTGTCTTAACTGGTTGCTACATTAACTGAGAATAAAAATGCGACCGCAGTGGCTGCCGCTAAAGAGACAGAGGTAGTAAAAGCTGAGAAAACTGAATAGCCTCCAAGAAGGCGACTGACATTCAAGTTTTTTGACTTCAAAAGCTGCAATCTTCCTGAGTTCAATGGCAAGGCAGAATCAGAGGAAGTAATGGGCTTCCTAAAGATTTTAGAGGGCATCTTTCGTATGTTGGATGTGCAAGGCACCAAAAGAGTGGATTGTGAGACTGTGCAGCTACGTCGCAAAGTAGAAGACTAGTAGGAGTCGAAGAGAAGCATTATGCGGTGCCAACCAAGAAGCCAAAGTCTCTTGGGAGAAATTTAAGCTGGCATTCATCGCACAGTTCATTCCACCAGTTGTCCGTTACAAGAAGGAAAACGAGTTTGTAGCGCTCGAGCAGGGCAATATGTCCTTCAACGACTACGAAGCAGAGTTTTTAAAGCGATCCAAGTTCGGCGGCTACATGATACCGAATGATGAGGCAAAGCGACTGCGATTTATTGAAGGTCTGAATGAAGGCCTACATCATGATGTTCTCAACCGAAAGTGTGTGACGTACCGGGAAGTCTATAAAGCGGCTCTCGAGATGGAGAAATTTTATCCTCGAGGAGCGACACAACACAACTATGGGAACAGCTAAAAATGACCCATGACAACAAGCGGGGCTGATGCTTCCAAGCGTTAAAACATAAATGATAACATGAGACCCTATCAGCGACAGTACTGTAACAGGTGCAAGCAGATTGGACACCATCAAGACGAGTGTCGGGCTGGATATTTTATGTGTGGCAGTTTGGATCACAAGGCTGTGTGGTGCAATAGTGGGGAAAGAAATCAGAATCACGATTAATATCTCAATCATAATCGTGATCAACATTACAATCAGAATCGTGAACAAGCGACACGAGCTCCACAGACGGCAATTGTGAATGCTCAGAACCCACGACCAGAAGGACAGGGTAGAGTGTTTGCACTGACTCAAGAAGAAGTGCTTGCCTCAAACAGTGTCATAAAAGATATATTGCTTTATAGAGAAATACTTGCTCGTGTACTATTTGACTCTGGTGCTACACATAGCTTCATATCAGCTACATTTGCTAATGAACATAAATTTTGTAAGACACCATTAGATATGAATCTTAGTTTCAATACTCCGTCAGGAATAGATTTGCCTGCAAGTTCAATTTGCAGGGATGGTTATATTTGCATTAGAGAAAATTAAGTGTCCTTGGATTCAATAGTACTGGACATCACCGATTACGACATCATATTAGGCATGGATTAACTCAGGGCGTGCAATGTGACAATTGACTGTGCGGAGAAGAGAGTTGTATTTCGTATTCCTGGTGAGGCAGAGTTCTCTTATTTGTGTAGTTCGGCGGCTAAAATAGTGATGGTGGTATCAGCAATGACGGCAAGACGTATGCTATATTCGGGGTATGAAGGGTACATTGCTTATGTACGGGATACTCGTATGAAGGGCGCAGACTAGGGAGAGACCAAAGTCTTAGCATAATTCCTCGACGTGTTTCCAGAGGATATACCTGGAATGCCTCCTAACCGAGAAATTGAGTTCATTATTGACACATTTCCAGATACTCGGCCGATATCAAAAGCTCCATATCGGATGGCTGCTGCCGAATTAAAGGAACTGAAGTCACAAATACAAGAGTTACTAGATCGTGGCTACATTCGTCCCAGTATTTCACCTTGGGGAGCTCCTATATTGTTTGTGAAGAAGAAAGATGGCACAATGCGTCTTTGTATAGATTATCAGGAATTAAACAAAACGACAGTCCGGAATAAGTATCCGTTGCCAAGAATTGATGATCTATTTGACCAACTTCAGGGTGCAACAGTATTTTCAAATATTGATCTTCGTTCAGGGTATCACCAGTTGAAGATCAAACCAGAAGATATTCCAAAGTTGAGTTTTCGTACAAGATATGGACACTACGAGTTTTTGGTTATACCTTTTGGTTTGACCAATGCTTCACTAGCTTTCATGGATATGATGAATCGAGTATTCTGAGAGATAGAGAAACTCACATTGAACATTTAAGGACCGTACTGCAGACACTTCATGAACATCAGTTATATGCGAAGTTAAGCAAGTGCGAGTTCTGGATGAGCAGTATGGCTTTTATTGGGCATATTATTTTAATAGATGGTGTATCAGTTGACCTATAGAAGGTAGAGGCAATGGTGGACTAGAAATAACCTATATCAGCTAGTGAGATCAGAAGTTTTCTCGGCTTGGCTGGCTACTATTGGAGATTCGTAAAGACTTCGCAAAGATCGTGTCGCCTCTGACTCGTCTTACCCAAAAAAAGGAGTAGTATTTAAATGGACAGACGACTGTGAGAGTAGTTTTCAGGAACTGAAGCAGCAGCTCATCTCAGCTCCAATTCTTACTCTTCCAGATGGACCTGAGGGATTTTAGATCTACAATGATGCATTTCGGCTCAGATTGGGATGTGTTCTTATGCAGTGTGGAAAAGTAATTGCCTATACCTCATGATAGCTGAAACAACATGAAAAGAATTACCCGAAGTTTGACTCGAAGCCCAAACAAACATATACTCAAAGCCAATGATACTGAAAGAGAAGTTAATACTCAAGAAATCTGAGTACTCAAAAGTAGAAAATACTCGAAAGTATACTCAAAGGCAAGTATCCATCATGAAGCGATACTCAAAGAACCTGGGTACTCAAAAATTTGTACTAAGGAGTGATACTTAAAAAAACCTGAGTACTAAGACTAGCAGCAGTCAAAAAGGTACCAAAAACTTATCGGAAAACCATTGGAAAAGAATTAAACTAAAAAGAAGTGAATTGATACTTCTAAAAGAGTATCACAAAATAAAGAATTAAACAACGGTTCTTTTAGTATAAAAATTTGAGCTCACACAGTAAAAAAAGAAGTGAATTGATACTTCGAAATGAGTATCACACAGTAAAAAATTTGAGCTCCAATGCACTGATAACACAGTAAAAAATTGGCAAGTGTAGTATCAAAATAAAATCCAAGAAAAACAAACCATTCCATGGAACACAATCCCAGGTGTAGAAGCAAGCAATTACATAAATGGAACAAAAATAAAATTTAGAAGAAAACCCAGGTTTCCAAATAATTGAACACAAACCCAGGTTTCAGAAAAATGATGAGAGGCAAGTGTAGTATCAGTAAACAAAAATAAGTTTAGAAGCAAGCAACTATAAATGGTAGCCAAAATTTTGTCAAAATCCCAGCATCATAGAAAAAAAAAAGTATTATAGATGCAAATTTGCTACTGATACCCACATATACCAAGGGCTTGTTTGACTCGTTGAAAGTGTGGTGCAAAATGGGCTCAGAAAAATTCATGAAAAATTCCTCTCACAGAAGCATTGCTATCACCTATTACTCTTAAGGCCAGTGAAGAAAATAATACTGAAAGTATCATGAAAGAGACATAATAGCAGCAACAAATACTCACAAATCTGCTCGATTGAGTAGCATAGTCAAGCAGCATAGTCAAGCAACAAATACCAAGTAGCTCTCAAGCATCAGATTCCATCATACTCAAAAAACTAAATCAACTCATTCACAAAACTGGATGTAGAGTCAGCAGCTGACTTAAAGTCATCATAGCGCAGTGCATAAAACCCAGCGTACTCAAAAAAATCCAGGATACTCCAAAAATACCAGGATAAATAAAACTTAAACTCAGAAAACCAAAAATTGAGAAAACCAATGTCCATAAGTAAACAAAGGGTTTGTTTGGTTGGATGTTAATTGGTTGGAGTGAACTGGGTTGAAAGTGAGCATATATTGGAAACTCGGCTGAACTCTGCAGAGCATATAGATCCCAGCATACTTAAAAAATCCATGATACTCCAAAAAATCAGGATAAAGAAAACTGAAGCTCAGAAAACTGAGAACTGAGAAACAAAGTCTGCTGAAAACCAACATAGCCCAAGCATAGGCAATCTGAGAACTGATACTCATATGATATAAAACCAACATTATTCCTCTCCGAAGTGTGAAGGGATATGAAAGACATGGCTCAAAGGAGTCACCCGACTCAGTCATCATTGCCATATGTTTTATTTAAACTTAGAGTATTCATCCCACTCATAATTGTCCAAATCTTAGCTAATATGTTGACAACCTCCAACCATTTCACAAATGGGAAAGGGGCTGCTATGAATCGTATAGATTTTAGAATGCATCGTATAGATTTTAGAACGCATGGGACTAAAAAGTAATGCGTTGATTACCTACGGCCATTTTGCAAAAGTGAAAGGGGCCGCCATAAAATGCATAACATGTGTTTTGAAGGGACATACCACATATGGCTCCAAGCAATCATAAATCTAGTCATTATCGCCATATGTTGTGATTTAGACTCGTATTATTTCATCTTTGTCTAATACTTTCTTCCATTTTTGGCTTTCTCGTGCATGAAAGAAGTGTAAATAATACACAAATTAGCCATATAAACATGAGAAATATTTACATAAAAGTTCATTAATTAGAATATATACATTCGAGTATACCCTTACATATGATACACGTTTCACGTATTGCATATCAAACCACATACAAAACATAACGTAGTTACTGAATATTACATAAACCACCACATGATAACTATAAGAAAGAACATAACACCACCTCCTCCCAAACAAATAGGCCATTTGCTTGTGTGACAACTCGCAACAACAGACCGTTAGGATTTGATAAATCCATCTACAAGACAAATCATTTCGATAAATTAAAATATAACCTATACTCATTCTAAAATTTACAATAGAAAAACAAATATATTTTCGTAAAAGCATCTTTATACAAAGTTCAAATATACCTACATTTAGGTGTATGTGTAGCTATTTATAATCAATTTATTTCTGCAAAAAAAATATGCATGTGTTCAGATCGACCAGTAGAAAAAATATGCAGACCCAAATTTTTAAAAAATATGTACATATGTGATAATTTAGGAAAAACAAACTAGATGTAGAAAAATTATGTAAAAATATACCTATGCTCTAAATCTCCAGATGTGGCCAAATTGCAGAACGTCACAGTATCTAATATCGATTTTTTGGCATGTAAAAACAGTAGCAGAAGAACGAAGGAAGAGTAGAAACCCCCGAGTCTAGAAGAATGAAGGTCGAAACCCTTAGATCTGAGCTAAAAACTCCAGTTCTTTACAAATCGTTGCAAAATATAGAGAATACAATCGCAGAAGGAAGAAATATGGTCGAAAAGAAGAAATCATCGGTGGAAAAAAAAATTAGTTCTTACAGAGCAGAAGAGAGGCGGAAGAGTCGGTTGGGGGGTGACGGCAAGTAGGAACACGGCCGAGGACTTTCAGGCTCTTTCGCTCCAAATTTTCTGGGAAGAAACTTCACTTTCTCTCTCTTTTAATGTACATTACAACAAAACTTTCGGCAACTTTCAACCAATTTTTTTGGTGGTGAAAGTGGGAGAATAATGAGGGGGACAAGAACTGCAATGAGGTCACCTCAACACTTTTGCCAACTTTCAAGCGAACTAACCAAACACGAAAAGTTGGAGGAGTTCAACCGAGTTTCCAATTTAGGCTCGCTTTTAACCCACTTTCAACTAACCAAACAGACCCTAAGGGAGTGATGTTGAACCAAGAAATGACAATGCATAGAAGGAGTTGAAATATCTTAGTGAACCTACTCCTCCACATTTTTACCACTGGGAAGAACTCTAATCCATCACATATATACTTTATAGAAACTTGTACATCCAAGTCATACACTTATTGTGCATATGCTTCTCTTGTTAGTCCCAAGACGGATCAAAGATGGTAGAACGCGGGCCGTGGAAGATCTACAAGTGAGACCCGAAGGTCCACTCTCTACTGAACCCAAGTTATCATCGAGATCATAGATTCACACAAAAGTTCATCATCTGATATTTCTCGATTCCAACGAAGCATGAACCAAGAACAGGTTACAAACAGACTTCAAGAAAAATGAAGATTACAACAAGCAACAAGTAAAACGTTCTTCTCTTTACGTTCGCAGACGGTACAATAAGAAAGAACGAAACAAAGAAAAAATCTGAAGAAAAGCTTCTTGTTGGGGTGGTCAAAACCACCGTTGCTCAAAGCAAGATTCTCCGTACAGACGATCTGCCCCCAGGAACTAGCAAGTTCACAAATGAACTTCTGGAACGCTCAATGTCACCTTCGAAAAATGTCACGTCCCAGTCCCAAAATATACGGGACCCGGCCACGTGGCAATGGCCAGCTAATATGTCTTCGAGGGATTACCTAATTTAATGGACCCAACGAACACGTACTACGTTGTCCTAAAAACTAACAAGTCTAATACTATCATACATCAGGCAGTGTCTAATCTCATCCACAATATAATAATAAGTACTGAAATAATTACTGAAAAATAAGTACAGAGTCTGAAATATCATAGTACAATCTAGATATGTCTGATGGGAACAAACCTACTACAAATGATGAAATAAGAGTACTGGAAGACAAAATAAAGAGTACGACTAGAGCATCGGCTAACTAGATAAGGAATGCTCCAGTCCTAGGCGGAATGCCTACCAGCGATCAAGGGTACTCTGATGGAAGCACCTCTAGCTCTTCCTCGGATGCGAACCTTGTCTCATGCCCGGGTCTGTACACGGTAGGATAATAAGCCTCGTCCAAATCTGAAAGGGAACCAGGTCCTCAGAGGGACGTAACAAGATACAAAATATATGCCAATATGAATACTGAATAAAACAAAGTGGTGTGATAACCATCTAAGTGAATACAATGTGAGGACAACCTTGGTACGTATGGGTATGTGTAGGCATAACGTCCAAACTCCGAAGAGCATAGAATCTGTATAGTATAACGTCCATATCACTCTGTAGAACATAGAATCTGAATAGTATAATGTCCATATCGCTCCGTAGAACGTAGAATCTGAATAGTATAACGTTCATATCGCTCCGTAGAATGTAAAATCTGAATAAAGGAAGTCATTGGATCTGTGGTTCCTCTGGATACTATGGAGTCTAATGTGTGTATCCCATACGCCTACCAGTTGTCCACCCCGTCCAATATAGATATACAAGTCGAATACATGACGTGCATATCACGTAACTATATGCCAAGTCTCAGCTAATTAAATAACCCTGATTTTGTACTAAACCGTGATGCATGTCACACGCATCGATAGCTAGTCGGGTACGCGAACCCGTATTCCAATATGAGTTATCATCGTGATGTGCGTCCAAGTGTCGGGGTCTAGGAAGATATCATAATATCCTTGCAATGGCAGGTGAGTCTGCTAGTGACTAAGTCAAGTACACTACTCATCGACGCATTCGTCGACTGCACCAGAGTCAATCTCGGACGCGCACAGTTATATATATATTGCAACACGATATCATACAACAGTTTATAATTTAAATTAAATAGTAAAACAGGCAAGGTATACTTGCCTGGGTCCTCAAGCTGCGAGTGCTAGTAATCTGCTCCCGAAGTCTCATCTAAACGGTCCAGCAACCCTATATATATAATATAATAATATGATCATCAGTCACTACAATAGTATGAACAGGAAATACTACGTTGCACTAACGAACTGACAGGGGGAAGCGGCTAGAACTTCTCCTCTGCGGCTAAAGTAGCAAAAATAAGAGCTTGAATACCGCAAGGGTCACAACTGTCATCTAGCTGGGTTGCGTGTGTACGTAGCTAAAACGTACACGTGGCGTATCCTCGATTTTCGTATACACCAAGACAAAATTTCAAGAGACACTATAATACCAGATAACACAACACAGGTCCTAACTAACATGCTATGAAAATACGCTATAACTTAATTGACGTATAATACTACATTAATAAAGCTAACAGGTTAATGTGCAAAAGCCAATGTCTAAACCTTGGTCAACACCGTACTCCTTATTAAAATAGTCATAAATTATTATGAGATAATTTATTAACATAATTACATATAATAAATATTAATACTTAAATACGTATAATAGCATTTAATACTTAAAATACATAAATACATATTTAATACTTAAATATACATATGATAACATTAGTACTTAAATACGTATAATAAATATTTAATAATTAAATATATTAATATATTAATATATTGATATATTAATATATTAATATATTAAATACATAAATGCATTAATATATTAAATATATAATTACATTAATACATTAAATATAAATACAATAATATATTAATACATATCACTATACAATACACATTAACACGTATATACACATACGTATCTAAACTAATACGTACATATACGAATTGACAGGAATATACCTAGGGGATGTCCGTGTCCAGGGGGTGTCCGCTGTACGAGACGGCCGTTCTCCAGCAAGGGAAGGCGGAGCTCCGGCGTGCACAGCAGCAGTAGCAGCTCCCTGGCAATGGCAGCAGCTTCGACAGCAACTGCAGTCAATGCAGTGGCGGCGGCGATGACAGGGTGGCCGTAGGGGACTGGTGGAGGTGGTGTATCGGTCGTGGGGGAACTGGCGGTGGTGGTGTACTGGCCGTGGGGGACCAGAAGTGGTGGTGAGGGGTAACTGGGGAAGTAAGATTCGGATGGTGGCAGTTTCGATAATGGGTTGTCGGTGGTGGTGGTGTTGGTAATAGCGACGGTGATAGGGGTGGAGATGGTGAGGATGGTGGTGGAGACGGTGAGGATGGTGGCCAAGGTGGTGACGTTTAGCTGGGGTGGCGGTAGGGTGACTGGGGGAGTCCGGGCGTCGGGTCAGGTCGGCCGGGGAAGAAAAAGTTTAGGTGAGGGAGCCTGCTGTGATGGCCGACTGAGGCGGAGGCGGCTGCTAGTGGTGGCGGTGGTTGGTGTCTGGGAGGAGGAAGGTCGGAGGGGGTCGGGCTGGTGGTGCTCGGAGGAGGAGACGGTGGTGGCGGGCTGAGGGAGGTGGCCGGGGTTGGTCGGGTATGTGATGGTGATGGTAATGTAGTTTTTTAGGGTTTTCCTTGGTGTGCGTGGTTGTTGGTGTGTTTTAGAAAGAGAGTGTGTGTAGGATATGTAGGAGAGAGAGAGAGAGAGGGGCTCTCCTTGGAATTAGGGCCGGCTGGGAAATAATTGTGGGGAGTTGGAAAACCACAACATGATGAAGGGAGGGCTAAGATTGAGGGAATTTGAAATGTAAGGTGGAGATGTGAGGGTGGAAAGTTATTGCAAGTACAATAAATAAGGAAAAAAATATAGGGTGGACCGGTCAAGGGAGGGGGATGAAGTTCTTCATGGGTTGGGGCCAATAAGAGGGGGACACCTCATGGCTTATTTGTATAAAAGTCCCTTAACAATTGAGAAATTGCATAATTAATAAATTTTGGGATTGGATGAGGCAAAACACCATGTTTGGTATTATGTAGTGGGATAAAATGGTGTGTGGTATTTAGTATGAACCTTGAGGGTGTGAGTGTGGATTTGGGGTTGGAGTTGGGTCTAGTTTTGGGTGAGGTTGGGTCCTTACACCAATTTAGTTAAAATTAGTATAATTGGTGCTCTTTAATTAATTGGAAATACATGGAGTTAAAATTGGGTAGGACACAGGTGTCATGGACATAGTAGACTCCGAATAGAATAATATCATAATTTGGGTTGGACAAAACGGGTTGAGGTTGTATCTCCAATTTTGATTGGAACGGACAAAGATGCAAAGTTGGATTTAATTGAATTTAATCAGGGACATTTGTAACGAATATTGTGCGACTAAAATGAAGTACAAGATAGAGTATTTATAAATTACACAAAGATCAGAATGGTAGGTCGGCTTCTCTAAGAAAAGTGTATGGAATTTGTTTGAAGGTAAATGCTAGTGTAGCGCTCCAAATATTGAAGCAACGGTAAGGTGCACTAAGTGATATAAATATTGCACAATAAATATAAATTACTGTGTTCTAAATCTAATTGGCTCCAAATTAAACCTAGTCTCTCTATCTAAGCTAAGTAGACCTAAATTTGGTCGAGGGAGTTTATAATCTACCCTCCTTAGAGCATTTTGTCCTCGAAATTAAAACAGACATATGGTAAAAACTATTGACTGAAATAAAATGCTACTACATACCTAGGCCTTCGAAGAGATGGGGAAAATAATATTGAATATCATCCTCTCGTTCCTTGGTCTACTAGTTTGGTGCATGATGCCTCCATGCGACATGAACTAGAGGGATAATCTGACCTCGCAATACCTTCTTGCTTCTGTCCAGAATCTTTACAGGCTCCTCCTGGTATGACAAACTCGCCCCAACTATGATCTCTGAGTGGTCAAGTACATGACTCAGATATGGCATGTATCTTCTTAGCTGAGATACATGGACAACGTCATAAACTCCTTCTAATGTATGTGGCAAGGCTAATCTGTAAGCAACCTCTCTGATGCGCTCCAACACATCGAATGGTCCGATGTACCTCGGACTCAGCTTTTCTCTGCCTCCAAACCTGATGGTTCCTCGGGTAGGTGAGATTTTCAGAAACACATGATCTCCAACCTGGAACTCTAGGGTTCATCGATGTGTGTCTGTCCAATGCTTTTGTCAATCCTGTGCTGCTCGCAGGCGCCCTTGGATCTTCTTCACATTCTCTACTGTACGAACGACCAACTCTGGCCCTAGAATCTGTCTCTCGCCCACATCGCTCTAATATACTGGGGAACGACACTTTCTGCCATATAATACTTTATTAGGAGCCATTTGAATGCTCGCTTGATAGCTATTATTGTAGGAAAATTTGACCAAATATAAATGGTCCTCCCATGATCCACTGAAATCAAGCATGCACGCCCTCAACATGTCTTTCAGCATTTGAATGGTGCGCTCGGACTGGCCATCTGTCTTTGGGTGATACGATGTGCTGAACTTTAGGCGGGCACTAAGACTCTCTTGCATACTCTGCCAAAAGTAAGATGTGAACCGCGTATCCCTGTCAGACACTATACTGACTGGCACACTATATAGTCGTACGATCTCCCTCATATATATATCTGCTAAGACCTCCGTAGACTGCTCCACTCTGAAGGATAAAAAGTGAGCAGACTTTGTGAGTCTATCTACGATAACCCATACCGCGTTGCGACTACTAGGACTCCTCGAAAAGCCCGTAACGAAGTCCATAGTGACGTGCTCCCATTTTCACTTAGGTATCGGGAGCGGCTGAAGTAATCCTGCAGACCTCTGATGCTCAGCCTTGACTTGCTGACACACCAGGCACTTCGCCACAAAGCGGGCTATCTTCTTCTTCATTCCATGCCACCAATAGTACTGTCGCAAGTCTCTGTACATCTTCGTGTCTCTTCAATGAATAGAGTATGTTAAACTGTGCGCCTCCGTCATCAGCTCCTGACAAAGTTCTCCATTCGCAACATAGAGACGATCTCCATATCTCAAAGTTCCGTCCTTGTGTATGCACAATCATGTCTATATCTTGGCCTCTGTCCTCTGTCGAAGCCTCTGGAATCTGGCATCTGTTGGCAAGGCACCCTTGATCCTCTCAACCAATGTCGATTGCAATTGGAAACTCGATAACTGGACGTCTGCTCCGGGCATAATGACCTCTATACCCAACTTTTCTAGATCTCTCAACAGATATTGCTGGATAGTCAAAAAGAATGTCATGGGCCTCATGCTTAATGTGTCAGCTACCATATTGGCATTTCTCGGATGGTACTATAGCTCGATCTTAAAGTCTGTTATCACCTTGAGCCAACGTCTTTGTCTCTGGTTTAGATCCTTCTAAGTATAGACGTACTTCAGGCATTTATGATCTGTGAATATCTTCACTCGCTCTCCGTATAGGTAGTACCTCCAAAGCTTCAAAGCAAAGATCACTGCGGCAAGCTCCAAGTCGTGAGTGGGATAGTTATTTTTATGGGTCCTCAGCTGCCTAGAGGCATAGGCCATAACTTTTTCATGTTGCATCAAGACGCATCATAATCCTTTCCCGGATGCATCGCTGTAGATTACGAATCCTCCGGGTCCAGAAGGTATGGTCAAGATAGGTGTCGTAGTTAGACACTTCTTCAGCTCATCGAACGTCGTCTGACACTCCTCTTTCTAGGTGAACTCCTGCTCCTTGCGGGTCAAGCGGGTCATCGGATCTACGATCCTTATGAAGTTCTCTACGAACCTCCGGTAATATTCGGCAAGTCCTAAAAAACTCCTCACCTCTGAGACGTTGGTAGGGGTCGGCCACGTCTCTACTGACAAAATCTTCGCTGGATCTACCAAAATACCATCTCCTGAGATAATGTGTTCGAGAAAAGTGACACAAACTAGGAGAAACTATTACTTGCTCAGCTTTGCATAAAGCCTCTCACGTCTCAGCGTCTCTAACACTTGTCTCAAGTGCTCTTCGTGCTCCTCGTGTCTCTTTGAATACACCAAGATGTCATTGATGAAGACTACCATGAACTGGTCCAGATATTGGTGGAAGACCATGTTCATCGGGTTCATAAACACGTCAGGCACATTCATCAGTCCAAAAGGCATCACCAAGAACTCGTAGTGACTATAATGAGTCCTGAATATCGTCTTTGGAATGTCTTCTCTCCGCACCTTTACCTGATGATAACCCGATCTCAAGTCAATCTTTGTGAACACCACTGCTCCTGTCACCTGGTCGAATAGATCATCAATCCACGATAGGGGGTACTTGTTCTTGATAGTCAAAGCATTAAGGGCTCTGTAATCAATGCACATACGGAATGTCCCATCCTTCTTTGGTACAAAAAATACTGGTGCTCCCCAGAGTGATGCACTAGGACGGACAAATCTCTTGATCTGTAACTCCTCTAACTGTAGCTTCAGCTCATCCAGTTCCTTCTTTGCCAATCGGTACACATTTAAAGATAACGGCGCTACTCTGGGTACTAACTCAATAGTAAACTCCACCTCTCTATCAGGCGGTAGGCCTAGCAACTCCTCCGGGAAAATATCCTCGAACTCTGGAACAATCGGTGGGGGTACCGTCTCCATAGCCATGTAAGCTCTAGTTGTCTGTCCTACTCCTTGCTCGATGGTGCCCCCCATATACTCGAACTCTGGGTGATCTAGCAGTCTAAAAATGATGCTACCCCTTCGGCAATCAAGTATGGCATTGTACAGGCTCAACCAGTCCATGCCTAACACAACGTCGAAGTTTGGCATCGAGAATACCAAAAATCGCGCTCTCATCTCCCTACCATACACAACTACCGAGTACGTTCTAATAGTGCTGGTAACCGGTACGATACCTCCTCCGGTAAGAATCTTCCAACTGTTAGGCAAGGGAAAAGTAGCTACTCTATGCATGGCTATAAAACTAATAGATATAAAAGATAGTGTAGCACTAGAATCAAACAATACAGTCATAGGCAATGATGCAACAAAAATGGTACCTATGATAGCTTTCCCTTCTGGTTCCTCCTCAGTCGCTGCTAGTGCAAAGGCCTGCCCGCGCCTCTACCCTCTGGCCTACTGTCTGGCTCGATCAAACTGTGCCTCATGCAGGGCCAAGGGTGGTCCCTTCTGAAATTCTCTTGGTGCTGGTGGACGCTGGCCTCCTGCCGGGGGTAGTATCATCTGGATTGGTGCTGCTGGCCTCTGTCCGATCTGCGGAGCTGTATCTCTGTATTGTGGGCATTATCGGGCTTGGTGCTGGCTCGCTCCATAAATCATGCATGTCCCTAGTCTTTTTCGGCATTCCTTCTAGAAATCCCTCTCTTACCACAGTAGTGGCAATTCAGAAGCTCCTTTTGCTGGTATGGCACTGTCCTATGCTGTGTCTGCGCTCCCGAACGACGGATCGATCCTCCTGCTCCAGGCTGAGCTCTGGCTGGTACAGTCGTGCTGGAATATCTCGCTCTTCTGCCAATGTCCTCCTGGATCCTCGCCTCTGACAGAACCTCCTCATAAGAAATTTTTGCTTAGGTAGTGGTATATCTCTGTAGCTCGAAAGTTAGGCCGTGATAGAATCTTCTGGCCTTCTCTAGGTTGTTGGGTATCATGGCGGCACCAAATTGGCTAAAACGGCTAAACTTTGCGTCGTACGCGTCTATGATCATATTCCTTTGCTCCAGATACAGGAACTGGTAGTACAGGGCATTCCTGACCATAGCAGGGAAATACTTAGCATCAAAGTACTCTAAGAACTGCTCCTACATCTGTGTCTTGCAAACACTGTGCTCGATAAAATTCCACCAGTGATGGGCGTTGCCCTTCAGTTGGGCCCTCACTGCGGTCATCCAAAGGTCGGGATGTAGCTGAGAAGCCTCCAGTAGCATCTCTGTATTGAAGACCCAATCGGAGATCTCCTCTGCAGTCTCGCTGCACGCAAAGGTACCCGGGCCCATCTGACAAAATCCCTGTACATTACCAGCTGGCTGGAAAGGTGCAGGTGCTGGTATGGGTGCTGGGGTAGGTGTCCTCTCTAGTACTGCCATTAGCCTCTGTCTCAGGGTCTCGGTCTGATGCCACTGCATCTGCATCATCGCCTGAAAGAACTGGAACATTTTTGACTATCCCTCAGATGTGGCATCTGGGGTGAAAAGGGTGGAGGTGGTGGCAGTGGGACCTCCGGCTGTGTCGTAGGTGTCTCCTCATATGTCGGTTTCTCGGACTGCGGCATCGGCGTAGCCCTCGAAGTCTGGCCCTCGAAGTGCTGCGGGACAGTCTAAAAAGTCTGTCCCTCCGGCTGCTGCGTTCGATCGTCAGAAAAAGTTTGGTGCCAATGTATCAGCGGGGCCTGTGGGATCACCAGGGCCTATGGTGGTGGCTGCTCTTCGGGTGGTCCCTGGGACGTCTCCTCTCTCGCTGCGGTGGCAGATGGCACTATAGCACCATATGCCTCGCGTCCACTGCACAAATTTATCAAGTTGTAAGAGATAGAACTTTATTAAAAGAGTACGGAATCAAGCAAACATGATGCAAATATTTTAAACAAAATACAAAAGAGGTTCAAAGGTGTAATCAAGTGGATGAGATCTAGTAATTTCTATCATATTACAGGCTTGCTGGGCATGATACCATATCACAAGGGATAAACATGACCTGTATGGACTACCACTAAAATCATGTCACGCCCCAGTCCCAAAATATACGGGACCAGGCTACGTGACAATGGCCAGCTAATACGTCTCTGAGAGATTACCCAATTTAATGGACCCAACAAACACGTACTACGCTGTCCTAAAAACTAACAAGTCTAATACTATCATACATCAGGCAGTGTCTAATCTCATCCATAATATAACAAGAAGTACTGAAAAAATACTGGAAAATAAGTGCAGAGTCTGAAATATCATAGTACAATCCAGATATGTCTGATGGGAACAAACCCACTACAAATGATGAAATAGGAGTACTGGAAGACAGAATAAAGAGTACGACTAGAGCATCGACTAACTAGATAAAGAATGCTCCAGTCCTAGGAGGAATGCCTACCAGCGATCAAGGATACTCTGATGGAAGCACCTCTAGCTCCTCCTCGGATGCGAACCTCGCCTCCTGCCCGGGTCCGTATACGGTAGGATAATAAGCCTCGTCCAAATCTGGAAGGGAACCAGGTCCTCAGAGGGACGTAACAAGATACAAAATATATGCCAATATGAATACTGAATAAAATAAAGGGGTGTGCTAACCATCTAAGTGAATGCAATATGAGGACAACCTTGGTACGTATGGGTAGGTGTAGGCATAACATCCACACTCCGAAGAGCATGGAATTTGCATCGTATAATGTCTATATCGCTCCGTAGAACATAGAATCTAAATAGTATAACGTCTATATCGCTCCGTAGAACATGGAATCTGAATAGTATAACGTCCATATCTCTTCGTAGAACATGGAATCTGAATAAAAGAAGTCATTGGATCCATGGTTCCATTGGATACTACGGAGTCCAATGTGTGTATCCCATATGCCAACCAATTATCCTTCCCGCCCAATGTAGATATACAAGTCGAATACACGACGTGCATATCACGTAACTATATGCCAAGTCTTAGCTAATTAAATAACCCTGATTCCATACTAAATTGTGATGTATGTCGCACGCACCGATAGCTAGTCGGGTACGCGAACCCGTATCCCAATATGAGTTATCATCGTGATGTGTGTACAAGTGTCAGGGTCTAGGAAGATATCAGAATATCCTCGCAATGGCAGGTGAGTCTGCTAGTGACTAAGTCAAGTATACTACTCATCGACGTATTCGTCGACTGCACCCGATTCAATCTCGGACACGCACAGTTATATGTATATTGCAATAAGATATTATACAATAGTTTATAGTTTAAATTAAACAGTAAATTAGGCAAGGTATACTTGCCTGGGTCCTCAAGCTGCGAGTGCAAGTAACCTACTCCCGAAGTCTCGTCTGAACGGTCCAGCAACCCTATATATATAATATAATAATACGATCATCAGTCAATACAATAGTACGGATGAAATACTATGTTGCACTAACAAATTGACGCAGGGGTCACAATTATCATCTAGCTGGGTCGCGTGTGTACGTAGCTAAAATGTACACGTGTCGTATCCTCGATTTCCGTATACACCAAGACAACAAAATTTCAAAAGACGCTATAATACCAGATAACGCAACACAGGTCCTAACTAACATACTATAAAAATACGCTACAATTTAATTGACGTATAATACTACATTAATAAAGCTAACAGGTTAATGTGCAAAAGCCAATGTCTAAACCTTGGTCAACACCGTGCTCCTTATTAAAATAGTCATAAATTATTATGAGATAATTTATTAACATAATTACATATAACAAATATTAATACTTAAATACGTATAATAGCATTTAATACTTAAAATACATAAATACATATTTAATACTTAAATATACATATGATAACATTAGTACTTAAATACGTATAATAAACATTTAATACTTAAATATATAAATACATTAATACATTAATATATAAATACATTAATATATTAAATACATAAATGCATTAATATATTAAATATATAATTACATTAATATATTAAATATAAATATAATAATACATTAATACATATCACTACATAATACACATTAATACGTATATACACATACGTATCTAAACTAATACGTACATATACGAATTGACAGGAATATAACTAGGCGATGTCGTGTCCCGGGGGGGGTGTCCGTTGTACGAGACGATCGTTCTCCGGCTAGGGAGGGCGGAGCTCCGGTATGTATAATAGCAGTAGCAGCTCCCTGGCAATGGCAGCAGCTCCGGCAGCAACTGCAGCCAATGCAGCGGCGGCGGCGATGACAGGGTGGCCATGGGGGACTGGTGGAGGTGGTGTGTCGGTCGTAGGGAACTAGCGGTGGTGGTGTACTGGCCGTGGGGGACCAGCGGTGGTGGTAAGGGGTGACTGGGGAAGTAAGATTCGGGTGGTGGCAGTTTCGATGATGGTGGTGTCGGTGGTGGTGGCATTGGTAATGGCAACGATGATAGGGGTGGAGATGGTGAGGATGGTAGTGGAGACGGTGAGGATGGTGGTCAAGGTAGTGACGGTTGGCTGGGGTGGCGGTAGGGGTGACTGGGGGAGTCCGGGCATCGGGTCGGGTCGACCGGGGAAGAAAAAGTCGAGGAGGGGGGAGCCTGCTGTGGTGGCCGACTGAGAATGAGGCGGCTGCTAATGGTGGAGGTGGTTGGTGTCTGGGAGGAGGAAGGTCGGAGGGGGTCGGGCTGGTGGTGCTCGAAGGAGGAGACGGTGGTGGCGGGCTGAGGGAGGTGGCCGGGGTTGGTCGGGTGTGTGATGGTGATGGTAATGTAGTTTTTTAGGGTTTTCCTTGGTGTGTGTGGCTGCTGGTGTATTTTAGAGAGAGATAGAGAGTGTATGTAGTATATGTAGGAGAGAGAGAGAGAGGGGCTCTCCTTGGGATTAGGGCTGGCTGGGAAATAATTGTGGGGAGTTGATAAACCACAACATGATGAAGGGAGGGCTAAGATTGAGGGAATTTGAAATATAAGATGGAGATGTGAGGGTGGAAAGTTGTTGCAAGTACAACAAATAAGAGAAAAATATAGGGTGGACCGGTCAAGGGAGGTGGATAAAATTGGTGCTCTTTAATTAATTAGAAATATATGGAGTTAAAATTGGGTGGGACACAAGTGTCATAGACGTAGTAGACTCCGAATAGAATAATGTCATAATTTGGGTTGGACAAAATGGGTTGAGATTTTATCTCCAATTTCGATTGGAACGGACAAAGATGCAAAGTTGGATTTAATTGAATTTAATTAGGGACGTTTGTAACGAATATTGTGCGACTAAAATGAAGTACAAGATAAAGTATTTATAAGTTACACAAAGATCAGAATGGTAGGCTGGCTTCTCTAGGAAAAGTGTATGGAATTTGTTGGAAGGTAAATGCTAGTGTAGCGCTCCAAATATCGAAACAACGGTAAGGTGCACTAAGTGATATAAATATGCACAATAAATATAAATCACTGTGTTCTAATTCTAATTGGCTCCAAATTAAACTTAGTCTCTTTATCTAAGCTAAGTATACCTAAATTTGGTCGAGGGGGTTTACAATCTACCCTCCTTGGAGCATTTCGTCCTCGAAATTAAAACAAATATATGGTAATAAAATGCTACTACATACCATAGGCCTTCGAAGAGATGGGGAAAATACTGTCGAATATTATCCTCTCGTTCCTTGGTCTACTCGCCTGGTGCATGATGCCTCCATGCGACATGAATGAGGGATAGTCTGACCTCGCAATACCTTCTCGCTTTTGTCCAGAATCTTTACAGGTTCCTCCTGGTATGACAAACTCGGCCCAACTGTGATCTCTGATTGGTCAAGTACATGACTCAGATCTGGCATGTATCTCCTTAGCTGAGATACATGGATGACGTTATGAACTCTTTCTAATGTCTGTGGCAAGGCTAATCTGTAAGCAACCTCTCCGATGCGCTCTAATACATCGAATGTTCCGATGTTCCTCGGGTAGGTGAGATTTTCAGAAATACATGATCTCCAACCTGGAACTCTAGGGTTCGTCGATGTGCATCTGTCCAATGCTTCTGTCTTCCTTTGCTGCTCGCAGGCGCCCTTGGATCTTCTTCACCTTCTCTACTGTACAAACAACTAACTCTGGCCCTAGAATCTATCTCTCGCCCATATCGCTCCAACATAATGGGGAACGATATTTCCTACCATACAATGCTTTATTGGGAGCCATTTGAATGCTCGTTTGATAGCTATTATTGTAGAAAATTTGACTAAATATAAATAGTCCTTTCATGATCCACTGAAATCAAGCATACACGCCCTCAACATGTCTTCCAGCGTTTGAATGGTGCGCTCGGACTGGCCATCTGTCTGCGAGTGATACGATATGCTAAACTTCAGGCGGGTACCAAGACTCTTTTGCATACTCTGCCAAAAGTAAGATTTGAATCTCGTATTCCTGTCAGACACTATACTGACTGGCACTCCATACAGTCGTATGATCTCCCTCATATACATATCTGCTAATACATCCGTAGACTGCCCTACTCTGAAGGGTAAAAAGTGAGCGGACTTGGTGAGTCTATCTACGATTACCCAAACCATGTTGCGACCACTAGGACTCCTCGGAAATCCCGTAACAAAGTCCATAGTGACGTGCTCCTATTTCTACTTAGGTATCGGGAGCGGCTGAAGTAATCCTGCAGACCTCTGATGCTCAGCCTTGACTTGCTGACACACCAGGCACTTCGCCACAAAGTGGGCTATCTTCCTCTTTATTTTATTCTACCAATAGTATTATCTCAAGTCTCTGTACATCTTCGTGCCTCTTGGATGTATAGAGTATATTGAACTTTGTGCCTCCATCATCAGCTCCTGACGAAGTTCTCTATTCGAAACATAGAGATGATCTCCATATCTCAAAGTCCCATCCTCGTATATGCACAATCATGTCTGTATCTTGGCCTCTGTCCTATGTCAAAGCCTTTGGAATCTGGCATCTGTTGGTAAGGCAGTCTTGATCCTCTCAACCAATATCGATTGCAATTGAAAACTCGACAACTGACCGTCTGATCCGGGCATAATAACCTCTATACCCAACTGTTCTAGATCTCTCAACAGATATTACTGGATAGTCAAAAAGAATGCCATGGGCCTCCTGCTCAATGCGTCAGCTACCATATTGGCCTTTCTCGGATGGTATTATTGCTAGATCTCAAAGTCTGTCATCTCCTTGAACCAACGTCTTTGTCTCTGGTTCAGATCCTTCTAAGTATAGATGTACTTCAGGCTTTTTTGATCTGTGAATATCTCCACTCTCTCTCCGTATAGGTAGTGCCTCCAAAGCTTCAAAGCAAAGATCACTGCGGCAAGCTCCAAGTCGTGAGTGGGATAGTTCTTCTCATGGGTCCTCAGTTGCCTAGAGGCATAGGCCACAACTTTTCCATGCTGTATCAAGATGCATCATAATCCTTTCCCGGATGCATCGCTGTAGATCACGAATCCTCCGGGTCCAGAAGGTATGGTCAAGATAGGTGCCATAGTCAGACACTTCTTCAGCTCATCGAACACTGTCTGACACTCCTCTGTCCAGGTGAAATTATGTTCCTTGCAGGTCAAGCGGGTCATCGGCTCTGCGATACTTTCAAAGTTCTCTATGAACCTCCGGTAATATCCAGCAAGTCCTAGGAAACTTCTCACCTCTGAGACGTTGGTAGGGGTCTGCCACGTCTCTACTGACAAAATCTTTACTGGATCTACCAAAATACCGTCTCCTGAGATAACGTGTCCGAGGAAAGTGACATGATCTAGGAGAAACTCACACTTGCTCAGCTTTGCATAAAGCCTCTCACGCCTCAGCGTCTCTAACACTAGTCTCAAGTGCTCTCCGTGCTCCTCGTGGCTTTTTGAATATACCAAGATGTCATCGATGAAGACTACCATGAACTGGTCCAGATATTGGTGGAAGACCCTGTTCATCAGGTTCATAAATACGTCAGGCACATTCGTCAGTCCAAAAGGCATCACCAAAAACTCGTAGTAACTATAACAAGTCTTGAATATCGTCTTTGGAATATCTTCTCTCCGTACCTTTACCTGATGATGACCCGATCTTAAGTCGATCTTCGTGAACACCACTTCTCCTGTCAGCTGGTCGAACAGATCATCAATCCGCGATAGGGGGTACGTGTTCTTGATAGTCAAAGCATTAAGGGCTCTGTAATCAATGCGCATACGAAATATCCCATCCTTCTTTGGTACAAACAATACTGGTGCTTCCTAGGGTGATGCACTAGGACGGACAAATCCCTTGATCTGTAACTCCTCTAACTGTAGCTTCAGCTCATCCAGTTCCTTCTTCGCCAACCGGTACACATTTGAAGATACCGGCGCTGCTCCGGGTACTAACTCAATAGTAAACTCCACCTCTCTATTAGGCGGTAGGCCTGCCAACTCCTCCGGGAAAATATCCTCGAACTCTAGAATAATCGGTGGGGGTGCTGTCTCCATAGCCATGTAAGCTCTAGCTGTCTGTCCTACTCCTTGCTCGATAGTGCCCTATATGTACTCGAACTCTGGGACATCTGGCGGTCTAAAAATGACGCTACCTCTTCGGCAATCAAGTATGGCATTGTATTGGCTCAACCAGTCCATGCCTAACACATCGTCGAAGTTTGGCATCGGGAATACCAAAAATTGTGCTCTCTTCTCCCTACCACACACAACTACCGAGCACGTTCTAATAGTGGTGGTAACCGGTACGATGCCTCCTTCCGTAAGAATATTTTAACTCTTAGGCAAGGAAGAAGTAGCTACTCTATTCATGGCTACGAAACTACTAGATATGAAAGATAGTGTAGCACCAGAATTAAATAATACAGTCGTAGGCAATGATGCAACTAAAATGGTACCTGTGATAGCTTCCCCTTCTAGTTCCTCCTCAGTCACTGCTAGTGCAAAGGCCTGCCCGTACCTCTGCCCTCTGGCCTGCTGTCTGGATCGATCAAACTGTGCCTTCTGCGGGGCCAAGGATGGCCCCCTATGAAATCCTCCGGGTGCTAGTGGACGCTGGCCTCCTGCCGGGGGTAGTATCCTCTGGACTGGTGCTGCTGGCCTTTGTCCGATATGCGGAGCTGCATCTCTGCGCTGTTGGCAGTCTCGGGCTTGGAACTGGCTTGCTCCATAAATCATGCATGTCCCCAGTCTCTTTCGACAATCCTTCTGAAAATGCCCTATCTTACCATAGTAGTGGTAATTCGAAAGCTCCTTTTGCTGGTATGGCACTGTCCTCTGCTGTGTTCGTGCTCCCGAACGATGGATCGGTCCTCCTGCTCAGGGCTGAGCTCTGGCTTGTACGATCATGCTGGAATATCTTGCTCCTCTGCCAATGTCCTCATGGATCCTCGCCTCTGACATAACCTCCTCATAAGAAATCCTTGCCTAGGTGGTGGTATATCTCTGTAGCTCAAAAATCAGGCCGTGATGGAATATCCTAGCCTTCTGCAGGTCGTTGGGTATCAGGGCGGCACTAAATCGGCTAAGTCGGCTAAACTTTGTGTCGTACACGTCTACGGTCATATTCTCTTAATCCAGATACAGGAACTGGAAGTACAGGGCAATCCTGACCGTAGCAGTAAAATACTTCGCATCAAAGTACTCTAAGAACTGCTCCCATGTTTGTGTCTTGTCGATACTGCGCTCGATAGAATCCTACCAGTGATGGACGTTGCCCTTCAGTTGGGCCCTCACTGTGGTCATCCAAAGGTCGGGATATAGTTGAGAAGCCTCCAGTAGCATTTCTGTGTTGAAGACCCAATTGGAGATCTCCTCTATAGTCTTGCTGCCCGCAAAGGTACCCGGGCCCATCTGACAAAATCCCTATATAGTACCACCTGGCTGGACAGGTGCAGGTGCTGGTGCTGGTGCAGGTGCTGGAGCAGGTATCCTCTCCAGTACTGCCATCAGGCTCTGTCTCAGGGTCTCGGTCTGATGCCACTGCGTCTGCATCATTGTTTGAAAGAACTGGAACATTTATGACTGTCCCTCCGGATGTGGCATCTGGGGTAGAAAGGGTGGAGGTAGTGGCAGTGGGACCTCCGGCTGTGTCATAGGCGTCTCCTCAGATGTCAGTCTCTCAGACTGCGGCATCGGCGTAGCCCTCGAAGTCTGGCCCTCGAAGTGCTGCGGGACAGTCTGAAAAGTCTGGCCCTCCTACTGCTGCATCTGGTCGTCAGGAGAAGTTTGGTTCCAATGTATCAGCGGAGCCTGTGGGATCACAGGGGCCTATGGTGGTGGCTGCTCTCCGGGTGGTCCCTGGGACGTCTTCTCTCTCGCTGCGGTGGCAGATGGCACTATGCCGTATGCCTCGCGTCCACTGCACAAGTTTATCTCGCTGCAAGAGATAGAACTTCATTAAAAGAGTACGGAATCAAGCAAACAGGATGCAGATATTTTAAACAAAATATGAAAGTGGTTCAAAGGCATAATCAAGTGGATGAGATCTAGTAATTTTTATCATATTGCAGGCTCGCTGGGCATGTTACCATACCACAAGTGATAAACATGATCTGCATGGGCCATCACTAAAACCATGTCATGCCCCAGTCCCAAAATATACGGGACCAGACTATGTGGCAATGGCCAGCTAATACGTCTTCGAGGGATTACCCAATTTAATGGACCCAAAGAATACGTACTACGCTATCCTAAAAACTAACAAGTCTAATACTATCATACATTAGGCAGTGTCTAATCTCATCCACAATATAACAAGAAGTACAGAAATAAATACTGGAAAATAAGTACAGAGTCTGAAATGTCATAGTACAATCTAGATATGTATGATAGAAACAAACCCACTACAAATGATGAAATAGGAGTACTAGAAGACAGAATAAAGAGTACGACTAGAGCATCGACTAACTAGATAAGGAATGTTCCAGTCCTAGGTGGAATGCCTACTAGCGATCAAGGGTACTCTGATGGAAGAACCTCTAGCTCCTCCTCGGATGCGAACCTCGTCTCCTGTCCGGGTCCATACACGGTAGTATAATAAGGCTTGTAAACCCCCTCAACCAAATTAGTGATTATTTGTATTTTTAATTGAGACTAGGGACAAACCGAGATAATTAAAATTTTGTAAGACGATTTTAGGTACCTTCTGACCATAGTGTGACCTTAGATATACAATGTGAATTAACTTCGCCTTGCGCAATTAATTATTAAATTAGTTAATTAATTCATGGCTAATTTTACCTCAACTGGACCTGACCGAACTAGATCCTTGAACCCTGGCGGCCCAAACCCTGAGGCAAACCCCGAAGCCCACACCCTATATAAATACATAACTTTCTCCATATAAAACCCTAAACCAACAAGGCCTCACCAAACCTTAACCCTAGCCGAATACTCCCCCTCTCCCTTGTACCCAACCATCACCACCACCGCCGCTTACAACCGACCCGCAGCCCTTCAGCCGCCCTACATCCGCCCCGACTGCCCCTTACATCTGCCTAACATTCGCCCTTCATCCGACCCGCTGCCCCCTTACATCCGCCCTACAGCCGACCCGCTGCCCGTTCAGTCGACCGACACAGCCACCCGTCGCACGACGAGCTGCCGGCGCCAACCCGACCCCCCCCCCGACGCTGCTGCCGCTGCCGCGCTTGCTGCAGTGCCGCCGCCGCTGCTGCCATCTCGCCGGAGCCGCTGCCACCTCGTCGGAGTACGCCTCGACGAGAGCAGACCCTGTCCGAGCAAACCACATAGAGGTAACCACGTAAAACCCCCGCTTTTTTATGTTAATATCGTAGCGTCGTATCGACGTGTCAAGAAATGTTGATATCGGACACAACCCTAATTATGTGCATATTGGATTAATGACTAATAAGATTTAGAATCTGTCTATTTACTAGCAAACCCTAAATCGTGAGACATAACACCAAGGCCTAGCGTTTTCACCCTAAAACCTGTACATAAACCACGGGCATATAGAACCGACTTCTGACATTCACAACTTCAGGACCCAGGCAAGATACATTTAATGTTCAGGTTATATTTTATTGATAGAGACTTGGCATATAGATACGTGGTATGCACGTCAAGTATTCGACTTGCGTATCTACATTGGGCGGGGAGGACATTAGTAGGCATATGGGATATACCCATTGGAGTCTGTAGTATCCAGAGGAGCCACGGATCCAATGACTCCATTTACACTGCTGCCACGTTCTTCGGAGCGATATGGATAATATACTGTATTGCTGCCACGTACTTCGGAGCGATATGGACGATATACTGCACTGCTGCCACGCTCTTCAGGGTATTGGACGTTATGCCTACGCCTACCCATACGTACCAAAGTTGTCCTCATATTGCATTCACTTAGATGGCTAGCACACCTTTATTGTATTTATTTTATTCAGTATTTATATTGACATGTTTCTATGTATCTTGTTACGTCCGTCTAAGGACCTGGTACCTTTCCAAATTTGGACGAGGCTTACTATCCCACAGAATACGGCCCAGGACAGGAGACGAGATTCGCTACTGCAGAGGAGTTAGAGGTTCTACCTTCGAAGTTTCCGTGATCACTTGGTAGGCCTACTGCCTAGGATTTAGAGCATCATTATTTAGGCAGCTGATGCCTTAGTCTTTATCTTTTATCATTCATTTCAGTACTTTCTTTCGTCATAGTAGTGGGTTTGTTCCCACCAGACATTATTTGTTGTACTATGATATCTTGAGACTGGTGTTTATCTTCCAGCAGTTTATTATTATTCTTGCAGTTTATATTGTGGATGAGATTAGTTACCTGTTGATTCATTGTTATGGGACATGTTAGTATTTTAGGACAGCGTAGCACTCTTCGTTAGGATCCATTAAATTGGGATATCCTCGGAGACGTGTCAGCTGGCTATTGTCACGTGGCCTAGTTCCATGCATTTTGGGACTGGGACGTGACATGGTTTTAGTGGTGGCCCATGCAGGTTGACTTTTTTGCTTGTAGTATGGTAACGTACTCAGCAAGCCTGCAATAGGATAGAAATTTCTAGGTCTTATCCACTTTTGATTCGCCTTTGAACTTCCTTCATACTGCTTCTAAATATCTGTATCATGTTTGATTGTTTCGTACTCTTTTAATGAAGTCCTATCTCTTGCAACAAGATAAATTTGCGTAGTGGACGAGGAGCACCCAGTGCCGCGGTGCCAGATAACATCACCCAAAGAGAGGAGGTACCCCAAGGGCAACCCCATCTACAGACCCCGCTGATACATTGGCACGAGACATCGCAGGGCGATCCTACGCCGCAGCCCAAGGGACAGACTTTCCAGACAATCCCCACGTAACATTGTGAGGGCCAGACTTCAGAAGCTACACCGATGCCGCAGACTGAGAGGCCGACATCTGAGGAGACACCTACTGCCTAGCCAGAGATTCCACTACCACCGCCTCCACCTTATCCACCCTAGATGCCACGGCTAGATGGCCAGCCATAGATGCTTCAGTTCTTCCAGGCAATGATGTAAGCACAGTGGCAGCAGACAGAGACATTGAGACAGAGTCTGATGACGGTACTAGAGAGGACACCTGTCCCAGCACCCGTACCAGCACCTCCACCAGCCCAGTTAGGTGGCACTGTTAGATGGTTCCGACAGATAGGACCAGATACTTTCTCAGGAAATGAGACTGCAAAACAGATCTCTGATTGGGTCGCTAATACGGAGATGTTACTAGAGACTTCATAACTGCATCCAGACCTTTGGATGACCGCAGTGAGGGCTCAACTAAAAGGCAACGCCCATCACTGGTAGGATTCTATTGAGCATAGTGTAGGCAAGAACCAGACTTGGGAACAATTCCTAGAATACTTCCATACAAAGTATTTCTCAGCTACAGTCATAAATGCCCTGTACTCCCAGTTCCTACATCTAAAACAGGGAAATATGACTGTTGACGCCTATGACGCGGAGTTCAGCCACCTTAGAAGATTTGGTGCCGTCCTGATATCCAATGATCTAGAGAAGGCCCAGAGATTTCATCATGACCTCAATTTTGAGCTACAGAGGTATACCACCACACAGGCGAGGATTTCTTATGAAGAGGTTCTTACGGAGGCTGAGAAATACAAAGTATTTCTCAGCTACAGTCAGAAATGCCCTGTACTCCCAGTTCCTACATCTAAAACAGGGAAATATGACTGTTGACGCCTATGACGCAGAGTTCAGCCGCCTTAGAAGATTTGGTGCCGTCCTGATATCCAATGATCTAGAGAAGGCCCAGAGATTTCATTACGACCTCAATTTTGAGCTACAGAGGTATACCACCACACAGGCGAGGATTTCTTATGAAGAGGTTCTTACGGAGGCGAGAAACCAGGAGGCCATCGTCAGAGAAGCTAGACGTTCCAGTACGACTATACCAGCCAGAGCACAGCCCGGAGCAGGAGGACCGATCCGACGTTCCGGAGCACAAACATAGCAGAGGGCAATGCCATACCAGCAAAATGAGCTTCCGATTTGCTACCACTATGGTAAGAGAGGACATTACGAGAAGGACTGCAGAAGGAGACTGAGGACATGTCTGATTTGTGGGTCAGACCAGCACCAAGTTTGGGACTGCCCGCAACGTAGAGAGACAGCACCGTCGGCCGGACAGAGGCCAACAGCACCAGTTTCGAGGATACTACCACCGCCAGGAGGTCAAAGTCCACCAGCACTTAGAGAATTTCAGAGGGGACCACCCTTGGCCCCACAGGAGGTGCAGTTTGACCGAGCTCAACAGCAGACCGGAGGGCAGAGACACGGACAGGCCTTTGCACTAGCAGCTACAGAGGAGAAAACATAAGGGGAAGCTATCACAGGTACCATTTTAGTTGCATCATTACCTGCAACTGCATTGTTTGATTCTGGAGCTACATTATCATTTATATCTAGTAAATTCGTAGCAATGCATAGAGTAGCTACTTCCCCCTTACCTAAGAGTTGGAAGATTCTCACCGGAGGAGGTATCGTGCTGGTTACCAGCACCATCAGAACGTGCTCAGTAATTGTATGTGGTAAAGAGATAAGGGTACGATTCTTGGTATTGCCTATGTCGTACTTTGATGTTGTGTTAGGCATGGACTGGTTAAGCTAGTATAACGTCGTACTGAACTGTCGGAAGGGTAGCATCACTTTTAGACCACCAGATTAGCCGAAGTTCGAGTACATACGAGGGACCGTCGAACAAGGAGTAGGACATATAGCGGGAGCTTGCATGGCTATGGAGATTGCACCACCCCTAATAGTTGCAGAATTTGAGGATATTTTTCCTGAAGACTTGCCAGGCTTACCACCAGATAGAGATGTTGAGTTCACAATTGAGCTAATACCCAGAGCAGGACCGGTATCTTCTAATGTATACCGATTGGCGAAGAAGGAGCTAGATGAGCTGAAGCTACAATTGGAGGAGTTGTAGAGCAAGGGATTTATCCGTCCTAGTGCATCACCATAGGGAGCACCAGTATTGTTTGTGCCTAAGAAGGATGGAACAGTATGTATGTGTATTGATTACAGAGCCCTTAATTGTCATGACCCAATTCCGTAGAATCACTTGAGGCGTCCCCCGAATCGTGACCGCCGTGCGGGCCTGGAGTTGCGCCCGCACAAGGCTTTAATGATTTGCATAGCAAGCACATACTCAGAGTACGCAGATAAATTGAAACACAGATTTGAAACATAGAAAAGTTCTCTTTATTGATAATGAACATCTATTACAAACTCTTGAACGAGTCAGCTAATATGCCGAACGGCTTACAAAAGAGATGACTCAAAATGAGATAGCAGTCCTGTACATTACATCCCTTTATAAACTCAAAATGATAAAGACCTCCAGGCTGGAGGATCGCTTTGCCACGGAGCTGCATTTGTGTATGAAGAGTTGTAGCTTCGGACTTCAAAAGGCTACAAGGGGCGCGGTGAAGGTGCGCCAACAGTTGGACTGGATCGGGTAGACGACTTCGGCTCCTCGCTCGGTTCGCCTTGGTGCGGAGAACCTGTTTCAACGAGGGTCAGCATATCAAAACATGCTGGTGAAGGCGAGCTAGCCTGACTATACCAATCAACACGTTGTTTAGTGAAGCATGCATATTTTTGTGGGTTTCTATCTTGCCTTAGTTCATTTACAAGTAAGCAGCATATTGAATTTACTGAAAATAAATGTGCCACCGTTCGGAGAATTTTACCTGACCGTCTGAATTACCTGCACAATACTTACCATGCCTTCCCTGCCACGAAGACACAAGTTAGTATGCAACAGGTTTAAATATACACGTTGGGATCACTGGCTAGGAGCCATAATGGACCGTTTAGTCTTTGAACGAAGATGGTGTACAACGAAGCACGTGAGGCGCTGTACGCCATTCCGTTCGCACGTGAGACTATCGTAAAGTTTCGCCCGGACCAGATCGGTGCCAGTGCCCCAGCGACCGTCCGCGGAACCCGTTACCTTGTGCACAAGTTGTCCGTGATCAATCGTTCGTGGCACGTTAACGTTGATGCAGTTGAGGCACGTGAACAAGATAAGCAACATTGCATGATTCGTTTACATTGCAACTACATTATATTCATGCATCAGGATATACGTTTAAACTTGTATCTATGCATTTGATGAACATTACGAACGAACAAGCATGCAAAGATATAACCGTTCACAAGTTTATTGACAAGCATAATAAACCCAGTCTATTCTCTTTTATCTTGGTTTCTTTTATTATTACTTGGTATCGTTTGATCGGGGCAAAGGAGTGAAGCTTGGAAGCAAGGCTAGCTAATCGGGTTGGTAGCCACTCACTTAGATTTTGGAAAGAAGAAGGAAAGAGGCGATTCACGACTCCGCTCGCAAGCCGCCTACTGCTCGTTCACCTGCACACGAACAGCTCGATTAATACTTCTTCCTCGCTTTCCAATCTCGGAATAGAAGTGCAAGTCAATGAACGAAAACAATGAAAACCATCGAAACCGTTCAAAGAAAACAAGCAAATCCCAAAACCAACTCAAAGCACGAAAGCAACAAGCGACATCGAAAACCGAGGCAATAAAAGATAGCAGCGGAGAGGTCCCTCCTGACTCTGCCGCTAAACCGATCCTTGGGGCGCAGTCCACTGAATATGAGAATCGATTTCGAAGAAACAAATCCATAACGAGGACGAGTTCTTAATTCAATCTATCCCGATCGAACGATACCGTCTTGTGTTTCTTAGCCGCGCTCTCCGCACCGGGAGAACGGGGCGCTACATCCTACCCAACCAATTAGAAGTTTTGTCCCGAAACTTAAGAACAATGCTTACCGTTAAGGGTGATGAACAGAATAGTTTGGGCAATCACGGATTCGGTGGGTGGAGTCACCGCAAATGAGACATTGCCCGAGTTTCTTGCGGCACTTATCGGACGTGTGCCCTTGTTTCTTACAGAAATTGTACGAAGGCCCTGGGTTTGCTCGTTGTGGACCGCCGTGGTTAGGGCGCTTTGCAGCGGTGTTTCCTCTATCGTTGCCTTGGCGTTTGTAATTGTAGGTATGCACAGCGCCGGTGGAAACGTGGGGATACTGCAGTTCCAGAGATAGGGCATAATTCATGACTTTACGCATCGTTCCATACTGATTAGTAACTACGTGCCCATGAATGGCAGGGCGTAGACCGCCTTCAAACCTTCTAGCTCGACTCGCTGCATCAGATAAATAGGCCCTAGCGAATTTGGAGAGTCGATTGAATTCGACAGAATATTGCTTAACTGTCAAGCTGCCCTGCCTCAGTTGCACGAAATCATTCTCCATTTGACGTTGTACTGGAGGGGGTATAAACTCCTCTTCGAATGCGGCACGAAAGGTCGTCCATGAGATCGTCTCTTCTCCGTGATCAAATTGGAGAGATCGTCGATGCACGTCCCACCAATCGTGTGCGTTGAGGCGGAGCTGTAGGCGCAGGCGACGCGCTTATCTTCGGGGACCTCTAGCAGAGCGAAGTGATCTTCAAGCTCGGCTAGCCAATCTAGAGCTACCACTGGGTCCTCAGTCCCGTTGAATGGGGTGTTGCAGACTTTCTTGAAATGGCCCAAGTTGAAGGCAATCACGTCCCTCGGCCTTGGAATTTGAGGCGTCTCCACTTCAAGCACGGGCTGTTCCACCGGAGTCGTTGCTGTTGCGGCGGAATGGTTGGCAGCCAAAGTCTGAACGATCTGTTGCAGGGCATCTACCTGCTTTTGTTGGACTAAGAATCGGGTCTCTAGATTACTCTCGAGCTTGGCTTGGCGAGCATCGTCTCGTTGTCGTTGCGATTCTAACATTTGCATTACCCGCTCAAGCGGGTCGACTTGAGACATGCCTCGTTGGCTCCGAGAGCTTCCCGAAGTACCCGAACTGCTTTCTTGTGTTTCGTTCAGTAGTTGCGCTGCAGATTGCGCTGGATCCATTCCTTCAAAAGAAGGTAAATTACATTAGGATCATAATGTATTATGGACTTATTGTATGAACGTATCTCATTTTGGCCTAGCGAGTTCAAGAGTTCGCACAGGAATTGATCGTTAAAGAAACTTTTTCAGCACGAAGTCTAAGGAACTTGAATCTGTGCTCTGATACCACTATGTCACGACCCAATTCTGTAGAATCACTTGAGGCGTCCCCCGAATCGTGACCGCCGTGCGGGCCTGGAGTTGCGCCCGCACAAGGCTTTAATGATTTGCATAGCAAACACATACTCAGAGTACGCAGATAAATTGAAACACAGGTTTGAAACATAGAAAAGTTCCCTTTATTGATAATGAACATCTATTACAAACTCTTGAACGAGTCAGCTAATATGCCGAACGGCTTACAAAAGAGATGACTCAAAATGAGATAGCAGTCCTGTACATTACATCCCTTTATAAACTCAAAATGATAAAGACCTCCAGGCTGGAGGATCGCTTTGCCACGGAGCTGCATTTGTGTATGAAGAGTTGCAGCTTCGGACTTCAAAAGGCTACAAGGGGCGCGGTGAAGGTGCGCCAACAGTTGGACTGGATCGGGTAGACGACTTCGGCTCCTCGCTCGGTTCGCCTTGGTGCGGAGAACCTGTTTCAACGAGGGTCAGCATATCGAAACATGCTGGTGAAGGCGAGCTAGCCTGACTATACCAATCAACACGTTGTTTAGTGAAGCATGCATATTTTTGTGGGTTGCTATCTTGCCTTAGTTCATTTACAAGTAAGCAGCATATTGAATTTACTGAAAATGAACGTGCCACCGTTCGGTGGATTTTACCTGACCGTCTGAATTACCTGCACAATACTTACCATGCCTTCCCTGCCACGAAGACACAAGTTAGTATGCAACAGGTTTAAATATACACGTTGGGATCACTGGCTAGGAGCCATAATGGACCGTTTAGTCTTTGAACGAAGATGGTGTGCAACGAAGCACGTGAGGCACTGCACGCCATCCCGTTCGCACGTGAGACTATCGTGAAGTTCCGCCCGGACCGGATCGGTGCCAGTGCCCCAGCGACCGTCCGCGGAACCCGTTACCTTGTGCACAAGTTGTCCGTGATCAATCGTTCGTGGCACGTTAACGTTGATGCAATTGAGGTACGTAAACAAGATAAGCAACATTGCATGATTCGTTTATATTACAACTACATTATATTCATGCATCAGGATATACGTTTAAACTTGTATCTATGCATTTGATGAACATTACGAACGAACAAGCATGCAAAGATATAACCGTTCATAAGTTTATTGACAAGCATAATGAACCCAGTCTATTCTCTTTTATCTTGGTTTCTTTTATTATTACTTGGTATCGTTTGATCGGGGCGAAGGAGTGAAGCTTGGAAGCAAGGCTAGCTAATCAGGTTGGTAGCCACTCACTTAGATTTTGGAAAGAAGAAGGAAAGAGGCGATTCACGACTCCGCTCGCAAGCCGCCTACTGCTCGTTCACCTGCACACGAACAGCTCAATTAATACTTCTTCCTCTCTTTCCAATCTCGGAATAGAAGTGCAAGTCAATGAACGAAAACAATGAAAACCATCGAAACCGTTCAAAGAAAACAAGCAAATCCTAAAACCAACTCAAAGCACGAAAGCAACAAGCGACATCGAAAACCGAGGCAATAAAAGATAGCAGCGGAGAGGTCCCTCCTGACTCTGCCGCTAAGCCGATCCTTGGGGCGCAGTCCACTGAATATGGGAATCGATTCCGAAGAAACAAATCCATTACGAGGACGAGTTCTTAATTCAATCTATCCCGATCGAACGATACCGTCTTGTGTTTCTTAGCCGCGCTCTCCGCACCGGGAGAACGGGACGCTACATTAATGCCTTGACTATCAAGAACAAGTACCCCCTGCCGCGGATTGACGATTTATTCGACCAGTCGACAGGAGCAGTGGTGTTCACAAAGATCGACTTGAGATTGGGTTATCATCAAGTGAAGGTGCGAAGAGAAGACATTCAAAAGACAGTATTCAGGACTCGTTATGGTCACTACGAGTTCTTAGTAATGCCTTTTGGACTAACGAATGCACCTGCTGTATTTATGAACTTGATGAATAGAGTATTCCATCAATACTTAGACCAGTTCGTGGTAGTCTTCATCGATGATATCTTGGTGTATTCGAAGAGCCACGAGGAGTATGAAGAGCACTTGAGACTAGTGTTAAAGATGCTGAGGAGAGAGAAGCTTTATGCCAAGCTGAGCAAGTGTGAGTTTCTCCTAGATCGTGTCGCTTTTCTTGGATACGTTATCTCAGGAGATAGAATTTTAGTAGATCCGGCAAAGATTTCATCTGTAGAGACATGGCCAACCCTACCAATGTCTCAGAAGTAAGGAGCTTTTAGGACTTGCCGGATATTACCGGAGGTTCGTAGAGAACTTCGCAAAGATTGCAGAGCCGATGACCCACTTGACCCGAAAGGAGCAGGAGTTCACGTGGACAGAGGAGTGTCAGAAGGCATTCGATGAGCTGAAGAAGCGCTTGACTACAACACCTATCTTGACCATACCTTCTGGACCCGGAGGATTCGTAATCTATAGCGATGCATCCGGGAAAGGATTAGGATGTGTCCTAATGCAGCATGAAAAGGTTGTAGCCTATTCTTCTAGACAGTTGAGGACACATGAGAAGAACTATCCCACCCACGACTTGGAGCTTGCCGCGGTGATTTTTGCCTTGAAGCTTTGGAGGCACTATTTATATGGAGAAAGAGTGAAGATATTTACGGATCATAGGAGCCTAAAGTACGTCTACACCTAAAAGGAGCTGAACCAGAGACAGAGACGTTGGCTCGAGGTGATGACAGACTTCGAGATTGAGCTACAGTACCATCCGGGAAAGGCCAACGTAGTAGCTGACGCGTTGAGCAGAAGACCCATGGCATTCTTTATGACTACCCAACAACATCTGTTGAGAGAGCTAGAGCAGATGGGTATAGAGGTCGTTATGTCCGAAATAGATGGACAGTTGTCGAGTTTCCAGTTGCAATCGACATTAGTGGAGAGAATCAAGGCTGCCTTGCCGATAGATGCCAGATTCCAGAGGCTTAGACAGAGGACGGAGGCTGGATTTCAGACAGGACTGAGAATACATGAAGATGGGACTTTGAGATGTGGAGATCGTCTTTATGTTCCAAATAGAGAACTTCGTCAGGAGTTGATGACAGAAGCACACAGTTCAACCTATTCTATTCATCCAGGAGGCACGAAGATGTACAGGGACTTGAGACAGTACTACTGGTGGCACGGAATAAAGAGAGATATAGCACACTTTGTGGCCAAGTGCCTGGTGTGTCAGCAAGTCAAGGCTGAGCATCAGAGATCTGCAGGATTGCTTCAACCACTCCCTATACCAGAGTGGAAATGGGAGCACATCACCATGGACTTTGTCACGGGCTTTCCGAGGAGTCCTAGTGGTCGCAATGCAGTATGGGTAATTATGGATAGACTCACCAAGTTCGCACACTTTTTACCCTTCAGAGTTGGGCAATCGACGGAGGCCTTAGCAGATATGTACATGAGGGAGATTATGTGCCTACATGGAGTGCCAGTTAGCATCGTGTCCGACAGGGATACGAGATTTACGTCTTACTTTTGGCAGAGTATGCAAGAGAGTCTCGGTACTCGCCTGAAGTTTAGCACAGCATATCACCCACAAACAGATGGCCAGTCAGAGCGCACCATTCAGACGTTAGAAGATATATTGAGAGCGTGCATGCTAGATTTCGGAGGATCGTGGGAGGATCATTTACATCTGGTCGAGTTTTCCTACAACAACATCTATCAAGCGAGCATCCATATGGCTCCTTTTGAAGCGTTATACGAAAGAAAATGTCGTTCCCTAGTATGTTGGAGTGACATAGGCGAGCGACAGATTCTCAGACCAGAGTTGGTTGTTCGTACGGTAGAGAAGGTGAAGAAGATCCAAGGACACCTGCAAGCAGCACAGGACAGGCAGAAGCATTGGGCGAATGCTCATCGACGACCCTTAGAATTTTAGGTTGGAGATCACGTATTCCTAAAGATCTCGTCTACTCGAGGGACTATCAGGTTCGGAGGCAGAGGAAAGCTGAGCCCGAGGTACATCGGACCCTTCGACGTATTAGAACGTGTCGGAGAGGTTGCTTACAGATTAGCCTTGCCGCAGACTTTGGAAGGAGTCTATGACGTCTTTCATGTATCTTAGCTGAGGAGGTACATACCAGATCCGAGTCATGTACTCGACCATTCAGAGATCACAGTCGGCCCTAGCTTGTCGTACCAGGAGGATCCTGTTGAGATTCTAGACAGGAGTGAGAAGGTACTGCAAGGTCAGACTATTCCCTTAGTCCGCGTCGCATGGATACATCATGCACCAAGCGAATCAACTTGGGAACGTGAGGAGGATATTAGACAGCGCTATCCCCACCTCTTCGAAGGACTAGGTACGTATTAGCACTTTATTTATTCAGTTATAAATTCTTGCTATGCGTATGTTCTAATTTCGAGGACGAAATGCTCTAGGGAGGGTAGATTGTAAACCCCCTCAACCAAATTAGTGATTATTTGTATTTTTAATTGAGACTAGGGACAAACCGAGATAATTGAAATTTTATGAAAAGATTTTAGGTACCCTCTGACCATAGTATGACCTTAGCTATACAATGTGAATTAACTTCACTTTGCACAATTAATTATTAAATTAGTTAATTAATTCATGGCTAATTTTACCTCAACTGGACCTAACCCAACCAGATCCTTGAACCCTGGCCAGTCCAAACCCTGAGGCAAACCCCGAAGCCCACCCCTATATAAATACATAACTTCCTCCATATAAAACCCTAAACCAATAAGGCCTCACCAAACCCTAACCCTAGTCGAATACTCCCCCTCTCCCTTGTACCCAACCATCACCACCACCGTCGCTTACAGCGGACCCGCCGCCCTTCAGCCGCCCTACATCCGCCCCGACTGCCCCTTACATCTGCCTTACATCTGCCCTTCAGCCTCCTTTCATCCGACCCGCTGCCTCTTCAGTCGACCGACACAGCCGCCCGTTGCACGACGAGCTGCCGGTGCCAACCCGACCCCCCCGTGCGCTGCTGCCATTGCTGTCGCTGCCGCGCCTGCTGTAGTACTGCCGCCGCTGTTGCCATCTCGCCGGAGCCGCTACCACCTTGTCGGAGTACGCCTCGACGAGAGCAGACCCTGTCCGAGCAAACCACATAGAGGTAACCACGTAAAACCCCCGCTTCTTCATGTTAATATCGTACCGTCGTATCGACGTGTCGAGAAATGTTGATATCGGACACAACCCTAATTATGTGCATATTGGATTAATGACTAATAAGATTTAGAATCTGTGTATTTACTAGCAAACCCTACATAGTGAGACATAACACCAAGGCCTGGCATTTTTACCCTAAAACCTGTACATAAACCACGGGCAATGAATATAGAAACCAAGGAACATGTGTTCGCACGGAACAGAGATCGTGGTCAAACCGTAACTTGAAATTATTGTCTCAAGGATCAGGATGTTCGAGCACAGAACACGTGTGCACCTTAGCTACGCGCACATGTGACGCTGTATTCGAACAGACGTGAACTTGCGATAATATTCAAACACCGCGTTGTAGTCATGTACATTTAATATTTAGCGTCTGATATTAGATTGTTATATTATATTTGTGTTTAGGACCTTTGGATCAGCTAGGAGACATTGTAGGAACCGGCTTCTGGCATTCACAGCTTCAGGACCCAGGCAAGATACCTTACCATATTTACTATCTAATTTAAATTATGCATATGTTGTATTGTGTTCTTGTTGCTTTTACTTTATACAACTGTGCGCGTCCGAGATTGTTCGGGTGCATTCGACGGATACGTCGATGATTTGTATACTTGGCCTAGTTCTTAGCAGACTCACCCATTGGATAATACCATGTTATAGTCTGCGACCTGACACCTTACACGTTCAATGAGACATATTCATATTGGGATGCAGGTTTGCGTACTCGACTAGCTATCGGTACGTGTAACCTATATCACGGTTAGTACGTAGTTTAGGTTATATTTATTGATAGAGACTTGGCATATAGATACGTTGTATGCACGTCGAGTATTCGACTTGCGTATCTATATTGGACGGGGAGGACATTAGTAGGCGTATGGGATACACCCATTAGAGTCCGTAGTATCCAGAGGAGCCACGGATCCAGTGACTCCCTTTACACTGCTGCCACGTTCTTCGGAGCGATATAGACGATATACTGTACTGCTGCCACGTTCTTCGGAGCGATATGGACGATATACTGTACTACTGTCATGCTCTTCTGGGTGTTGGACGTTATGCCTACGTCTACCCATACGTACCAAAGTTGTTCTCATATTGCATTCACTTAGATGGCTAGCACACCTTTATTGTATTTATTTTATTCAGTATTTATATATGGCATATTTCTATGTATCTTGTTACGTCCCTCTGAGGACATGGTACCTTTCCAGATTTGGACGAGGCTTACTACCCCACAGTATACGGCCCAGGACAGGAGACGAGATTCGCTACTGCAGAGAAGTTAGAGGTTCTACCTTCGGAGTTTCCGTGATCACTTGGTAGGCCTACTGCCTAGGATTTGGAGCATCATTATTTAGGCAGCTAATGTCTTAGTCTTTATCTTTTATCATTCATTTCAGTACTTTCTTTCGTCATAGTAGTAGATTTGTTCCCACCAGACATTATTGGTTGTACTATGATATCTTGAGACTGGCGTTTATCTTCCAGCAGTTTATTATTATTCTTGCAGTTTACATTGTGGATGAGATTAGTTACCTGTTGATTCATTGTTATGGGACATGTTAGTATTTTAGGACAGCGTAACACTCTTCGTTAGGATCCATTAAATTAGGATATCCTCGGAGACGTGTCAGCTGGCTATTGCCACATGGCCTAGTTCCATGTATTTTGGGACTGGGGCATGACAAGGCTCGTCCAAAATGGGAAGAAAACAAGGTCCTCAGAGGGACGTAACAAGATACAAAATATATGCCAATATTAATACTGAATAAAATAAAGGGGTGTACTAACCATCTAAGTGAATGCAATATGAGGACAATCTTGGTACGTATGGGTAGGTGTAGGCATAACGTCTACACTCCGAAGAGCATAGAATTTGCATAGTATAATGTCCATATCGCTCCGTAGAACATAGAATTTGAATAGTATAACGTCCATATCGCTCCGTAGAACATAAAATCTGAATAGTATAATGTCCATATCGCTCCGTAGAACGTAGAATCTGAATAAAGGAAGTCATTGGATCCGTGGTTCCTCTGGATACTACGGAGTCCAATGTGTGTATCCCATACACCTACTAGTTGTCCTTTCCGCCCAATGTAGATATACAAGTCGACTACACGATGTGCATATCACATAACTATATGCCAAGTCTCAGCTAATTAAATAACCCTAATTTCATACTAAACTATGATGTATGTCACACGCACCGATAGCTAGTCGGGTATGCGAATCTGTATCCCAATATGAGTTATCATCGTGATGTGTGTACAAGTGTCAGGGTCTAAGAAGATATCAGAATATCCTCGCAATGGCAGGTGAGCCTGCTAGTGACTATGTCAAGTACACTACTCATCGACGCATTCGTCGACTGCACCCGAGTCAATCTCGAACGTGCACAGTTATATGTATATTGCAACAAGATATCATACAACAGTTTATAATTTAAATTAAACAGTAAATCAGGCAATGAATACTTGCCTGGGTCCTCAAGCTGCAAGTACCAGTAACCTGCTCCCGAAGTCTCGCCTGAACAATCCAGTGACCCTATATATATAATATAATAATATGATCATCATTCACTATAATAGTACGAATAGAAAATACTTCGTTGCAGTAACAAACTGATGCAGGGGTCACAACCATCATCTATCTGGGTCGCGTGTGTACTTAGCTAAAATATACACGTGTCGTATTCTCAATTTTCGTGTACACCAAGACAACAAAATTTTAAGAGATGCTATAATACCATATAACGCAACACAGGTCCTAAATAACATGTTATAAAAATACGTTACAATTTAATTGACGTATAATACTACATTAATAAAGCTAACAGGTTAATGTGCAAAATCCAATGTCTAAACCTTGGTCAACACCGTGCTCCTTATTAAAATAGTCATAAATCATTATGAGGTAATTTATTAACATAATTATAATAAATATTAATACTTAAACACGTATAATAGCATTTAATACTTAAAATACATAAATACATATTTAATACTTAAATATACATATGATAACATTAGTATTTAAATACGTATAATAAATATTTAATACTTAAATATATAAATACATTAATACATTAATATATATATATACATTAATATATTAAATAAATAAATGCATTAATACATTAAATATATAATTACATTAATATATTAAATATAAATACAATAATACATTAATATATATCACTACACAATATACATTAACACGTATATACATATACCTATCTAAACTTATACGTACATATACAAATTGACAGAAATATACCTAGGCGACGTTCGTGTCCGGGGGGTGTCCGCTGCATGAGACGGCCGTTCTCCGGCCAGGGAGGGCGGAGCTCTGGCGTGCACAACAGCAGTAGCAGCTCCCTGTCAATGGCAGCAGCTCCGGCAGCAACTGCAGCAAATGCAGCAGCGGCAACGGTGACAAGGTGGTCGTAGGGGACTGGTGGAGGTGGTGTGTTAGTCGTGGGAGAACTGGCGGTGGTGGTGTACTGGCCGTGGGGGACCGACGGTGGTGGTGAGGGGTGACTGGGGAAGTAAGAGTCAGGTAGTGGTGGTTTCGATGATGGTGGTGTCGGTGGTGGTGGCGTTGGTAATGGCGACGGTGATAGGGGTGGAGATAGTGAGGATGGTCGTGGAGACGGTGAGGATGGTGGCCAAGGTGGTGACGGTTGGCTGGGTGGCGGTGGGGAGGGGAGTCGGGGCGTCGGGTCAGCCGGGGAAGAAGAAGTCGAGGTGGGGAGCCTGCTGTGGTGGCCGACTGAGGCGGAGACGGCTGCTGGTGGTGGCGGTGGTTGGTGTCTGGGAGAAGGAAGGTCGGGCTGGTGGTGCTCGGAGGAGGAGACGGTGGTGGCGGGCTGAGGGAGGTGGCTGGGGTTGGTCGGGTGTGTGATAGTGATGGTAATATAGTTTTTTAGGGTTTTCTTGGTGTGTGTGGCTGCTGGTGTATTTTAAAGAGGGTGTGTGTAGTATATAGGAGAGAGAGAGAGAGAGAGAGAGAGGGTCTCCCTTGGGATTAGGGCCGGCTGGGAAATAATTGTGGGGAGTTGGAAAACCACAACATGATGAAGGGATGGTGTAAACTCCCTCGACCAGATTTCAGTAATTTAGGATTATTTTTAGCTAATTAGAATTATTGCAACTTTTAAATTTTATTTTGCTTACATATCCTATTGATTTGTGCACCTGTCCATCACACAATTAATTAGAGCATTACACTGGCTGTTAGACCCAAACAAAGTTCACATACCTGTCCTAGACATGTTAGACTATTTTCTTGAATTTTGTGCAACTCCCAGATGCTTTATTTTGAGCCTCGTTTGAGACGCACAAATATCATTACAAATGTCCGTATTTATTTCCTATTTAATTTTTTGCTCTTTATCCATCTCTGTACCCCTAGAGATTTGAGGCCCAACCTGCACCAATTTTGCCCAAACAAAAATACGATAATATTCTACTTTGAATATACTACAATTAGTATATTGACACTGTAGTAAAATTATGACCCTACCTGCCTCTAAATAATTAGAGAACACCGTGCGCAGTATTTATTAAATAATAAATACGGTGACCCGTATCACCCAAAGAACCAGACCCTGCCCCTGCCCAGACTCACCCCCACCCCCTCAGGACCCACCCACAGCTTTTCCCTCTCAATTCTGAGCATTTTAGTATTTTCTGGAAACAGGATATTTTATCAGACAAATTGCGTAATTACGCAAAATCCCAATTTTAGGACCTTTATGCAATTTATGAATTTACAGGGATTTTTCTGTAAAATTCCCTGTGAGGTGTCACCCCCTATTGGCCGGTGATCATGGACCGTCCATGTGGCATGGGCCCCACCTGAAAAATATCAGCCTAAATATCCAAAACCCAAAATACCCAAAATACCCTTGAACTTCAAGGTAATTACAAAAATACCTAACCCTAAAACCCTTATAAATATCCGACCCCTCCCCCTTGCAAACCCTACACCACCACCCTCAGCCCACCTCCGGCCACCGAACCTCCGGCGAACTGCTCGCCACTTCCCTCCCCTTCCCTCCGACCACTGCCACCCCCTCCGGCCACCGCCTCCGCCGCCTAGAACCCCCACAGCCACCAACCCGACCACAACACCACAGCACCACCACCACTCCCGACCTCCCCCAGCGCCGCCTACCGACGTCGTAGACCACCGCCACCGCCACCACCCCCAATCGCCTCGCCCTGACCTCCTCCACCGAACCAACCCTCCACCACCGCCCCACGACCACCACTCCGGCCGCCCTCACCCCCGCAGTGCCCCGACCCCCTCTCCCCGACTGCACCACCTCCCCCATCCCGACTGCCTCCATCTCTCCCTCCGGCCGCCACTAACCACCGCCACCGACTCCTTCGTCGCCCCCTCCTCCACCACCCAGACCCCCTGCACCGCCACCCCCGCCACCGCACGCGGCGCTGCAGCTGCTGCAAGCCGCCGCTGCTGCTTCTGCTGTTAAACGCAGCTGCTGTTGCACCCGTCCCTCCGGCCAGCCGCCGTACTCCCGCCGGCGACCAGCCGTGGGCCCCCCTATCGACCTGTCAGGTATAAATACCATAGTATATACGTAAATACCTATTTATTCCTATATGTATATAAATATGTATATATATATATGTATATATATGTATATATTTATATATATTGAAATATATATTAATATATATATTATTATATGTATTAAATTATATATATTAATATTAATACTATATATACAGTATATACAGTATATATTTATAATTCTGTATTTTTATTTTTTCATTATTATTATTATTTATATATATATGAATATATACATATCTATGTATATATATATATTTAATTATATATTTATATATATATATATATATATATATATATATATATATATTACTATATATATAATATATATATATACTTAAATACAATATATTATACAGTATAATATATATATATTATATATATGCATCTTTTAATTTCTATTTTATTATTATATATATATATGTATTATAAATATATATGTATATATATTTATATATATGTATATGTATTACTATATAATTATATATATTATATATATATATATATATAATTATTATTATTATTATAAATACAGTATATATATATATATGCAGTGTATATATATATTATTATATTATATATTATAAATATGTATATATATATATATATGTATTTTTCATTTTCTTTTATAATATATATATGTACATATATACATATATATAAATATATTTATGTATATAATATTATATATGTTATATATTATATTATTACTATATATATATATATTCAGTATATATATATATATAGTACACTACTATATGTATTTCATTCCCTTTATATATATATATATACATATATTTGTATATATGTATATATTCTTTATGCATTTTTATTCTTTTATATGTATATAATTATATATATATATTTTTCTGCATTTTTCTTTTCTTTTATATATATATATATATATATATATATATATATATATATATATATATGTATATATGTAAATATATATATCTATATATGTGTATAATTATTATATATATTATTATGCTATATATATATACTATTATTATATATAATAAATATGTATATATATATATTTTCCTGCATCTTTCTTCTTCTTTGTATATATATATGTATATATAAATATATATATATCTATATATGTATAAAAATATATCTATGATATGTATATATGCTATAAATATATACATACTACTATAGTTACTATATATATATATATATATATATATATATATATATATATATATATATATATATATATATATATATATATATACTCTATATATATATGTACCCTATATATATGACTATATATATATATATATATATATATTATGTCTTATATATATATATATTTATATAAGTATATATATATGCTATTATATTATGTACCCTCCATTTAATTATGATATTTACGAACCCTGGACGTCTTAAACAGAAAACATCTCCAGCGCAGTCAGTGACCCCCTGTCACAGGACCCCCCAGACTTGATTGCAAATACAGGTTTTCAACACAATCATGAAGTAGGCAAGTATACCTTGCCAAGTTATCGTTTAAATTCAAATATTGTTATATGCTATTTTTCCTGAGTTCCATATAACTATGAGTACCTGAGACTGCCTCGGGTACAGTCAACAAGTACGTTGACACGTAGTATAAATAACTTAGTCTATACAGACTTACCAACAATTGTGAGGGTATCCTAATGTCCTGCTAGACCCTGTCACGGGGACACGTAACATGGTTGCAATACATATTGGGATGCGAGCTGCGTATTTGATTAGCTACCAGTACGTGTGACGTGCATCACGGCTAAGCATAAAATCAGGAAAACTCAGGAATAAGTACGACTTGGCATTAGTTACATTGGGCGGGAAAGATAACTAGTGGACGTATGGGATACCCCCTCCTTGAGTCGTTTATCCTTCGTACCATGCTCCTCGAAGATGGTCGATTGCAGAGCTACCCGTGTGTCCGGGGGCATATGACACATATACTAGCCAGTCAACACGATTGGTGAATTAAGTCAGCATATGTCAAGCCTACACTTTCCCATGCGTACTACAAGGTCTTTACTTGCATTCACTTAGATGGTTAGCACCCTGTATTTATTTATTTATTCAGTATTTACATACATGGCATATTATTTTTCTGTATCTTGTTATGTCCCACTGAGGACCTGGTTCCCTTCCAGATTTAGATGAGGCCTTCTACCCTACGGTATATGGGCCTGGACAGGAGACCAAGCATGCCACAGAGGAAGAGCTAGAGGAGACACCAACAGATTCTGTCTGATCCTAGGAGCTTGTACACCTGGAGATGGAGCTATTTTTCATAGATGGACGATACTTAGTCTATCTTATTTTCTGCACTATTACTATCTTTTGTAGTGGGATTATTCCCACAAGATGTGTACTATGACTTTCAGACTCAGCATTATATATATTTCAGCACTATTTCCATTTTCCTTATTATTTCTGTAGATGAGATTAGATTTACCTGTGTTAAACTTGTAGTATTTTAGGACAGCGTAGCACGTTCCTTTGGGTCCATAAAAATGGATAAAAACCCTTAGTGACGTGTCAGCTGGCCAATGCCATGTAGCCTAGTTCCTTATATTTTGGGACTGGGACGTGACATGGTTTTAGTGGTGGCCCATGCAGGTCGCGTTTATTGCTAGTGGTATGATGACATGCCCAGCAAACCTGCAATAGGATAGAAATACTAGGTCTCATCCACACTGACTTCATCAAATTTTTTTATTTTTGCATCCTGCTTGATTATCAATTATAAATTTCTTGTTCTTTTCTAATTAATTCTATCTTGTTCAGAAATATGGACATACCCAGTGGACATGCGATTGATGGGGCTGACCAAGCAACAGACCCCTCGCCCGATGTCCAAGAAACCCCGACTACCCCGAGAGACCAATCCCCTAGAAGGATGCTGGTCTACCCGGCAACCCCGTACATCCACCAGAATCCTGCCCAGACAGGAACACCAGCCCAACATGAAGGGCAAACCTCCCAGGCCCCAACACCGCAGGCGAAGACACCTCTGCCTCCACCTCCCGCCTTCCCTGCCCAGATGCCACAGCTTGAGGGACAAACTCAAATGTTCCAGTTCCTCCAAGCTATGTTGCAGACTCAATGGCAACAAACTGAAGCCCTGAGACAGTCTCAGTGGCAACAGACTGAAGCCTTGAGACAAACTTTGATGACGGCCTTGGAAAGAACGACTGCCCCAGCACCAGCACCAGCACCTGTCCAACCAGTGGGCACAGTCCGAGGCTTCCGCCAAATGAGCCCGAGAAACTTTAAAGGCAGCGAAACCCCAGAGGAGATCTCAGATTGGATCTCCAATACAAAAATGCTGCTGGAAGGCTCGCAACTTACCCCCGACTTGTGGATGATCGCCGTGAGGGCCCAGCTCTTAGGCAACGCCCATCACTGGTGGGAATCTATAGAGCGTAGCGTCGGCAAAGACCAAACTTGAAAACAATTTTTGGAGCACTTTAATGACAAGTACTTTCCCGCAACAGTCCGAGATGCCCTATACTCCTAGTTCCTGCACTTGGAACAGGGAAATATGACTGTTGACGCCTACGACGCAGAGTTCAGCAGACTGAGTCGTTTCGGTACCATCTTGATACCGAACGAACTGGAGAAGACCAAGAGGTTCCACCACGGCCTCACCTTCGAACTCCAAAGGTATACGACGACTCAGGCGAGGATCTCATACGAGGAGGTTCTTACAGAAGCGAGGGTGCAAGAAGCTATTGGCCGAGGAGCGAGACGCTCTAATCCAAGCATCCCGGCCAAAAACCAGCAAGGAGCAGGAGGACCTATCCGTCGTCCACAAAATCAGACGTAGCAGCCGACGGGACCCTATCAAAAGAAGGAGCTCCCGACTTGTCACTTTTTTGGCAAGAAGGGACATTATATCAAAGACTGCAGAAAGAAGAACGGGCTATGCATGATTTGTGGAGCTAGCCAACATATGGCAAGGGACTGCCCGCAACGCAGAGATGCAGCACCTCAGAACGGGCAGAAATCAGGAACACCAGCCCAAAAGATGCTACCCTCCACATCTGGAGGATATCAGAAGGGAGCACCCCTGGCCACCCAGGAGAGCTAGTTCAAAGCCAGACAACAATCTGGAGGACAAAGGCATGGGCAGGCTTTTGCTTTAGCTGCAGTTGCCGAAGAACCCGAAGGTAAAACCATCACAGGTACCATTTTAGTTGCATCATTACCTGCAACTGCATTATTTGATTCTGGCGCAACCCTGTCATTCATATCTAGTAGTTTCATAGCCATGCACAAACTAGTCACTTCCCCACTACCCAAGTGCTGGAGAATTTTTACCGGAGGAGGTATTGTTCCAGTTACCAATATTATTGAAACATGCTCGATAGTCGTTTGTAGTAGAGAGCTAAGAGCACGATTTTTGGTACTCCCAATGCCAAATTTCGACGTCGTCTTAGGCATGGACTGGTTAATCCAGAACAATGCTATCCTAGACTGCCGAAAAAGTAGTGTCACCTTTAGACCACCAGGACACCCGGAGTTCGAATACGTATGAGGTACCATCGAGCAAGGAGTAGGCCAGAATCCTAAAGCTTACATGGCAATGGAGATAGCACCCCCAGCACTCGTTGCAGAGTTCGAAGACGTATTCCCGGAGGAATTGCCAGGCCTACCGCCTGACAGAGAAGTAGAGTTCACTATCGAGCTGATACCCGGAGCTGCACCGGTATCCTCAAATGTGTACCGATTGGCAAAAAAGGAGCTTGACGAGCTGAAGCTACAATTGGAGGAATTGCAAATCAAAGGATTTGTTCGTCCTAGTGCATCATCCTGGGGAGCACCAGTGTTGTTTATACCCAAGAAGGACGGAACATATCGCATGTGCATTGATTACAGAGCCCTCAACGCATTGACAATCAAAAACAAGTACCCCTTGCCGCGAATTGAAGATCTGTTCGACCAACTGACGGGAGCAGTAGTATTCTCAAAAATAGACTTGAGATCAGGCTATCATCAGGTCAAAGTACGGCGAGAAGACATTCCGAAGACAGCATTCAGGACTCATTATGGTCATTACGAGTTACTGGTGATGCCTTTTGGACTAACTAATGCACCAGCCGTATTCATGAACCTGATGAACAGAGTCTTCCCCCAATATCTGGACCAGTTCGTGGTAGTCTTCATCGACGATATCTTGGTGTATTCAAAGAGCCACGAGGAGCACGAAGAGCACTTGAGACTAGTACTAGAGACGCTAAGACGGGAGAGCCTTTATGCTAAACTAAGCAAGTACGAGTTCTTCCTTGATCGTGTCGCTTTTTTGGGACACGTGATCACAGGAGAAGACATCTCGGTGGACCCAGCAAAGACCTCATATGTGGAGACATGGCCAACCCCGACCAACGTCTCAGAAGTGAGAAGCTTTCTAGGACTTGCCGGATATTACCGGACGTTCGTAGAAAACTTTGCCAGAATTGCGGAGCCGATTACCCGACTTACCCGCAAGGATCAGGAGTTCTTATGGTCTGAGGAATGCCAGACAGCTTTCGATGAGTTGAAAAAGCATCTGACTACTGCTCCCATTTTGACTATACCATCTGGATCCGAAGGTTTCGTAATCTATTGCGATGCATCCAGAAAAGGATTGGATTGTGTCTTAATGCAACATAGGAAGGTTGTAGCTTATGCCTCAAGACAACTGAGGACTCATGAGAAGAATTACCCCACTCACGACTTGGAGCTTGCCGCAGTCATCTTCGCCCTGAAGCTATGGAGACATTATCTATACGGCGAACGAGTGGAGATATTCACCGATCACAAGAGCCTGAAATACGTCTACACTCAGAAGGACCTGAACCTAAGACAAAGACGATGGCTCGAAGTGATGACGGATTTCGAGATCGATCTGCAGTACCATCCAGGAAAGGCTAATGTAGTAGCTGATGCACTAAGCAGAAGACCCTCGGCATTCTTTATGATCACCCAACCAGGTCTATTGAGAGATCTAGAAAAGTTGGGAATAGAAGTCATTATGCCAGGAATTGACGGCCAATTATCAAACTACCAGCTACAATCAACATTGGTCGAAAGAATCAAAGCTGCACTACCAACAGACGCAAGATTTTAAAGGCTACGACAAAGAACCGAGACTGGAATCCAGACAGGATGTCGCATACATGAAGATGGGACTCTAAGATGTGGAGATCGTCTTTATGTCCCAAATGGAGAACTTTGTGAGGAGCTGATGTCAGAAGCCCATAGCTCAACATACTCTAAACATCCAGGAGGCACAAAGATGTACAGAGACCTGTGACAATACTACTGGTGGCATGGAATGAAGGGAGAGATAGCACGCTTTATGGAAAAATGTCTGGTGTGTCAGCAACTCAAGGCTGAACATCAGAGATCTTCCGGTCTACTTCAACCCCTCCCAATACCCGAGTGGAAATGGGAACACATTACGATGGACTTTGTTACGGGCTTCCCAAGAAGTCCCAATGGTCGTAATGCTGTATGGGTGATCGTAGATAGACTCACAAAGGCTGCTCATTTCTTACCTTTCAGAGTCGGACAATCTACCGAAGTCTTGGCGGACATGTACATGAAAGAGATCGTACGTCTGTATGGAGTACCAGTCAGCATAGTGTCTGACAGAGATACGAGATTTACATCTTACTTTTGGTGAAGTATGCAAGAAAGTCTTGGTACCCGCCTTAAGTTCAGCACCTCGTACCACCCACAGACAGATGGCCAATCAGAGCGCACCATCCAGACACTAGAAGATATGTTGAGAGCATGCATGCTTGATTTCAGCGGATCATTGGAAGATCATTTACACCTGGTGGAATTTTCCTACAACAATAGCTATCAAGCGAGCATTCAAATGGCTCCCTTTGAAGCTTTGTATGGTAAGAAATATCGTTCCCTAGTATGCTGGAGTGATGTTGGCGAAAGACAGATCTTGGGACCAGAATTGGTTGTTCGTACAGTGGAGAAAGTAAAGAAGATACAAGGACACCTGCGAGCAGCGCAAGACAGACAGAAGCACTGGGCCAACGTACATCGACGACCTCTAGAGTTCCAAGTGGGAGAGCATGTGTTTTTGAAGATCTCACCTACCCGAGGTACTATCAAATTTGGAGGAAGAGAAAAACTGAGTCCAAGGTACATTGGACCCTTCGATGTATTAGAACGCATCGGAGAAGTTGCCTACAAGCTAGCCTTACCTCAGGCCTTGGAAGGAGTACATGACATCTTCCACGTATCTCAGCTGAGGAGGTACATCCCAGACCCAAGTCATGTACTGGACCATTCAGAGATCACCGTCGGCCCAAGCCTATCATACCAGAAGGAACCTGTAGAGATCCTAGATCGTAGCGAGAAGGTGTTACGAGGCCAGACTATCCCTCTAGTTCATGTTGCATGGAGACATCATGCACCAGGTGAATCAACCTGGAAACGAGAAGAGGATATTCGACAGCGTTTCCCCCATCTGTTTCCAAGCCAGGGTATGTCCTAATATTTTAAATCAATCTTTCATTCTCATTATAGGTCTATTTTTATTTCGAGGACGAAATATTCTAAAGGAGGGTATATTGTAAACTCCCTCAACCAGATTTCAGTAATTTAGGATTATTTTTAGCTAATTAGAATTATTGTAACTTTTAAAATTTATTTTGCTTATATATCCTATTGATTTGTGCACCTGTCCATCACATAATTAATTAGAGCATTACACTGGCTGTTAGACCCAAACAAAGTTCACATACCTGTCCTAGACATGTTAGACTATTTTTTTGAATTTTGTGCAACTCCCAGATACTTTATTTTGAGCCTCGTTTGAGACGCACAAATATCATTACAAACGTCCGTATTTATTTCCTATTTAATTTTCTGCTCTTTATCCATCTCTGTACCCCTAGAGATTTGAGACCCAACCTGCACCAATTTTGCCCAAACAAAAATACGATAATATTCTACTTTGAATATACTACAATTAGTATATTGACACCATAGTAAAATTATGACCCTACTTGCCTCTAAATAATTAGAGAACACCGTGCGCAGTATTTATTAAATAATAAATACGGTGACCCGTATCACCCAAAGAACCAGACCTTGCCCCTGCCCAGACTCACCCCCACCCCCTCAGGACCCTCCCACAGCTTTTCCCTCTCAATTCTGAGCATTTTAGTATTTTCTGGAAACAGGATATTTTATCAGACAAATTGCGTAATTACACAAAATCCCAATTTTAGGACCTTTATGCAATTTATGAATTTATAGGAGTTTTTCTGCAAAATTTCCTGTGAGGTGTCACCCCCTATTGGCCGGTGATCATGGACCGTCCATGTGGCATGGGCCCCACCTGAAAAATATCAGCCTAAATATCCAAAACCCAAAATACCCTTGAACTTTAAGGTAATTATAAAAATACCTAACCCTAAAACCCCTATAAATACCCGACCCCTCCACCTTGCAAACCCTACACCATCACCCTCAGCCCACCTCCGGCCACCGAACCTCCAGCGAACTGCTCGCCACTTCCCTCCCCTTCCCTCCGACCACTGCCACCCCCTCCGGCCACCGCCTCCGCCGCCTAGAACCCCCACAACCACCAACCCGACCACAACACCACAGCACCACCACAACTCCCGACCTCCCCCAGCGTCGTCTACCGACGTCGTGGACCACCGCCACCACCCCCAATCGCCTCGCCCTGACCTCCTCCACCGAACCAACCCTCCACCATCGCCCCACGACCACCACTCCGGCCGCCCTCACCCCCGCAGTGCCCCGACCCCCTCTCCCCGACTGTACCACCTCCCCCATCCTGATTGCCTCCATCTCTCCCTCCGGCCGCCACTAACCACCGCCACCGACTCCTTCGTCGCCCCCTCCTCCACCACCCAGACCCCCTGCACCGCCACCCCCGCCACCGCACGCGGCGCTGCAGCTGCTGCTGTTAAACGCAGCTGCTGTTGCAGCCGTCCCTCCGGCCAGCCGCTGTCGGCTCCGCCGCCGTACTCCCGCCGGCGACCAGCCGTGGGCCCCCCTATCGACCTGTCAGGTATAAATACCATAGTATATACGTAAATACCTATTTATTCCTATATGTATGTAAATATATATATATATATATATATGTATATATTTATATATATTGATATATATACTAAAATATATATTATTATATGTATTAAATTATATATATTAATATTAATACTATATATACAGTATATACAGTATATATTTATAATTCTGTATTTTTATTTTTTTCTTTATTATTATTATTTATATATATATGAATATATACATATCTATGTATATATATATGTAATTATATATTTATATATATATATATTACTATATATATAATATATATATATAACTAAATACAGTATATTATACAGTATAATATATATATATTATATATATATGCATCCTTTAATTTCTATTTTTTATTATATATATATATGTATTATAAATATATATGTATATATATTTATATATATGTATATTTATTAATATATAATTATATATATATAATTATTATTATTATTACTATAAATACAGTATATATATATATACAGTGTATATATATATTATTATATTATATATTATAAATATGTATATATATATATATATGTATTTTTCATTTTCTTTTATAATATATATATATGTATATATATACATATATATAAATATATTTATGTATATAATATTATATATGTTATATATTATATTATTACTATATATATATATATATATAGTATATATATATATATATAGTACACTACTATATGTATTTCATTCCCTTTATATATATATATATATATATATATATATATATATATATATATATATATATATATATATATATATATATATACATATATTTGTATATATGTATATATTCTTTATGCATTTTTATTCTTTTATATGTATATAATTATATTTTTTTTCTGCATTTTTCTTTTCTTTTTTATATATATATGTATATATGTAAATATATATATCTATATATGTGTATAATTATTATATATATTATTATGCTATATATATATATATATATATATATATATATATATATATATATATATATATATATATATATATATATATATATATATATATATATATATATATATATATATATATATATTCCTGCATCTTTCTTCTTCTTTGTATATATATATATGTATATATAAATACATATATATCTATATATGTATAAAAATATATCTATGATATGTATATATGCTATAAATATATACATACTGCTATAGTTACTATATCTATATATATATATATATATATATATATATATATATATATATATATATATATATATATATACTCTATATATATATGTACCCTATATATATGACTATATATATATATTATGTCTTATATATATATATATTTACATAAGTATATATATATATGCTATTATATTATGTACCCTCCATTTAATTATGATATTTACGAACCCTGGACGTCTTAAACAGAAAACATCTCCAGCGCAGTCAGTGACCCCCTGTCACAGGACCCCCCAGACTTGATTGTAAATACAGGTTTTCAACACAATCAGGAAGTAGGCAAGTATACCTTGCCAAGTTACTGTTTAAATTCAAATGTTATTATATGCTATTTTTTCTGAGTTCCATATAACTATGAGTACCTGAGATTGCCTCGGGTACAGTCAACAAGTACGTTGACACGTAGTATAAATAACTTAGTCTATACAGACTTACCAACAACTGTGAGGGTATCCTAATGTCCTCCTAGACCCTATCACGGGAACACGCAACATGGTTGCAATACATATTGGGATGCGAGCTGCGTATTTGATTAGCTACCAGTACGTGTGACGTGCATCACAACTTAGCATAAAATCAGGAAAACTCAGGATTAAGTATGACTTGGCATTAGTTACATTGGGCGGGAAAGATAACTAGTGAACGTATGGGACACCCCCTCCTTGAGTCGTTTATCCTTCGTACCATGCTCCTCGGAGATGGTCGATTGTAGAGCTATCCGTGTGTCCGGGGGCATATGACACATATACTAGCCAGTCAACACAATTGGTGAATTAAGTCAGCATATGTCAAGCCTACACTTTCCCATGCGTACTACAAGGTCTTTACTTGCATTTACTTAGATGGTTAGCACCCTATATTTATTTATTTATTCAGTATTTACATACATGGCATGTTATTTTTCTGTATCTTGTTACGTCCCACTGAGGACCTGGTTCTCTTCCAGATTTAGATGAGGCCTTCTACCCTACGGTATATGGGCCTGGACAAGTGACCAGGCATGCCACAGAGAAAGAGCTAAAGGAGACACCATCAGAATCTGTCTGATCCTAGGAGCTTGTACACCTGGAGATAGAGCTATTTTCCATAGATGGACGATACTTAGTCTATCTTATTTTCTGCACTATTACTATCTTTTGTAGTGGGATTATTCCCACAAGATGTGTACTATGACTTTTAGACTCAGCATTATATATATTTCAGCACTATTTCTATTTTCCTTATTATTTCTGTGGATGAGATTAGATTTACCTGTGTTAAACTTGTAGTATTTTAGGACAGCGTAGACGTTCCTTTGGGTCCATAAAAATGGATTAAAAACCCTTATTGACGTGTCAGCTGGCCAATGCCACATGGCCTAGTTCCTTACATTTTGGGACTGGGGCGTGACAGATGGCTAAGATTGAGGGAATTTAAAATGTAAGGTGGAGATGTGAGGGTGAAAAGTTATTGCAATTACAACAAATAAGGGGGAAAATATAGGATGGACCGGTCAAGGGAGGGGGATGAAGTTCTTCATGGGTTGGGGCCAATGAGAGGGGGACACCTCATTGCTTATTTTCATAAAAGTCCTTTAACAATTAAAAAATTGCATAATTAATAGAATTTAGGATTGGATGAGGCAAAATACCATATTTGGTGTTATATAGTGGGCTAAAATGGTGTGTGGTATTTAGTATGAACCTTAAGGGTGTGAGTGTGGGTTTGGAGTTGGAGTTGGGTCTAGTTTTGGGTGAGGTTGGGTCCTTACACCAATTTAATTAAAATTAGTATAGTTGATGCTCTTTCATTAATTGAAAATACATAGGGTTAAAATTGGGTGGGACACAAGTGTCATGGACGTAGTAGACTCCAAATAGAATAATGTCATAATTTGGGTTGGACACTCTAGGCCGCATATAATCTAGTGGTCTTGGTTTTTCTATCTATTTTTTTTTCTTCTCAAATGAAAAAGGAGATCCTCTATATATAGAGAAAAACAGTACCTCTGCGGACTGAGAAAACTCCAGACTGCATATACGCTGATCGACCAGATCTCCCAAAATCTGGGTGTCAGAGCTGCATGTGTCGCCCGCGTCACATATGCCATTTTTCCCACTTAAGACGTTGTACTGTAAGAGGCAGACAACACCGCTAAATACAGAAAGCAGCCGCTCGTGCCGCATGCGCCGTATATTCTGGAAGGCACAAAAAACCATGCACCGTCTAAAGCAGACCATGTCCCCTACACATGCGACTCGCTCATCCAAACTTGGCTGCATAACGCCAAGACGCATACCCCCAGGCCGCATAGCACCTGGCCATAAAGACCCTGGCCGCATAACGCCAGGCCGTATAACTACTAGACGCATAGTGCCTTGGCCGCATAGTATCAGAACGCATAGTACTTTGGCCATATAGCACCAGGTCGCATGAGCCACGAAGCATGCACCCGAGCTAGCAACCGTGCATACAATTAGCGCATAAAGGAGCGCACGAGCGCCATGCGATGATGATGACGTGTTAAGTGCAAAGTGCTCCAACAAAGTGTCATTTTGCGCCCTTAAGCCCGTGCTTGAGTCCGAGTCGCTAAGCCCCTTCAGGGATTAGCTCCTAAGGAAAATATCCCAAAGGTGGTGACAAAACAAAGATTGTAATAATGGAGTTCACACTTAATCCTTCTAGGAAATTCAACCCACATGGGCCACCACCCCATATGCATATACCAATACACATTGGTGGTTTTCCAATGTGGGACTAAAACTCCTAAAGCTAAGTGGAAAAAACCAACAATCCCCTACATATATCACAATATATGGTCGAGCGTTCCTCACAGTGACTGCCAACATGCATTAGGATAGATGTCACCGAGGACTTGAATCTTCCCGCATGGGTCAAACAACAGTAACAATACAAGAATGGACTAAGCCTTGAATTCTACACCATAGATGTTATTCTTTCCAATCACACAATAACCTTAGCTGTGCCATCCAATCGCATGTTAAAGGCCATGTGCTGACCTCGTCTCAGTGCATATATCTTGGGTGCCTACAAGATTTCCCTCAAGAGACGACCTATATCTCTATCCATATACTTAGATGAGTTCTTATACTATAGAGAGTTTATTATCCGGCATGAAGCCTTGCGCTTCGGTGCGGTGCTACGCAGTATAACATATCATGCCCCGATCTTCCCCAGGAATCGAGTCATTCTATTAACTCATGAATCGCGTTCGCATCGTTCACTCGTATATTCAATTCGTTCCTTAGAACTCCAGCATGATCCCTATTCGCTAGTCTCGTATGCACCTCTATCGATATTCTTCCAAACAAACTATGTTTTGAATCGTAACTTATCACTACGAATAATCGTCCAAACTATATCTCAAAATTCAAACACGATTTTTATTATTCGCCTTAGCGATACTCCGATAACGTCTCTATCGACTTACATTGTAAGTCAGACTTTATTCTTATTCAAACTATACCTAAATTTTGCTTGCAACTCACTAACACCAAGGGTCTTGGCATACGATACTCAACACAACTTAGTCGAAAGGTTATGTGCATAGGCAACTGTCCGAACGATATTTTATCTCACACACTAACCCGCTTGGTGTTCACGTATCGGTATTCGGGTTCACATATAACTTGTAGATTCTAATACGAGTCTATTCCCACGAAGTCTGACACGGGTTGGCACAAAGGCTCTCGCATCATAATCCCGTTCAAGCAATTGTTTCATTTATATACACTTTACAAAATTATTTAGACTCATTGTATGGAACGTTCATCAAAGCATCGAGAGAGAGCATCTATCACTTTTTTAATACACGAGTTCAAAACTGAGAGAATCGATATGAATTCCAAGGACAAAAGTCATTCTCTGATACCAAAATATCATGCCCCGATCTTCCGCAGGAATCGATCGTTCTCATTAGGCGCGAATCACCGCGCCAACACTCCCACGGGATGATCGTTTCCATTAGGATACGATACGGCATGACCCTGGAGTTGCGCCCGTGTGAGGCAAATACCGAAACGGCCGTTGATAACTAGTTTGCAGAGTCGTCATAGCAGAAACATAGAATAAACACAAGTATTGAATCCAAATCAAGGTCTTTATTGATATGAAGTAAAGATTACAAGCAGCGCCAGGCCGATATTATAAGTCGCTCGTGCTCTCTCTCTCTCTCTCTCTCTCAAATGAATATGACCTTGGGCTTACAACTAAAGCAAATAGTTTGAATGATGATGTTCTCATACATTATGTCTTATATATGTGAGCTCTAGGTCCGTACGCCATGCTCTAAGACGCCAAGTGTGGTCCGGCGCCTCAATGCGTTGAGCGATCTTTGAATCTGTATGAGTTTTTCTTGCACCCTGCATACAATTATTTGGATATCAGTACATTGAATGCACTGGTGGGGAGCCTCTCACCCATGCCATAAATCAAACACGTTCATTAGTTATATCCACCGACTGATTTTGTTGTCTTTCTAATCTTTGCCTTAGGATCAGTTATATGGCAATATAATGAAAGTAATATTCGTGTCTGCTCAAGAGTGTTGTAATAATGAACAACTGAGTTCGTCTTACCGTTTCTTACCATTCGCCATTCCCTGTCATATGCAGCAATATTAATAATGATCTAATGAATAACGAAGAACATTATAAAATCCAAGTATTATATTTGTGTCTCTGTCTCAGACCTGCTTTACTTGAACTATGTTATATGATGTGCATCTATTCTAAACATACAAAGTGATGTGTAAATATACTCCTTCATGTTACTCCTCTTCTGAATGCGGATAGCTCTATGTAGGCATGACTTATCTATATGAAGGTCACTGGCTCTATTAGCCATATTAGACAAGATCTAGGATGGAACGGTTGTCTTCCTAGGTCGATTGCTAGCCTTGCTTGGCGTTCCGAACCATCCGATGAGACAGCGACCATCCAGGTCGGTTGCAAACCTTGCTGGATATCCCGCACTCGCCCGCTAGTACTTCAGCTAGCGTATTACTAGGACTACACTGGCATTGTCCTCATGGACCAACATGATTCGGATGCCTCAGCAATCGTGTTGAGGACTCATCTCTACCTGGTGTGCAACTAGCTATCTGTGACCATGCAACTACTCCCCCACTTTCTATCCTAGCCGACAACAAATCAGTTCCATCTTGTCGATGACTACACTCGAATATTTCTTCTTTGTTAGCTCCATGATTAGAGACTTCCTCGATGATCTGGATATCCCGAGTACTTTCTTTTCTTTTCTTCTTTTCTAACTCGGAATTACTACTTGATAGTCTTCCTCGTCTATGTATGGCGTGGGAGGGCGGAGCTCCGGCGACTCAACACAGTAGTAGCAGCTCTGGCAGCAGCTGCAGCGGCTCCGGCGGTGACGGGTTAGGGGTGGCGAGTCGCTGACGGCGGAGGAAGGGTCGTGGGAGGTCGACGATTATGGTGGCGGTGGTCGAGGGTGGCGGAGGCGCGTGGAGGGGAGCCGGGGGAGTCGATCGAGTCAGGTGTGTTGGTGTGGAGATGGTGGTGTTGGTGATGGTGGCATTGGTAATGGCGACGTGGACGGTGGTAGAGATGGTGAGGACGGTGGTGGAGAGGGTGAGGGAGGTGGTGGAGATGGTGGTGGTTGGCTGCAGTGGCTGCGAGGGTGACTGGGGAAGCCGGGGGAGGGAGTCGAGCCGGCCGGGGAAGTAGTAGTCGATGGGGACTGGGCTGCAGTGGCTGTTGGTGGGGATGCCGACTGCTGGCGGTGATGATGGTTGGTGTCGGGGAGGAGGAAGGTCTGAGGGGGAGTCGGGCTGGTGGTGGTCGGGGGTTGACACGGCGGTGGCGGGCTGAGGGAGGTGACCGGGGAAGAAGTCGGGTGAAGGGTGATGGTGTCGGAAATGTAGTTTCTAGGGTTTTGTCTAGGTATTTGGGCTGTTGGTGGGATTTTCTAGAGAGAGGGTATGGGTAGTATATATAGGAGAGAGAGAGAGGGGGGGCTCTCCTTAGGATTAGGGCCGACTGGACATAAATTTTGGGGAGGTGGGAAGCCTCATCATGATGAGGGGAGGGCTAATATTGATGGGTTTTGAAATGGAGGTTGGTGATATGAGGGTGGAAAGTTGTAGCAAGTACAACCAATGAGTAGAAAAATAGGGTGGACCGGTCAAGGGGTGTGTGTGTGTTCTTCATGTGTTTGGGCCAATGAGGTGGGGATACCTCATTGCTTATTTGCATAAAAGTCCTTGAACAATTAGGAAATTGCATAATTACTGGAATTTGGGATTGGATGAGGCAAAACACCATGTTTGGTTTTATGTAGTAGGCTAAAATGGTGTGTGGTGTTTAGTATAAATCTTGAGGATGTGAGTGTGGATTTGGGTTGGAGTTGAGTCTAGTTTTGGGTGAGGTTGGGTTCTTACACCAATTTAATTAAAATTAGTGTAATTAGTGTTCTTTAATTAATTGGAAATATATGGAATTAAAATTAGGTTGGACACAAGTGTCTTGGACGTAGTAGACTTAGAATAGAATAATATCATAATTTGGGTTGGACAAAACGGGTTGAGGTTGTGTCTCCAATTTCGATTGGAACGGACAAAGATACAAAGTTGGATTTAATTAGATTTAAATACGGACGTTTATAACGAATATTGTGCGACTAAAATAAAGTACAAGATAGAGTATTTGTGAGTTACAGAAGGGTTAGAATAGTAGGCTGGCATGTCTAGGAAAAGTGTATGAAATTTGTTTGAAGGTAATAGCTAATGTAGTGCTCTAAATATCGAAGCAACGATAAGGTGCACTAAGTGATATAATTAATACATAATAAATATAAAATACTATAATTAAATTCTAATTGTCTCCAAATTAAATCTAGTCTCTCTATCTAAGCCAAGTAGACCTAAATTTGGTCGAGGAGATTTACGGGGAGTGGGGTGGTGCAGCCGACCGGGAGCAGAGGGGGTGCAACCGCCGAAGGGGGAGGATGTGGGAGAGAGAGAGAGAGAGAGAGAGAGAGAGAGGTAGTTTGAAAAAAAAAATTCAGGGTTAAGTTGCTCATTAAAAAAGTTTAGGGTATCAAGTTAAAAAACAGTAATAGTTGAGGGTGTCAAGTTAAAATTTAGTCCATAAAATATGATTTGAGAATACCAAGAATTAAATAGTAATTATATCTCTATATACAAACAAATAAAAAAATAATTTTAAACTTTTTTTTCCTACTTTTTGTTCATCCAAAAAAGGGAGAAACAAATTAACTTTATTTCCATTTTACTCTCCTACACTTTCGTTTTTCTCAAATTTTACTTTTCCTCACCACCAAATTTTTTAAACACAGTGTAACAATCCAAACTAAGACTATACTAAACTTTGGTTCCATCAAACGAATGAGGGCGAGACAGTCCTACAAATTATTTTCTAAAACAAAATTATGTTGATTAGTAGAAGGGCTAATTAACGTTTAGATACTAGATTTTATAACATCTTAGAATTTAAGTTCTAATATGTCCAATTAGAAGATTTAGACTCTGAAAATTTATTTTGTGTTTTATTTTTTCTATTACATCCTCTATACTCTATAGAAAAGTTAAAGGGAGGGTATAATAGAAACAAAAAATTAACAAAAAAATATAAGACTTAATTATAACTTTACAACATTGGCTATTCAAGTTGTTCAAATTGATACATTCAACTTTTATATGTATCAATTTGATACCCTAAAAAAATAAAGACGAAATTATTCCTGCCTCTCTCATCCCCACTCCGGCGGATGCCCCCACCTTGCTGCTCCTCCCTTGCCCGCCCCCGACTGCACACCCCTCCCCCCTATCATCACGCGCTAGGGCTGTCACCGTCGCTGCTACGCCGAGAGAAGGCGACCTGGGGGAGGGGGGTGCAGCCGGGGGCAGAGCAGCCACTGAGGGGTGGGGGGAGGGAGGAGGAGTGGGGGAGAAGTCACAGGGGGTTGTGGGGGGCGGGGGCTGGGGGGTGTCTGCTGCGGAGGGCGAAGGGGGGTGGGCAACCAGGGGTGGGGTTGGAAAAGGAGGAGCAATTTTGTCATTTTTTATATTTTAGGTATAAAGTTAAAAATATTAGTTAAGGGAGGGTATTAAGTTAGTACTTATCAAAGTTGAGGGTATCAAGTTAAAAAACTTAAATAGTTGAGAGTATCTAAGTTACAATTTAGCCAAAATATAAATTCAGGATCAAGGTTTAAAATCTAAACTGGTATAAAATTCATTTTGGTTGAAGTCCTTAACAAAAGAAACTTAGCACTCAGTCCCGAATCGGTCTTCCGCCAAACAAAAACCATCGTTTGTGATTCCTTTTCAGAAGGCTTTTGATAAGGGCACTGCACATATTACTTGGGGCTAGCCCAGGATTGGGGCTAGCCCAGGATCGAGCAAAGTTTACTCACACTAGCCCATTATTTTACTTGGGGCTAGCCCACTTTCCCAAACCCTTCTCCCAAACCCTCCCCACCCCACCGGAGCCCTCCCCCCTCCCGCCGGCGGAACTCTCCAACTCTCCGAGACTTCGTCCTCCTTGTCGATGGCTCCCAAAGTCGACAATGTCGAGAATCGAACACGATTTTAGGGCATAAAATGTCGAGAATCGTCGACAATGTCGAGCAGTATCGGGCGGGACTGTAGATTTTTCTACAGTCCTATATAGATTTAGGACTGTAGGAAAATCGACAGTCCTATGTATATTAAGGACTGTAGAATTTTCTACAGTCCTAAATTTATATAGGACTGTAGACATTTCAACAGTCCTAAAAATTTAGGACTGTGGAAAATTCTGCAGTCCTGTATACTTATAGGACTGTAGATATTTATACAGTCATGAATGTTAAATTCTGCAGTGGGTAAAGTTTAGGCCTGTCACTATTGTGACAGTCCTAAACTTACATATAACTGTGCTTACAGATAGTGGGTAAAGTTTAGGACTGTCATAATTTTGACAGTCCTACTTTATACTAGGACTGTCACAATTTTGACAGTCCTAAAAATATATGTCGAAATTTTTAGGACTGTCAAAATTTTGACGGTCCTTCCAATCGAAATTTCAAAATTAACAAAAAATTAAAATAAATTAACTCAGTTGTCGATATATATCAAAATCCCAAATTTCTATCCTTAAAATTTATTAAAGTATTCTGTTATTTAAAATAGTAAATTTATTATTGGTACATTAAATATTTTGTAAAAAAAAAAAAATACCAAAAGTAAGATTTGGAGGTCGAAATATCGTTTTTTGGCAATTCTAAAAATTTGGGAAGTCCGTCAAACGGTGAAACGGTTTATCCCGAAGTACTTTTCCATACGGTCATTTTGGCTCAAACTGGAGCTTGTTTCGATCTCCCAGTCAAAAGTTATGATACTTTAAAGTTTTATATTTTATATTTTTGCCTGTAATATGTACGTCTTACTTCGGATGAAAATTCTCTCTACACGAATTGTGTTACTCTCGTCGAAAACATACAAATCGACCTATTGTGTGATGAAAAACGATTTGAAAATAAATAGTTATGGCCGTTCGAAGTCTGATCGACGGCAGACGTAATATTCGTACGGTAGATATATATTTTATTTTTTTGGATTCAATGATAACATATTTTATTTTGGATGTTAAACTAAATAAAAAAAAATCAAAATCCAAAACTAACTAAATAGAAATAAACTAAAAAAAAAAATCCTGACAATTAAAATGAGGACTGTCAAAATTTTGACAGTCCTCATTGTTTGTGAGACTGTCAAAATCCTGACAGTCCTAGTTTTATATAAAATTTTCAGTGGGTTAAAATTAGGACTGTCAAAATTTTGACAGTCCTACAAATTGTTAGGACTGTCAAATTTTTGACAGTCCATCCAAGTGGTAGGACTGTCAAAATTTTGACAGTCCTGATTATAACAGTCCCGACTTTGGGCTAGCCCCAAGTAACTTTTAGGATGGTGGACTGTCAAAATTTTGACAGTCCATCCAAGTGGTAGGACTGTCAAAATTTTGACAGTCCTAATTATAACAGTCCCGAGTTTGGGCTAGCCCCAAGTAACTTTTAGGATGGTGGACTGTCAAAATTTTGACAGTCCATCCAAGTGGTAGGACTGTCAAAATTGTGACAGTCCATCCAAGTGGTAGGACTGTCAAAATTTTGACAGTCCTATAACAGTTCCGAGTTTGGGCTAGCCCCAAGTAACTTTTCGGATGGCAAACTTGTAAATTTTTGTAATTTTTCAATGGACTAGCCCCGAGTAAAATGTGCATTGCTCTTATAATTTGCCTTTCAGAAAAGTTCCCTCTTCCTGTGATCCTTGACATAAAATAAAATTCGGATTGAATACCCCATGAGCACCTCTTCTTCTTCTTCTTCTTCTTCCACTGTAGAAGAAGTGGTGAGGAGAGAAGTCCCGGATTGGGACGATGACGTCACATCCACTGCCCGTTTCAAGGCTCTTAGCGGGCAGAGACCCGACTGGGAACCCAAACTCCGCTTCTGGAGGGACCTCATCCTCAAGGTCGCTCGCCATCTCGGGACCTGCACCGTCCGATCATCCGAGGTTTCGCCCCCTCATTTCCCTAAACTTTATATGCCTACTTTTTTTTTGTACTACCATATGAAGAATTTGTGAATGTTTGCTTTAAAAAAAAACAATTCCTCGATGCCTAATTGAGGTTGTTGATGTGTTGGTGTAGGAAAATTGATAAATTTGCCGTTTATAATCAAAATTAGGTTTTTTATTTTCGCACGAGCCATTTGTAATTATGGGGTTCTTGATGTGTGTGTATGAAAATGATACATTCGTTTGATCAAAATTAGGGTTTATCCACAAGGCCAATTCGATATTATTCGGGTCATGATTTGTTAATGTATGAAAGTTGGTTCCTTTGATCAGTTATATAAATCCAAATAGGGTTTCTTTTTCAGCAAGGCCCATTTCGAATTATGGGGTTCTTTGTGTGTTGGTCTATGAATGTTGATACCTTCGGTCAATTATATAATCAAAGTTAGTTTCTTTCTTTCTTTTTTTTTTTCTTTTTTTCACACGACCCATTTGGAATTATGGGGTTATGGATGTGTTGTTGAGTGAAAGTTGGTACCTTTTGTCAGTTCAACAACAACAAGAACAAAGCCTTTATCCCGGATTTTGGTGAGAACTACCTTTCTTCAGTTATATAACCAAAATTACTTCTTCTTTTTCTCAAGAAACAATTGAAACTATGGGGTTCTTGATGTTTTGGTTTATGAAAGTGGGTACCTTTGGTCAGTTATATAACAAAAATTAGGATTTTCTGAAGACCCATTTGGAATTCCTAATGCCCATTAAATATTTCCAAGCTTTTTAAGGCAGTTCGAGGTGGCTAGGCGACAAAGTCCTGATAGGCCTAGGCGGGACCTCAATGCGACAAGACGGCGGCCTCAAGATTAAAATTTTGGGGTGTATAGTAAGTAGGTTAGTACAAACATGTACTTACTAAAATTTATAATGTTCCAAGACGTCAGCAATTCTCACTCTAACCAAGGTAACTGGATCCGTCCCTGTTGATACTTACTCTTGGGGTATTTATAGGTGATAGTTGGACATTTAGTTTGTTAAATTCACCCTCTTGCAGAAACATGGCTGAGCTTTCGGCTCGTAATAAGCTAAAGGCCATGGGTTGGGCCAATGACACTTAAACTTCCCTTTTGGTTGGATATTCTGTGGTTGTGGACAACCTGAGGCCCTGTATTCTCATAATTAATTGTTTATATCGAAACTTCTGTGGTACCCAACTGTAGCTTTGACCTTCTTGATGTGCTGGTATTTGGAAATTGATATTATCTACTTGGTTCAAGGTGTATAACTGTTTATACTGATGATGTATGGGCCCAATTATAACCAGGTTAAGTTAAACATGGTTTTTTGTTGGAATCAGTTCGAGTTCAGGCCCAAAGCTCTGCCTTACCACTATTTTCAATCAACTTATTCTCCAAGAAAGAATATGAATGGAGGCTCACTGGAGAGCTTCCCTAACAATAGATCAAACTACTCAAAATGAACATACCAGTATATATAAAGAGGAAGAACCGGATAATTGAAAATCTCAGATATGCACTCTTGTTTCTTCTCCACTCTATTACCAAGCTGGGTATCTCTAATTTTTTCAGAGGGAGCTATGCCTAGGGGCGGCTCCTGAGGATTCTGTTCTTTGCAGTCTAGGAGACGAATCTAACAAGCACAGAAGAAGGAACTCACACTCAATTCAGTTGAGCGAGACTGAATCAGGCATTATCAGTGACACCATCTGTGGACAGTTCCTCACTTGTGGTATCTCCTTGGTGGAATGGAATCACAGGTGGAATTGTTCCTTCTAGTGTTAAGTTCTATATAATTGAATAGGTATAGTCTTAAAGGAGACAGGGAAATGGATAAAGGAAAATTGATCAAAGAATGATACTCTAGGGCTCCGGTTACACTACAATTTCCTGGAACAGAAGTAAAGTTTATGTAAGATAAGAGAAATCAGAAACAACAATTTCTCGTACAGGACATGCTAGCTGATATATGCTTAAGCAAAACACACAGATTTTACCAAATCTGGTTGCTGCAGCATATTCTGCAAACAGGGCCACTTCTCTGGATGTTGACTGGAGTTTACAGGAGATTCAGTTTCATAGGTTGGCTGAAGGAGGAGTTGGCTTCCTGAAGTCTGTTCAACAGTCACTCATTCGTCTAGAGAATAGTCCTCAAGGAAACTCAGTTGTTTTGAGGTGGATTTGTTTGATGAGGGGTGGGGTGGGGGAGACGAGAGGACATAGCTGCCGTTTACAAATACTTCCATTGAGACAAAGATGTTGGCGAGAAGATATCAAGTGGATGCTTTTGTAGAGAGAGTCCCCACGAGGGGTGTTGCTAGCATACAGAAAAGGTTTAATATTTGTGTTCAGTTGGTTCCATTTCAGCTGATGAATAAGTGTGCTTAATTGGGATTGCAGAGCTAGTAAAAAAGTTGTGTTATTTCTGAATATTGCCATAGTAAGAACTAGATGGCAAACCAAACTCTTGTAACTTTGGTCTCACCCCTATCTTCTGGCTTGGTGCAAGAGAGTGTATTTTTAACTCGGTACTAATTGAATATGTTTTACTTTCATGTTGATTACTGGTGATAATAACATTAATTTATATTGCAAGAAACATAATAGTTAGAAGGTAAGCAGTTATTAAGTCAAACATCATAGAGCATGATTTTACTTGGATATGGAATTATGATAAGCTCGACTTACCATTGAATTCATTTCTCAGGTGAAATCTGTCTGGTTTGCTCGGGGAGGGCTGACACCTTTGTGCATGGACCAGGTTTTGGTAAGATTGTATGCCATGTTGCTCTATAATCTCTATTGATTACTTGTTGAAACCAGTATTGATTTTCTCCAATTTCTAATATTTAAAGCCCGAGCCTTTTCATAAGTGAATTACCAAGATCATGTTGATGAGCGGTGCAAACTGTTATTCTCTTAGTCTATGTTTAATTTATCACTAGTCATTTTGTCACCACCACCATCCATGTCTTTTCCTGTTAGAATGGTGTTGACTGGGGAGCATGAATCAACCTTGAGACACAACAATCTAAATTTACTAAGGTTTACAAGTCCAACAGGCAGAGGGAGGTACTTTTAGACCTTGCCAAGAAAATATGTATAGTTAATATCGGGTATAACAAACTATTCTGATTAATCAATATGGAAGATATCAGGTTTACATGAAAGTTTGGGGGGTAAAGTGCAAAACAAACCCTCCTTATATATACACTTTTAGCAAAATAAGACTCAGTAGACGTTTGAATCAATTAAACTCTCCCGCATTAGTTAACTTGATCAAAAGTCCCCTCCCGTCAACTAACCGTTTGAAGTGAACGTTAGTGGCATTTTTTTTTAAATTAATGAAATAACCCTCCCCCCCAACCCGCCCTGGCCGCACCCACCCCCCTCCTCCCCCACCCCGTGCTGGCCGCGCCTCCACCCGCGCCACCAGGCCCTGCCACCCACACTGCCGCCGCTGCCGCTGTTGTGTATTGTCACGTCCCAATACCGGAATACGGAGACAGACATGGCCAGCTCCCCCGTACAAGGTATAGAACGTCGTACGACGGTCACGGCTGTAGAAAGACAAGGGGTGCATGCTACATTCAAGTCTCCTAGGGGTCTCAGAACAACTATGTCTCAATCATTCAAGCAAGTAACAACAACATAGAACATGTGAGATAAAGCCGTAAGGCGTCCTAAACGTTCAATCGGAATGTTCTAGAGATCTAGCCATCAAAATATTAGGCTAGCAGAATGTCAATAGTTACACAACCGAGATCAGCTGCAGTCTGATTATATTACAGTTATGTACAATGGAACTGATGTCCAAACAAGCCGGCTAACGAGTGCCGGAGGCTAAACGCCAAAAAGAGTAGAATGTACAAGACGAACAGTGATCAAGAAATCCACTTGTGCCCTTCAGCGACCATCCATCTGGTGCGCGTCATTGTAAGGGGGATAAGCTGGATCCTCTGGTGCTGGCAATAAACCTGGCCATACAAAACCAGTGGGGTTAGACCCCAAATAGCAAGTACCACAAGGAAGCACGAATGAAGAAACAAAAACCAAATCAAACATATAGTGCAAAGCCAAAAATTATTGGCGCGTGTCCCATCTTTGGGATAACATGGCACTCCTTCACCAAACAAAGACAGAAAATGCCATGCCATCCAAGATAAGGTACGTCCCATGATTATGATCAAGCTAGAATTCTGTGTTATAGTTCGGTCCATATTACATCATAGCATAATGACTCAAACTCCCCAACCAAACAAGGACAGAAGTTGAACACCATACTATGACGGTACATGTCCCTAAGCTACTAGCAAAATTATAATCACAACCAAGTCAGGTTAGAACGGCCAAACAATATTACAGTTTGTTATGTGGAGTCTAGAGTTATCCCAGATATAATAATAATAAACATCCTCAGATCGTGCCATGTCGAGCAGGACTAACCGAGCCAATATTATATAAGCAGGAAATCATGATCGCACCAGTTCCCTATGGGGCCACCGCGCTAATTGTCGCACCAGTTCTCTGTAGGGCCACCGTGCTAATTAATCAGTAACAGTTCTAACCTTCCTATAGAAAAAATGTTGGTTCGGTCTTAAATATAAAAATGTCGAATATTGTACTCCACTGCATGCGGATGATATACAATATCCGTGGTGGCCTGCCTTGCACGCCATAAAAATTATCACGGGACGGTCCATCACGCACGATCTCGGGATGCCGTTCCCTCCCTATGTTTTAATCAGCTTTTATGTTACATAATTAACCCTACAGTGATATGGAATTCCCTGCCGTGGCCACAGAAATATTCCTCTTAATGATGTCGTACAGAGTACGAACACATTTAATACGAATCCATTTAATATAAGGAGTCAGGTCTGAATTCACCCAAATGTAGATGCAACATTCAAATCAACAATATTCTAGCCACGCTATGGTTCTGACCCATTATCATTTCCATGCCAAGAATTCAGGAATATAATATTATGCACCGAGCAGGAATCATCATGTCATGTTCAGTGTACATGTTGGCCAATGTCCCACACTCAGTGTACGATGTAGCCTTTATAAACAGGCGAGCGGGATAAGTGTATTGGCACGAATACAATAACCAAGTAAGGATATCAAACCTTTCAGCTGATCACATGAATCATGTTTGATCAGGTCAGGAGTCACAATTAATTAGGAATCTCATATCTCATATGATCGAGTCACGGTCATGAATGCCTCATCAATTCCTCAAATTCTGGGATCATAGATCATCAATCATGGTCAAGCTCAACTAATCTAGAATAGGCATTAAGCGCACAACATGACCCATGCATGCACAATCAATCACAAAAGTCCTGGGTTGGCTCACTTTGCAATTGCCAAATATAGGCTAGTCAGGAATATTGGCGTACAATGCGCGAGCAAGCAACTATATGGCGCACAAACCTATAACATTAGGTCACATAAGTCATGGCGCAAAAGTCTATAACATGGCGCACAAAGTCGATAATAGAGCAGCAGGAAGATATGGCGCACAAATCAAGAATTACAAGAATAGGCGCATTCTACTAATGCAAGCAAACTGGCGCACAAAGCAAGAGTTACGAGTAAGAGAAGCGGCGCACTTTGCATGTGCAAAACAACTACAAGACAAAACACAAGTCCCAGGCGGCGCAACAGTCGATGACACGACAGTCGAGGGCCTCGGAAATCGAGACGTGCCAAAGTCAAGACTCGCTTATCGAGGCTGAACCGAGCAAGAGTGCGCAAAGAGTTAACAAGTGCGTCGGGTTATTAATCCATCAAAAGTGCGCCAAAGGTTGTGTATAAGAGCGACACACTTTTGATAGTTAATACACAATGTGTCAATTATGCGCCTGGCTGCAGATTGGTTAATAGTGCGCCAAGGAGGAAGTTGGTCAAAAGTGCGCTGAAAAGTAGACTGACACACTTTTGCTTGGTTCATTCGATAATACATCAATTGTGCGCCAAATGATGAAATCTTTCAAAAGTGTGCAAAGAAGGATTTTTTCCAAAAATTTATCCCCTTGACATACTCTTGCAAGAAATTTGCAGTACTCATAAAGTATGCACGAGTATGGAATGCGGGTCACATTCTACATGTGTCCATGGTGCAAATCCTCCTGTGTACTTATCACTGTTCTTCTTCTTCTTCAACCGACCCACCATTTGATGTAATCAGAGCTCAAGTCCGAGACTATGAGAGGTCCATTCCTCAAGCAACAAGAACCAGAAATCAATGAAAAATCCAGGCTCGAAATCAGGGAACAATATATTTTGAAAATACCTCATTTTAGGGGATCATTTCCTAGAAAAATACTCATGAAAACCCTCATAATAAAAATCAAGATAAAATCATTAACCACTTCAAATCTGAAAACTCCAAGAACTAAATCAGGACACTACTAGAAACTAATTACAACAACAAATACTAAGAATAAAACTATAGCCGATCATGTTTCTTTATATTTGCAAGATGTACTTGCCTATGAAGAAAACTAAAAGCAAAACAAGAGAAATGAACAAGTGAGGAGAGAGAACGGGAACAAGGATATATATAGCCAAGGGGTTGATGGTGAACCGTCGGATATCTCCAACAAATCCAAGCCACACCCCTACCTACCACCACTACACCATTTATATTAGCCAATGTGCGCCAAGCTTTCATTCAACCGTGCACTTGAAGTATACCAAAAGTGCGCCAAAACTGAAAATACAAGCAAAAGTGCGCCAACTTGAGTATATTCCAAGTATACGGGATAGGGGAGTGACATCTCTACTCAACTTAGAAAAATTTCGTCTTCGAAATTTCAGGAGTAAAGCAACTAGAGACATCAGGACAAGCACATCTAGCTGCAAGTAATCACATGCAATATACAAGCAAACAAAATAATATACACATAGCAATATTATTAGCACTCTTAGCAAGGTGATTAATGATCACGAAATTGAAAAGGACATATGAAGAAATATACCTTACGAGTCAAATAAGTACGGATACCGAGACCGAATATCGTCCTCGCGTTCCCATGTTGACTCCCCTAAAGAGTGGTGCCCCAAGCGATACGAATAAGGCGGATAGTCCGGTTCTTGAGTACATTCTCTCTTTGGTCCAAATGGACACGGGCTGTTCCTCGTAAGACAAGTCGGTACCCATGACTAGCTCAGAATGGTCAAGGACATGGCTCGGGTCCGGGACATACCTACGCAACTGAGACACATGAAATACATCATGCACCTCACGAAGCGAAGGCGGAAGGACAAGGCGATAAGCAACGTCCTCTATCCGTTCGGGAATGTCAAATGGCCCAACGTATCGTGGACTAAGCTACCGCGAACCCCGAATCTAATGACTCCACGGGTGGGCGAAATCTGCAAAAATACGTGGTCGCCGACACAACTGTAGAGGCCTACAATGTTGATCTGTCCAATGGCGATATCGATCCTGCGCAACTTGCAGCTGCTCTCTGACCTGCTTGACTATTTCCACAGTCTGAGTAATCAATTATGGGCCCAGCATCTTTCTTTCACCAATGTCATCCCAAGCTAACGGTGACCTGCACTTCCTTCCATATAATGCCTCAAAAGGTGCCATCTGGATGCTGGCTTGATAACTATTGTTATACGAGAATTCTACCAAGTGCATGTGTTTCTCTCATGATCCACCAAAGTCTAGGGTATAGGCTCGTAACATATCCTCCAAGGCCTGGATAGTTCTCTCGGACTACCCATCTGTCTGAGGGTGATATACCGTACTAAATTTTAACTTAGTACCCACTCTCTCATGCAGGCTTTTCTAAAAATGAGAAGTGAACCTCGAATCTCGGTCTGATACTATACTTACTGGCACACCATGTTGCCTCACAATCTTCCGCATATACATATCTGCCAATTGTTCCATAGACTGTCCAATTCTGAACGGAAGAAAATGTGTCACTTTAGTGAGACAATCTACTATCACCCAAACTGCATCTCGTCCGGTCGGAGATCTAGGTAAACCGATCACAAAGTCCATAGTAACATGCTCCCATTTTAACTCCGGAATGGGGAGGGTGTAACAATCCTGCCGGCCTCTGTTGCTCTGCCTTCACTTGTTGACATATCAGGCATTGGAATACAAAACGTGCTATCTCTTGCTTCATCCCGTTGCACCAAAAGTGTTGCTTAATATCTTGGTACATCTTCGTACCGCCAGGATGGATAGAATACTGGAAATTGTGGGCCTCAGTCATGATCTCTTGTCGTATATCCCAACTCGGCACACAAAGACGAGTTCCAAACCTCAACATCCCATCACTGTGAATAATCAACTCTTTCCTGAGTCCCCGACTCGCATTCTGCTCGTAACTCCTGTTTCCGCGAATCTCCTGCCTGAGCTTCCTTGATCTTGTCTACCAAAGTAGACTGTATCTGTAAACTAGCCAAGACTCTCTCATCTTGTAGAAACACTATCTCAATGCCCATCTCTCGAAGATCTTCTAGGATATGCTTCTGCATTGTCAGAAAAAATGCACCACCCCTCATACTAAGAGAATCTACTACTACATTAGCCTTGCCCAGATGGTTTTGAAGTTCCACGTCATAATCTTTCAGCAATTCCAGCCATCTCCTCCGCCTCATGTTCAAATCCTTCTGGGTGAATACATATTTTAAACTCTTATGGTCTGTAAATATTTCTACTTGATTACCGTACAAGTAATGTTTCCACAACTTGAGCGCAAACACCACTGCTGCCAACTCCAAGTCGTGAGTCGGGTAATTCTTCTCGTGATCCCGAAGCTGACGTGATGCATATGCTATCACTCTCACATGCTGCATCAAAACACATCCAAGACCCTTCCCTGATGCATCACAATACACTGTGAATCCTCCTGATTCTACGGGAAGTGTCAGGATCGGTGCCGAGATCAACCTTTTCTTCAGTTCTTCAAAAGCTGCCTGACATTCCGCTGACTATACAAACTTAACGTCCTTTCGAGTCAACCGGGTCATTAGTGCGGAGATCTTTGCAAAATCTGACACGAACCTCCTGTAGTACCCTGCTAATCCAAGAAAACTGCGCACATCTGCCATGGTCTTCGGAACTGGCCAATTCTCTACCGCTTCAACTTTCTTGGGATCCACTGGTACTCCTGCTCCCGAGATGATGTGTCCCAAGAATGAAATGTGATCTAACCAGAACTCGCACTTGCTAAGTTTCGCATATAATTGATGCTCCCTCAAAATCTGTGACACCTTCCTGAGATGCTCTTCATGTTCTTCTTTATTACAGGAGTACATCAGGATGTCGTCGATAAACACTACCACAAATTGATCTAAATAGGACATACGGTTCATCAAATCCATAAACACTGCTGGTGCATTGGTCAATCCGAATGGCATCACTAAGAACTCATAATGTCCATATCGTGAGCTGAATGTTGTCTTCGGTATGTCTTCTTCCCGTACTCGCATCTGATGATATCCGGACTGCAGATCAATCTTAGAGAATACTCTGACTTCACTTAACTGATCATACATGTCATCAATCCTAGGCAAGGGATACTTGTTCTTTACTGTCACTGCATTCAACTGCCTATAGTCAATACATAGTCGGGTCGATCCATCCTTCTTCATTAACACTACTGGGGCTCCCTATGGTGACCTGCTGGTGCGAATAAATTTCTTTGCCTTCAACTCTTCAACATGTTGATACAACTGGTCAAGTTCAGAAAATGACATCTAGTAAACCTTATGAGATATAGGTTTAGTTCCTGGCATCAATTCTATACTGAATTCTACCTCTCGAACCGGAGGCAATCCTGGAAGTTCTTCGGAAAAGACATCCATGAATTCGTCAACTATCTTGGGTACCGGTTCTCCTTCCGTTGCTACCACCGCGACTCCTTCTTGCTGGCCTCTCGTAGACCTCACGAGCATGAACTCTTCCAAACCAGGGATACGAAATAACACTTTACCCATATAACAATCTAACGTAGCATGACTGTCTCCCAGCCAATCTATGTCCAAAATAACTTCAAAGTTACCCATAGAGAACTCAATCAACTTCGCAGATAATATGTGGTCACACACTACGACTGGACAGTCTAGGCACACCCTACTAACTTCTACAAGTCTATTACCAATGAGTATATTTAGCCTCTCTGGCAACGTCTCAAACTCCAATCCAACACGTGTCGCAAATTGTACAGATGCAAATGAATGTGAAGCTCCTGAATCAATTAATGCTATAGCAGGAAAAGATGTGACAGAAACATTACCTGCCACCACATCACCTGATGCCAAAGCCTCCTCTAGAGACAAGGTGAATGTCTGCCCTTAGCCTTGTTGAGCTCCTTGCTGTTGCCTTCCCTGGTGGCTCTGTCGTGGTCTCTGTCTGCTGTCCTTGCTGCTGTTGGTGCTGATGTTGTCCTTGGTGCTGGCAATGCAGGAAACTGGGGTGCTGGTTCTCCTGACCTCTGCATCAATGGGCATGTAGCAATCCTATGATCGGGGCTACCACATCTTAGGCACAGCCCATTTGCTGCCCTTCAATCACTCCTAGTGTATGACCTTCCTTGCCACAATACGTACAGCCTATTGATGCTGACTAGCTCTGTTGCTGGTGCTATTGCTTCTGCTGCTGTTGCCGAGCTGGTGCCGTTACTATTGAAACTACCGCTCTACGCGGTGCTGGGTCACGAATACGAATGCCATGAGATGGTACTGACGTTCGGGGCGATGCTCCTCCTCCAATGCTCTGTGCACGAGACCTCTTCTGGCCTCCTGTCCTCGATGTCATCCTTTGAAAAGTTAGTTCGTGCCTCCTGGCTGCCACTAATACGTCATCAAAAGTCTGGTAGTTGCGTCCCTCTATCAACTGTAGAATTTTCAGATGAAGTCTTTGCTGGAACCTCATTGCCCTATCTGGCTCTGTTGCCACCATTGTTGGTGCAAATCTACTCAGTCGGCTAAATTTTGTTACGTAGCCGTCCACTATTCTACCAGACTGCTTGAGGTTAATAAACCTTTACTGCAACTCAAACTGGACTGCAACTCCAAAATACTTCATTCTGAACCGAATCCTAAAATCATTCCAAGAAATAGGCTGCCTCAAGCCGACCTTTTCTGCCGCCCACCAATTCCTGGCGAGATCCTGAAGTTGCAACTGAACTTGGTCAACCTGTTCCTCAGCTGGAACCTTGGCCGCCACCAGAATACCCTCAATATCCTGGAGCCAATGGTCTGCCGTGATGGCATCCTCCGTACCATCAAAGTACCAGGGGTTAAGTCGACATAATCTAACCGACGTCCCTGAATCTATCCTTCCGTCTGTTTCTAGAGCCGTTTGCAACCCCTGGTTCAACAATACATTCTGTTCTTACTGCTGGAGTTGCTGATGTTACTGTACTGCAATTTGATGATGTTGTGCGGCCATCATCCCCTTGATAATCTCTAATAAAGCAGGGGTATCAAGTGTTGTTGGCATTGCTGGGATTACCAGGGGAGCCGGAATCTCTGGAGCAGGTTGCTCAATATTTTCTGCCACTATCTCATCTGGGGGCCCAACCACTGGCTCGATCTGAACCGAGTCATGGAGAAATAATGCCTTACGGTGCTGTCCAATCTCGCCCGGACCTTCTGGTCGCCTCGATGCTCCTGATGCCCCGGCAACCGAAGATGGGGAAGCCCTGGAAGAAAGGGACAAAAGACATCAAGAACAAGACGGGAAGGAACATAGAAACAATCAATCAGATTGTTCAAGCCGAGTATCGAGAAGAACGAATTCAGGAATTCAAGGAGGAACATGTTTGACTGAGACTCCTAAGATCATAACACCCTACAAGTCTGAAAAATCAGGACCTGCATGGGCCACCACTAAAACCTTGTCACGTCCCAGTACCGGAATACGGAGATGGACATGGCTAGCTCTCCCGTACAAGGTATAGAACGTCGTACGGCAGTCACGGCTATAGAAAGACAAGGGGGTGTATGCTACATTCAAGTCTCCTAGGGTCTCTTAGAACATCTATGCCTCAATCATTCAAGCAAGTAACAACAACATAGAACATGTGAGATAAAGCCGGAAGGCGTCCCAAACGCTCCATCGAAATGTTCTAAAGATCTAGCCATCAAAATGTTAGGCTAGCAGAATGTCAATAGTTACACAACCGAGATCAGCTGCAGTCTGATTATATTACAGTTATGTACAATGGAACTGATGTCCAGACATGCCGGCTAACAAGTCCCGGGAGCTTAACGCCCAAAAGAGTAGAATGTACAAGACGAGCAGTTATCAAGAAACCCACCTGTGCCCTTCAACGACCATCCGTCTGGTGTGCGTCATCGTAAGGGGGATAAGCTGGATCCTTTGGTGCTGGCTCTAAACTTGGCCATACAAAACCAGTGGGTTAGACTCCAAATAGCAAGTACCACAAGGAAGCACGAATGAAGAAACAAAACCCAGATCAAGCATATAGTGCGAAGCCAAAAATCATTGGCGCGTGCCCTATCTTTGGGATAACATGGTAGTCTTTTACCAAACAAAGACATAAAATGCCATGCCAACCAAGATAAGGTACGTCCCATGATTATGGTCAAGTTGTTGTAGTTCGGTCCATATTCCATCATAGCATAATGACTCAACTTCTCAACCAAACAAGGACAGAAGTTGGACACCATACCATGACGGTCCATGTCCCTAAGCTACTAGCAGAATTACAATCACAACCAAGTCATGTTAAAACGACCAAACAATATTACGGGTTATGTGGAGTCTGGGGTTATCCCAAATAATAATAAACATCCTCAGATCGTGCCATGTCGAGCAGGGCTAACCGAGCCAATATTATACAAACAGAAAATCATGATCGCACTAGTTCCCCATGGGCCCACCGCACTAATTGTCGTACTAGTTTTCCGTAGGACCACCGCGCTAATTAATCAGTAACAGTTCCAATCTTCCTATAGAGAAAATGTTGGCTCGGTCTTAAATATAAAAATGCCGAATATTGCACTCCACTACATGCGGATAGTGAAGTTTGGAGATGGAGAGGAGAAGAAAGAATATGAGAAAGGAGATTACAAGGGCCTTAAACCCTATGTTGCATCTCATGTCTATTTATATTGATATGCAATACACCCACAATTACTATTATACCATCAAATGATAAATAACAAAATAAAATAACTCTAACACCCTCCCTCAAGCAGGAGCATATAGATCAGACATGCCCAACTTGCTACATAAATCAGAAAATGGACCACGAGCAAGTGGTTTGGTGAGGATATCACCTAATTGATCATCTGACCGAACATAAGGAGTGACAATCTGTTTCTTCAGCAACAAATCACGAACAAAATGATAATCCACCTAGATATGCTTTGTGCGCTCATGAAACACCGGATTACTTGCGATAAACATTGTCGACTGATTATCACAATACATCTCCATCGAAATAGAAATCATAATCCCCATTTCATGAAGAAGAGGCTGCACCCACATCATCTCAAAAGCTGTATGAGCCATCGCACGGTACTCAACCTCTGCACTAGAACGAGCCACAACATTCTACTTCTTACTACGCCACGTGACAAGATTGCCACCCACAAATATACAATAGCCAGAAGTAGACCTCCTATCACTGCGACTGCCTGCCCAATCAGCATCACTGAACCCAATCACCGTAAGCAACTGAGAAGGCTTTCCAGGTGCACCCTTCAAGTATCGAAGAATGCGAGAGATAGTCTCCTAATGTGGTTGCCGAGGGGCATGCATAAACTGACTAACTACTCCAACTGCATATGTGACGTCTGGTCGAGTAAAAGTAAGATATGTAAGTTTGCCAACCAAACTTCTATAATATCCAACATCCTCAAATAACTCTCCCCTGTCAGCATCAAGCTTGTCATGATAATCCATAGGAGTCTCAACTGGCCGACACTCCAACATCCCAGTCTCGGAGAGCAAGTCTAGAACATACTTGCGTTGTGACAGATACACGCTCTTCTTAGATCGAGCAACCTCGATTCCAAGAAAATATCGAAGAAGATCCAAATCCTTAGTATGAAACCGACGACTAAGGTAGGCCTTCAAGTCCACAATTCCAGCATGATCTTCCAGATATAATGATATTATCAACATAAATAATACCTGCTGAGGAAGAATGGCAAAATACTGAATGATCTGATGTGGTGCGCCGAAAGCCATACTGAATGATAACTGAACTTGTCAAACCAAGCACGAGGTGACTGTTTCAGTCCATATAATGCTTTCTTCAATCGACATACAAGTTCTTTATTTCCTGCTACAACATATCCCGGTGGTTGATCCGTATAAACCTCCTCCTGTAAGTCACCATGCAAGAAAGCATTCTTTATGTCCAGCTGATATATAGGCCATTGATGATTAACCGCCACAGAAATAAGAATTTGAACTGAATTCAGCCGAGCCACTGGAGAGTCTCCATATAATCGACGCCATATGTCTGAGTATACCCTTTGGCAACCAATTGTGCCTTAGGCGCTCAACAAAACCATCAGGGTGATACTTAACAGTGTACACCCATCTACAACCCATTGTCTGCTTTCCAACAGGAAGTGATGTAAGCTCCCAAGTCTGATTTTGATGTAAAGCATACATCTCCTCATCCATTGCACTTTTCCAACCAGAAGATGACGTAGCCTACTTGTAAGTTTTGGGAATGAAAATAAAAGACAATGAAACAGTAAATGCATGAAAAGATGATGAAGTATGGTGTAATGAAACATAGTTAGAAATGTGATTCTTATTCTTTGTGGTACAAGGGCGTTGTCTTTTTCTGAGAGCAATAGGAAGATCATCTGGATCGGTGGCGATGGGAGCAGAAACCTCAGGCACGGAAGATGATTGGTTGAAGGCTGAATTCTGCAGAACCACTGGCCTGTCCTTTGATCTCTGATAAACCTGTAAATGGGAAATGGAGACAGAAATTGATTCAGGAATGACCGGAAGTGGTATAGAAGATATCAAATATGTTGTAAAAGAAATACAACGGTCTCCTGAAGGAAAGAAAAGGGTAGACTCAAAGAATATAACATTCGCACTAACATAATATTTGCGTGACTGTGGACTATAACAATGATAACCTTTTTGAGTACGGGGATAACCAAGAAAGACACACTTCAGAGATCTAGGAGCAAACTTATCTCGATTAGGTTCCAAGTAATGAATAAAAGCGACACACCCAAACACTCGAGGAGATAAGGAAAAATGTGCGACATCTGTATGTAATATGGTAAATGGAACTTTGTTATTTAATACAGATGATGGCATGCGATTAATAAGATAACATGCAGTAAGAACGACATCTGCCCAATACTGTTTAGGGACATGCATATTGAACACGAGAGTTCGAGCCACATCTAAAATGTGTCGATGTTTGCGTTCGGCTATACCATTTTGTTGAGAAGTGTGGACACAACTGGTTTGATGAATCATACCACGATCAACACAGAAACTGTTCACAGAAGATTGAGTATACTCCAAAGCATTATCAGAACACAGAATTTTGATACGTTTATCAAACTGAACATAGACTTCATTAAAAAAAGCAGATAACACATTTGGAAACTCAGATCTTTCTTTCATTAAATAACACCAAGTCATTCTGGAATAATCATCAATAAAAATAACAAAATACTGAAATCCTTTCAGACTTTTGACTCTAGACGGACCCCAAATATCAGAATGAACATGATCAAAAGACTCTAATTGACGACTTTCACTACGACGAGGGAAGGAACTACGGTGATGCTTGCCTAACTGACAAGCCTCACATTCAAGACTAGAAACATGATTCAAACTAGGAACAACTTGACACAACTTAGCCAAAGATGGATGTCCCAAACGATAATGCCACTGCAACGGAGAAGTAGAAACAGAAGTGAAGGCCTTTCCAGGTAGATCTAAGTAGTACAGTCCATCTTTTTTATGTCCCGAACCAATCATCTTCTTCGTCCTGAGGTCCTGAAAAACACACGAATTGGGAGAAAATGTCACAGAACATTAAAGATATTTGGTTAACTGGCTCACAGATAACAAATTAAATAAAAAATTAGGCACATATAATGAATCAAATAATGATAGTGATTGAGTAGGGTGAATGACACCTTTTCCAAGCACAGGACGAGTAGACCCATCAGCCAAGATAATATTATGTTTCATGGAACTACGATTATGAAAGATAGATATTATACCAGACATGTGAGAGCTTGCTCCTGAGTCGATGACCCAAGAGGTGAATGGTTACTGGGTTGCCACAAAAGCAGGATTACCTATATGTGCCATGGTTGCAGTAGGTTGGGAGGTGGTATTAGCAAGCGCGTTTAACTTCTGGAGAATCTGTTGAAATGGAGATGAGGTATCAAACCTTGAAGTCTGATTGAAATCCGAAGTATCATCTCTGGGAGCAGAAGTGGTGACCTGGGACTGCATATTTTCATCAAGCACTTGATGTGCATATTCTGGTTTGCCCCACTTGTCCCAACAATAGTCTTCTGCATGACCGAGCATTCCACAATAGTTACACTTCCGTGGTTGACCACGGCCACCACCACCACCGCGACCACCACCACCACCATTGTCTATACAACCACGGCCTCCTTCTCGACCAAAACTACTACCACCATCTCTACCGCCACGTCCACTACCACGTCCACCACCATGACCAACAACACTAGAAACTAGGGCAGAAGAGTCAGTACTCGGCACCACAGAGCTCTGTCCCAAAAAGAAACGATTGAGATGGAAGAAAGTATTTGCCACCGTAGGAAAACTGCTCTCCAGCAAGGATTTGAGCTTTATAAGGTTCGAGCGCAGGATCCAAGCCGGCTAGGATAAGTGAAACATTTAACTCTTCCTTTTGTCTGTGAGCTTCCTTCAAATCAGTAGTAACAAGATGATATTGAAGCAGTTCCTCCCACAAAGCCTTCTTTGAAGCCAGATATTCATTCACATGCTTCCCATTTTGCTTTGTATTGAACAATAACTCGTACAACTTATAGATACAGGCAACATTTCGCTTCTGCGAATATGATTCTTCTAGAGATGCCCAAATCTGTTTGCTTGATTCACACCACTGAACATTAGCAGCGATATGTGGTTCCATACTATGCCACAACTACGACATAACATATGCATCTGCACTCATCCAATATTCATACTCAGCGAAAGTTTCAGGCAAGGGTTCTTCCGTAAAAAACTTCAACTTCTTCGCCTTTCACTTTGATAGACTTGGACGAGGCAAGGTAGTTCGCACCATTGAGTTTCACCGCTGTAATCGACTTTTCCAATTCATCATTATGATTAACAGTAAAAGGAGAACCACCTTCGCTACCACCACCACTATTAACCTCGCTAGAAGATTCGGTCCCCACCATACTTGCAGATGCAACAGAAAGACGAGATTTTTGAAACCCTAGATCTCACAACGAACCTCAACCGTCGACGAATAACCAACGGAGATCTATAGAAACCCTAGATCTCATAAACGAACAACGAACGACGAACGACGAATCATGAAAAGTAGACGAAAAACAGCCGAAAAATAGTTCAATCGGCACTGTCGTGGATGGGATGTACAGTACTTACAAATATATGCTCTGATACCAAGTGAAGTTTGGAGATGGAGAGGAGAAAGAAAAGTAGGAGAAGGGAGAATACGAGAAAGGAGATTATAAGGACCTTAAACCCTAGGTTGCATCTCATGTCTATTTATATTGATATGCAATATACCCACAATTACTATTATACCCTCATATGATAAATAACAAAATAAAATAACTCTAACACGGATGATATACAATATTCGTGGTGGCCCGCCTTGCATACCATGAAAATTATCACGGGACGGCCCATCACGCACGATCTCGGGATGCTGTTCCCTCCCTATGTTCTAATCAGCTTTTATGTTACCTAATAATCTTACAGTGATATGGAATTTTCTGCCGTGGCCACAAGAATATTCCTCTTAATGATGTCCTACAACATACGTGCACATTTGATACGAATCCATTTAATATAAGGAGTCAGGTCTGGATTCACCCAAATGTAGATGCAACATTCAAATCAGCAATAACCTAGACACACTATGGTTCTGACCCATTATTATTTCCGTGCCAAGAATTCGGAAATATAATATTATGCACCGAGCATGAATTATCATGTCATGTCAATTTACATGTTGGCTAATGTCCCACACTCAGTGTACAATATAGCCTTTATAAACAGGCGAGCAGGACAAGTGTATTAGCACGAATACAATAATCAAATCAGGATACCAAACCTATCAGTTGATCACATGAATCATGTTTGATCAGTTCGGGAGTCACAATTAATTAGGAATCTCATATCTCATATAATCGAGTCACGGTCATGAATGCTTCTTCAATTCCTCAAATTCTGGGATCATAGATCATCAATCATGGTCAAGCTCAACTAATCTAGAATAGGCATTAAGTGCACAACATGACCCATGCATGCACAATCAATCACAAAAGTCCTGGGTTGATGCACTTTGTAAGTGCCAAATATAGGCTAGTCAGGAATATTGACGCACTATGCGCGAGCAAGCAACTATATGGCGCACAAACCTATAACATTTGGTCACAGAAGTAATGGTCCAAAAGTCTATAACATGGCGCACAAAGTCGATAATAGAGCAGCATGAAGATATGGCACACAAATCAAGAATTACAAGAATAAGCTCATTCTACTCATGCAAGCAAACTGGCGCACAAAGCAAGAGTTACGAGTAAGAGAAGCGGTGCACTTTGCAAGTGCAAAGCAACTACAAGACAAAACACTAGTCCCTAGGCGACGCAACAGTCGATGGCACGACAGTCGAGGGTCTCGGGAATCGAGACGTACCAAAGTCAAGGCTCGTTTATCGAGGCTAAACCGAGCAAGAGTGCGCCAAGAGTTAACAAGTGCGCCGGGTTGTTAATCCATCAAAAGTGCGCCAAAGGTTGTGTACAAGAGCGACGCACTTTTGATAGTTAATACACAATGTGGCAATTGTGCGTCGGACTGCTGATTGGTTAAAAGTGCGCCAAGGAGGAAGTTGGTCAAAAGTGCACTGAAAAGTAGACTCACGCACTTTTGCTTGGTTCATTCGATAATACATCAATTGTACGCCAAAGACTGAAATCTTCCAAAATTGCGCCAAGAAGGATTTTTTCCAAAACTTTATCCCTTGGACATACTTTTGCAAGAAATTGGCAGTACTCTTAAAGTTCGCACGAGTATAGAATGCGGGTCACATTCAACATGTGCCCATGATACAAATGCTCCTATGTACTTCTTAGCACTGTTCTTCTTCTCCAACCGAACCACCATTTGATGTACTCAGAGCTCAAGTCCGAGACTATGACAGTGCTCCATTCCTCAAGCAACAAGAACCAGAATTCAAGAAAAAATCCAGGCTTGAAATCAGGGAACAATATATTTTGAAAATACCTCATTTTTATGGGATCATTTCCTAGAAAAATACTCATGAAAACCCTCATAATAAAAATCAAGATAAAACCATTAAGCACCTCAAATATGAAAACTCCAAGAACTAACTATAATCAGGACACTACTAGAAACTAATTACAACAACAAATCCTAAAAATAAAACTATAGCCGATCATGTTTCTTCATATTTACAAGATGTACTTGCCTACGAAGAAAACCAGGAGCAAAACAAGAGAAATGAACAAGTGAGGAGAGAGAATGAGGACAAGGATATATATAGGCAAGGGGTTGATGGTGAACCGTCGGATCTCTCCAACAAATCTAAGCCACACACCCTACCTACCACCGCCACACCATTTATATTAGCCAATGTGCGCCAAGCTTCCATTCAACCGTGCACTTGAAGTATACCCAAAGTACGTCAAAACTGAAAACACAAGCAAAAGTGCGCCAATTTGAATATATTCCAAGTATACAGGATATGGGAGTGACACGTATGCTGCTGCACAGTCGTCGCCGGAGAAGGGTGGGGGGAAGATAATGGGGGGAGGTTTTTTTGCACTTTACCCTTATGTTTTAGAAGGGTATAATTGTCATTTCATATATAATTTGACGTTCGTTAACGACAGAAACCAAATTGGGTGTAAAATGCACCAAATATAAAATTTAAAGGTTTTTTAAGCTAGGGGTCTTTTTTTTGCTAAAAGTGTATATCTAAGGAGGGGTTTTTTGCACTTTACCCAAGTTTGGGTAGTGAATGTTTGAGATATTCAAATATTTCGGATGACTTGGATAAGATTTGAATTTGGATACTATTTGTCTAATATGGATTTAGTTAGGGTTTTAGCTTTTAAGGTATCTGGTGGATATTAAAGCAGATTAATATCATGGTACCTACAATCAGCTTCACTCAGATGTCATGAGGCATGACATCCACTCAGTAGCATTTTATGGGCTCCATATCTGATTTGTTTACTAGAAACTTCTATTTAATCCATATTGATTGTGCTAGTTTTCTGAAATAGGCGTGGAACGGTTGCTTGCTTCATTTTTAACTCCTTGTTGCTTCTGCAGCATGAAATGTGTATAGATGGTGACATTTTATCTCAAGGAGACCTAATTGATCCAACTAGTGGGCGCATGTACCAGATGTTTAGGAGAGTTGGGCACTTGATAGGTAATTTTAGATCATTATCCCTACAAGATAACGTTGAAGATACACTCATCCTAAAGACACTGCTCCAGGTATCCACTGGATATTGTTGTTTGCTGTGACAGGATTAGTCTAAATTGGTTTACATTCATTCCTTGGTTCTTCCTTTTTTATTTTGCAGGAAAGAGCTGCTGATATTATTAAGATTTTAACTGACTGTAACTGGACTTCTAGTTGTATCATCACTATGCAGAAATTTCAGAGTCTCTGTAAGGGGTCTGGTGAAGCTTCTGCAATCTTGAGTTACTTGTCTGAATGTGGGAAAGCTCGTTATTTTTCAATCAAAAAGAAAAATCTCATTGAGGTAAACAATTACAAATAAACTTTTTTTTTTATTTGTATCAAGTCGAATATTACTTGGGCTCTGAAGAACCAAGTGAACTATTACATAGTTTGCTCATCTTACAGTCTTTCCAGGGTTAGTACTTAGTTCAGTTGCTGTCTTCAGGGCGTGAAGCTATCTCTTGTATCGACATCTGTTCCCAATATCACAAGGCTTGACTATGATACTTTGCAATTGATTTTGACCGCAGAAAAGTTACAGCAGCAGCAAGACGTGATTGATCAACGATGGGAAAAGTAATTCTTCTATCCTTGATGGTTGTTTGGTAGATATGAGCTCTTCTTAACGGTGTGTTTGGAGATCAAAAACTCAGCTAGAACTAGAAGGTAGTGGAAACTATCAAACGTATCCCTAGTTTCAACTAGTGCCATTGTTTGGCTGTTATAGGCCTCGTCAGTTGAAATGGAAGCTTGCTATTCAATTTGGTTTGGGTGGAAAGTCATTTGGAACTCAGAAAACGTATCCCTAGTTTCAACTATTTGTTCCTGCGCTATGTTTCTTTGTTTCTAGGTAATATCTGATTGCCAGACACTCTTAAGAGAAACTAGAGATGTGCGTTAAAGATCCTCCTTGTTTTGTCACTCCAATTTGAACCAAAATCATGTTACAGTCATTTGTCTTATATTTGGATATATTTATTATTGGTGCTCTTCTAATATATATATTTTTTTTTTGCTTGCATGGGGCAGATTATACCAATATTTATGAAATTTAAAAAGCCTTCTATTTTCTATTATTTCAAGGTCTTAATTGTTTTTTCAGTGCGAGAAAACTGGCACTGGCTTCCTTCAAGTTGGGAAATAAACAAGTTGCTTACAGACATATCCGGCAATCTAAGTTGTTCTCAGAGAGCAGGGCTAAGTGTACAACATTTTTAGAGCGAGTGGAAGAAGTTCTTCGAATCATAGCAGATGCTGAATCCACAAAAAATGTAAGTTCTAGAATTCAGGGCACACTGAACTTACACAATTGATCATTATTCATTTTCATCCTATTCTGAATTAGTTGCATAGCACTCATGTCCTACACATTTTTAAGGTTTCTGAAGCCATCCAAATAGGTGCTCGTGCAATCAAGGAAAACAGGATCAGCGTGGAAGAAATTCATATCCATCTCCAGGAGCTGGATGAGAATATTATTGCACAAAAGCTAGTGAATGAAGCTATAGGTAACATGCTTAGTATTCTCTGATCAAGCTACTTTCTTGAATGTTTAGCACCGAAACTTTCATAAATCCTATTTGAGATGAACTTGACCAACATCCTTACCAAATTCGATCCGAGTCCAATACTTTTAAGGGCTAGGTTGATGCGTCAACTGTCAAATAGTGGTATATATATATATATATATATATATATATATATATATATATATATATATATATATATAAAGATTGAGAACAAATATTGGTTCTTTTGCGATGCCTTATTTTTTCAAGGATGCATTCCAGCAATACCCGATTCTTATAATTCTAGTTGCTGTGTTATTCTGACTGTGGTACGTGGCTTGCAGAAGCTATACCAGTCCAATCTGTCGACTTTGACGATGAAGACATGGAAGAGGAGTTTAAGAAGCTGGAAATGGAGCTTGCAGATGAAATGCCGACTGCCCAAATTGTTGAACCTGTCTCTCACACGGATGAAGTGAAGGGGACTCAGGAGTCTGCCGAAATGTTGAGCCAAGCTCTGTCAAATCTGAACCTTCAGCCTGAGGCTGCTTAGGTTGTACGAATTTGACTAATGTTGCAATCTTTATTACCCCTTGTATGTAATATTTGTCATGCCTTCGTGGATAATACATCATTGGGAAAAAAAAATTAGATACATTATGTAATATGGTGATCAGTGTGGTCATGTGATTGGTTATTGACTGTTTCCTTTTGGTTTGTTGTGTGTTCTGCACACTGGTACAGATACAGAATTGCGTTGCATGTAGTTTTCTCCCTCTTCTTACTTAGACTCATGTATTGTTTTTGTTTCAATAACAGCTTTGTTCTATTACTTGACACAAAAAAATGATTTAGCTAAGAGATTATTTAATTAAGCTATCACCTTAGATTGAATAATTTACTTTTAATTTCCTGCAAAAGTCTCTGTAATTCTGCCTTAACATTTGTAATATGTAGCATTCTGAAATCTTTGAGGAAATGTGATAGCTTTTCATAATTTTATCCTTACAAATAGCTCTTGAAAATCTTAGGAAGACTTTCTTACTACTAATAAAGAAAGTTTTCATTGTAACTGTAGGTGAAAGTAGGCTTATAGATGCGATACTGGTAGCAGTCAAAGTGTGGAGTGAGGAATTGTGACGGAGAGGATGATAAAGGTCTAATTAAGAGAATGGAGGAGGGAGTCATGTATAACATTGTAGTATAATTTTTTTTTTTCCGGGTTCAAATAGAATATGCAAGTTTCTAGCTCAGTTGAGCTTGCTTTGAATTTGTAGCATCCCTTTCCTGTCATCTTCCATTGTATGGGAAGCAGTGTAAAGTTCTTCTTTCAAGTTAATCCATTCATTTATCAGGACAGATATGTATTGGTTTTCATGTTTACTTCTGTTGGAGTTTTGTTTTGTCTAGAAATCACCCCTAAGAGCAGATGATAATGTAGAAGAAGAGGAACATCACACATGCTCAGGAAGAATGAAGAGAGCCATTTGACATCATGACATGAACTATTTGCAGAGAGTGAGTTTGTCTCAGTCAATATATATCATAGATGCTTAAGCAACCAGCTATATGCTGTCGAGGCCTTTCCAAAATGCCAGAGCCAGCTAGAAAGGGGATACCAAAAATGGGGCAAGGCAAACGAATGTAGAGAGGATAATATTTTCTTCACAAACTTTGCAGAATATGATGTGATGGGATGGGATGGGATGCCAAAAATGGAAAAGAAGATGACTTGTGACATGAGGCCCCCAACAAGAGTGCTGCAAAAGTAAGCATAAGATTTGAGCTTCTGTAAACTCAGATAGGGTAACTAATGAGTGCAGATGAATTCACATTGACCAGGATACACTCAAGATGTGTATTGGGCCGGACCGGCCCGGCCCGTGGTCCGGTTTGATCGGTTTTGACCGGGTTCAGGTCAGTCCGGGTCCAACCAAGGGGAAAAAGCGGGCCGGTCTGGCCCGGTCGGCTTGGCGTCCGACCCAGTCCGGACTCGTGACTCCGCGGTGGATCGGGCCGAACCGGTTTGGGTCCAGGCCGGTTCACGGTCGGGCCGGCCCGGCCCGATTTTTTTTATAATTTTTTTTTTTACGTTTTTTTATATATATTTTATATATAATCTATATGATATAACTTATATGTTAATAAACTCAAGTTAAAATTATAGGTTTTTTGTTACTAAGTTAATTTTGTATAGTTTGAAATTTATAAGTTATTTGTTATAAATTTTTTTGGTATAATTTATGTAAAAATTTATATAAACATTAAGTAAGAAAATTTTATTTGATTTCTTTATATCAATATTTATATAACTTTAAGTATAAGTTAAAATCTAAATATGTAGAAGTTGATTTTTTTTTCAATTTTTTTTGAATAACTTATAAAAAAAATGTATAATTTTTTTTAATTTAAATATAAATTTATAACTTAAAATTTAAAGAAGTTATTTATATAGAAATAAATAAGTTAAATGTAAACAACTTAGAACATTAAGTAAGACAAAACTGAATTTGTTTTATTAATGACAATAAAATTATAAATGTATTATAACATTAAATAACAAAAAAATATAAACTTGTAAATGATATTTTGTTTGCATAAAACTTGTAAAAAAAAGTACAAGACTTTTCAAAAAATTTCGTCGTCCGTCTTTCGTTTAAGTTTATTGCTCAGCTCCTCCTTCAGTAGCGTCATCCATAGTAAGAGTGTGAAAGTCCAGCTCTGAGATATCGGCACTTTTATCTCTTGAGTCTTGAGTTCTTTTTCTAGCATGTGTCCAATCATGAACGCAAACACAAGCTTTCAAAATATCTGGCAGCAACCGACTTATCTTCTTGCTTAGCATCCTTGAACCTGCACTAAAACAAGATTCCGATGCTACCTGTCACGCCCCAGTCCCAAAATGCCGAGGGACTGGAGATGCGTGGCAATGGCCAGCAGCACGCACCGATGGATAACCCAATTTAATGGAACCATCAGGGTGTACTTAAGCTGTAAATAAGGTCTACTACACAAGTCACACTAATCTCATCCATAAAGATAAAGAAATAAACTGCATACTGAATGGAAATAAGTAGCAACAACAAATCACAACAAGTCAGTCGGAGGAACAATCCGACTTAAGTCTGAATAAACTGGCTCTATAGGCCAGGAACAAAAGAGATAACATGAAATAAATGAGTACTGGAACAGGCACTCAAGAGAAGTCCTCGGCAGTCACCTCGTTTTCAGTGTTCGGTTCAGCCCCAGCAATAACTTCAGCTCCGGTCCCGTATACCTCGGGATACTGCTCCTCAGCTAAATCTGGGGACATAATCCATTCCAGGTCCTCAGTGGACATAGCAAGGCACAAAATAAAACAAGCCAAATGAATAAGCAGTGCAATAAATAAATGAACAGCAGGGTAAACTAAGTAACCATCTATGTGATATGCAAATGAGAGCAACACTAGTACTCAGGCTGAGACCGCTACAAGCTCTGTGTCGGGGAGCCGGTAGCAGTAATAACACGTAAAGGGTCTAGCTCTGCTGGAGAGTCTACAACCTCACAATAATAGTAGATATATATATAGAACAGCCTGTAGCCTGTGTGTCTCTCCCCACCCAATGTAATCACGCAAGCCATGACCATAACGTCTCATGTCCATGTCAGCGGGATTATAACTAATGCAACAAGTCATACTGTCTATAAATAAATGTCTCTATCAAGTCCTGTATCCTATACAGAATCACCACGAATATCTCAGGAGGATTCTGTCCATGATAATGTCAAGTGTCCTGGGTTGTAGGGTACTTGATAGGTCAAGTACAAAGTAAGGGGATCGTAAATCCATCTCTAAATGACGAACCCAACACCGCGTACGGTGTCGGCACCCGACTATGATCGGACACTAGGTACGTCATACGTTCCCTAGGTTAAGCAGTTTAAATCAGTTTATATGAATTTGCACAAGAAATCCAGCAGAGTATTTTTACAGAAAATATAAAAATAATGACTGCAAGTTTGGCAAGGTGCACTTGCCTGAGGTTTGGATTCCACTTAGGTCCTGGTTTCGGAAATTTTCAGAGATGTCTCCGAAAGCTGAAATAAACAGTACCATCACGCTCAAAAAGTGTCAAACAGCTAGGATCGCCTATCCTTGGGTTCAATTTGGAGACAAGGGCAAAAACGACAATTTCGGCCCAAAACGGGGTCCACCGGTGGGCCCGCTTTGCACCGAAAAACGTGTCAGGGTCAATGGTCTCCAAATTTATTAAACTTAGTGTCAACAGGTCAGGAACGCTGATACGAACCCAACAAAACTTTCAGATTTGAATTTCGATGAGCCGATCACGAAATCGTCCGTCGAGCGGGGCCTGTGGGGCCCACGACACGCGATTTCGTCGACGTTCTCAGAATCAAACCAAACTTGACCCACAGGACCAGCGTATCGCTACGAGTCCGATGGTGCAAGTTTCGTCTCGATCTGACGTGTGTGCACGAAGTTAGGGTAAATTGCAAAAAAGTCGGATACGGGGCGATGTCCGCGGATACGCGTTGATTCCGGTGTGCACGCACACCCGAATCAGCTTCCGTAAAATCCCACACATCTGTATCGACGAGGCGCACGTATCTGTGAAGACCGCACGCGACCAAGTCGTCCCGTTTGGCGGGGCATACTCAGTTCCGGGGTAAAACAGGGTCTGGTTTTTCCTGTTTTTGGATCACGGTGTGCGATCACCACAGGACGCGATGCCCCGAGCGGTTTGTCCGGACACCGAGAGGGTTATACAGGCTTCGCGTAGAAATTTACGAAATCAAATTCTGAGCTACATGGTGCAAGATACGAGTACCTGAACAAGGCCATTCGAATTGGGGTTTCCGGTGTCCGACACGCAAGTTCGTGTCCTGGACGCTGTGTCCACGCTGTGCCCGTGTCCGGTTGTGCCCGTGTCCGGCCTAGGGTGCTTTGGTGGGTCGGCGGAGGCTGCCAGTGACCGAGCTGGCCGGCGGCGGGTCGTCGGATCACCGGTGGAGGTGTTGGAGTCGGGGGAGGGGACGCTGGACAGCGGGAAGGTCGGCGTTGGGTCGGAGGAGAAGAGGGAAGGAGGGAGGAAGGGCTCGACGGCGGCTGCGGGAGGAGGTCGGCGCGGCTGGGGGTGGCCGGAGCCGAGGTCGGCAAGCTCGGGGGGTGTAGCCGGAGCTAGGTTTCAGGCGGGTTAGGGGGAATGAGGCGGTGGAGAAGGGGAAGGGGAGGGTTTTATAGGGGTGCTGGGGCCGTTCGTGGCGGAGGAGGCGGGCTGAGGGGAGGACGTGGCCTCCCCCGGCGGAGGCGGCGCGATTTTCGGCGGTGGCGCGGGAGAACCGGTCTCCGGTGATCGTGGGGGAAGGGGAGATGGGTGCAGCCGGGTTTGGGCGGACCCGCCCGACCCGCTAGGAGTGGCCGGGCTGGGCTGAATCTAATGGGCTCGGCCCACTGGGCCGGGCCGGGCTCCAAATTATAAAAAAAAAAACAACAATAATAATAATAATAATAATAACAGTAATTAATTAATTTAATTAGTAAAAAATAGTTTTTAGGCTTTTAAAAATAGGTCTGAGGCCCAATAAAATTCCAGAAAATTACCCTAAGTCCGGTTTTCTATTTTACACCATAAAATCATATTTTTATTTCATTTTAATATTATTTATTGGCAATTAAAAATTACAAACTCACTATAGGGCCTATGTAAATTCCTGAAAAAAATTGTATTGTAATTCCCAAAAATTAATTTTAAAAATCTAAAAATATAGGGTGTTTACAATCTACCCCCCTTAAGAGGATTGCGTCCTCGCAATTGAAGGGTAAACTATAAAGACAAGATGTACAGAATTAAAGAATGCTTAGGTTCTACCTGATTCTGCAAATAGGTGTGGATAACGCTGCCGCATAACATCTTCTCGCTCCCAAGTCGATTCGCCAGGAGAGTGCTGCTTCCAAGCTACTCGAACCAGCCTGATTGTCTGCCCTCGCAGTGTCTTCTCGCTGGTGTCGAGTATACCCACTGGCTGTTCCTCGTATCTCAGGCTAGGTCCCACCGAAATCTCGGAATGATCAACTATATGACTTGGGTCCGTCACATATCTCCTCAGTTGTGAGACGTGGAATACGTCATACACTCCCTCTAAGGATGGAGGTAATGCAAGACGGTAAGCCATCTCACCAATGCGTTCCAAGATATCAAACGGCCCAATGTACCTTGGGCTCAACTTGCCTCTGCTGCCGAATCTGATAGTACCTCTAGTGGGCGAGATCCTCAAAAATACATGCTCTTCTTCCTTGAACTCCAGGGGTCGTCTGTGTGCATCGGCCCAATGCTTCTGTCTATCCTGGGCTGCACGGAGATGGTTCTGAATCTGTTTTACTTTCTCCACTGTCTCTGTTACCAGCTCTGGACCTAGTAATTGACGTTCGCCAACGTCGCTCCAGCATATAGGCGATCTGCACTTTCTTCCGTACAATGCCTCAAAAGGTGCCATCTGAATGCTTGCCTGATAGCTGTTGTTGTAGGAGAACTCCACTAAGTGCAGATGATCTTCCCAAGATCCTCCGAAGTCCAGTATACATGATCGTAGCATATCCTCCAGGATCTGAATTGTGCGCTCTGATTGGCCATCTGTCTGAGGATGATAGGCAGTACTGAACTTGAGCCTGGTGCCGAGACTCTCTTGCATGCTTCGCCAGAAGTGAGATGTAAATCTTGAGTCTCGATCTGATACGATACTAACCGGCACTCCATGTAATTTTACGATCTGACGCATATACATGTCGGCTAGTACTTCCGTGGATTGTCCGACTCTGAACGGCAAGAAGTGAGCCGACTTAGTGAGCCGATCCACGATGACCCATACTGCATCCTTACCACTAGGGCTTCTTGGAAATCCAGTGACGAAGTCCATGGTAATATGCTCCCACTTCCATTCAGGGATGGGAAGCGGCTGCAACATACCTGCGGTCCTTTGGTGCTCGGCCTTCACCTGCTGGCAGACTAAGTATTTTGCCACAAATCGGGCAATCTCCCTTTTCATTCCATGCCACCAGTAATATTATCTCAAGTCCCGGTACATCTTGGTTCCTCCTGGATGAACCGAGTATATGGAGCTATGGGCTTCTGTCATCAATTCCTGCCTTAATTCTCCATTTGGAACACATAGGCGATTTCCGCACCTTAAGTGGATGCGAAGTCCCGTCTGCAAGCCTGCTTCTGTTCTTTCTCTCAGCCTTCGGAATCTGGCATCATTAGGCAAAGCTTCCTTGATTCTCTCCACTAGCGATGACTTCACTTCGAGGTTAGCCAGCAAACCATTTTGTCCAGGTAGAACAATCTCTATCTGAAGATCTTGCAAGTCTTGTAATAGTTGAGGCTGCTCCGTTAAGAAATAAGCCGAGGGTTTTCTGCTGAGGGCGTCGGCTACAATATTTGCTTTCCCCGGGTGGTACTGCAGATCGATGTCAAAGTCCACCATCAACTCAAGCCAACGCCTTTGCCTCATGTTGAGCTCCTTCTGTGTATAAACATACTTCAAGCTCTTATGATCAGTGAATATCTCGACCTTCTCTCCATACAGATAATGTCTCCAGATCTTCAAGGCAAAAATCACTGCAGCTAGCTCCAGGTCGTGTGTTGGATAGTTCTTCTCGTGGACCTTCAGCTGCCTCGATGCATAAGCAATAACCTTGCCATGTTGCATCAAGATACAACCTAGTCCACTACCGGACGCATCACTATATACAACAAAACCTCCTGACCCTGAGGGAAGAGTCAAGACTGGTGCTGTTGTTAGACGCCTCTTCAATTCTTCGAAGGCATTCTGGCATTCTTTCGTCCATAGGAACTCCTGATCCTTCCGTGTCAGCTTAGTCATCGGCTCTGCGATTCTTGAAAATTTTTCTACGAACCGCCGGTAATACCCAGCAAGTCCAAGAAAACTTCTCACTTCCGCAACAGAGGTAGGGGTAGGCCAGGTTTCTATAGCAGTGACCTTTTCTGGGTCCACAGACAGTCCTTCACCCGAGATAATAAGCCCTAAGAATGGCACCTTATCCATACAGAACTCACATTTGCTGAGTTTGGCATATAGCTTCTTCCTTCTCAAAGTTTCTAGTACAATTCTAAGGTGTTCCTCGTGCTCTTCGTGGTTCTTGGAGTAGACTAGGATATCATCAATGAATACCACCACGAACTTATCCAAGTACTGATGGAAGACCCCATTCATCAAACTCATAAATACGGTGGGTGCGTTGGTTAAACCAAACGGCATAACTAGGAACTCATAATGTCCATACTTAGTTCTGAAGGCCGTCTTTGGGATATCTTCCTTCTTCACCCTAATCTGGTGATAACCGGATCTAAGGTCAATCTTTGAGAATACCTTAGCACCACTCAATTGGTCAAACAAATCATCAATGCGTGGTAATGGGTACCGGTTCTTAATAGTTACAGCATTAAGGGCTCTGTAATCAATGCACAGCCGTACAGATCCGTCCTTCTTGGGTACAAAAAGTATAGGTGCTCCCCATGGTGAAATACTGGGCCGGATAAATCCTTTCTCCAGAAGGTCGTCAACTTGTGTTTTCAGATCCACTAACTCCTTAGGTGCTAGCCGATATACCGATGAAGTGATAGGTTCGGCTCCTGAAGTTAGGTCTATTGTGAATTCTATCTTCCGATCAGGTGGTAAACCTGGAAGATCGTCGGAAAATACATCCACAAATTCCGTTATGACTCTTGGGTAACTTGAATCTTCTTCTACAGTCAATACCCTAAGAGTTGGCTGGACCCCTTGTTCTACAGCTCCTCGTAGAAATTCAAACTCAGGAAGGCTAGGGGGTCTAAATATCACTTTTTTAAGCCGGCAATCCAGTATCGCATGGTACTGACTTAACCAGTCCATACCAAGTACAACATCGTAATCAGGCATAGAAAAAATCAGGAATTGGGCTCGCATCTCTCGGCCACAGACTACTACCGAATATGATCTACAAGTATCACTAACCGGGATAATTCTACCTCCCGTTAGAATTCTCTTCATCTTAGAGAGAGGTGCGGTAGCTATTCTATGTGTGACTACGAAGCTAGCAGCAATAAATGAATGCGAAGCTCCAGAATCAAATAATGCTACAGCAGGAATTGAAGCTACTAATATGGTACCTGCTATCACTTCGCCTGCAGTAGCTTCCTCAGTGACTGCTAGTGCATATGCCTGACCTCGTCCCTGAGCGGGACCCCTTTGCTGACGAGCTTGTTGGAACAATGCTGCCTGAGGTGGTAGAGGTGGCCTGGCTCCTCCAGGCCCTGTTTGTGTTGCTCCCCCAGTTGGAAGAGCTGCAGGTGGAGCTGGTCGATTCGGAACTCCCTCTCGACGTTCCGAATAGTCCTTTGAGAAGTGTTGTCCAGATCCACAAACCAGGCAGAGTCCCAGCTTGCGTCGACATTCCTTTTTAATATGTCTTACCTTGCTGCAGTAATGGCAAGTAGGCAGGTTCTTAGTTGCTACTCTTGGAGGCGGGCTCTTCTGGGGCCGTTTAGCAGATTCCCCTGGTGATGACTTGGACGGTGCTGAGGAGAATGGACGTTTCAGACTTGATTCCCTCCGAGTAACGCGCTCCAGCCGACGTGCTGCAGCTAGGACGTCGGTGTAAGAGGTGGGCGCGACCGATCTGATTAACTTCTGAAGCTCGAACCTGAGCCCATCAAAGAACTTTTCCGCCTTCTCCTCTTCGGTAGGAATTAGCGAAGGGGCGAAGCGGCTCAGGCGAATGAATTTGGCGTTATATTCCTCCACCGTCATGTTGCCCTGGATCAGGCGGTTGAATCTGTCTCGGAGTTCTGATCGAGCCACAGCAGGGATGTACATTTCTTGGAAGAGTCTGGAGAACTCCTCCCAGGTAACCTGATCATGTCCGAGCCTTCTTTCTTCGGACAACCACCAATGATGCGCGTTGTCCGTCAGTTGCATCCTGACGGCAGTCATCCATTTGTCCCTTGGTAGTTCGGCGGCCTCCAACTGATGCTGTGTGTTCGTAAGCCATTCATGCACTTCAGTTGGTCCTTCCTTGCCCGAGAAGGTACGGGGCTTGAGTTGGCGGAAATCTGTAATAGATCCCGTCGCTGGCCGTCTATTTGGTGGATTTGCATGCTCCAATGCTGCGACTAGGCTGTTCCTTAGGTTCTCGGCCTCTCGGCGTTGGGTCTCCTGTTGAATCTGTTGTTGTGCCTGCATCATGGCGTAGAACATCTGGAACATTTGCTGGCCGTCCATTGCCTGTCCTGGGGGAAAGACAGGCATCGCAGGAGGGAACTGGGGAGGAGGCGGGATGTCATCACGCCTGAACCTGGAACTTGGCTGGCCAGTTTGATTGCTCTGAGAGGATTGTCCTCTGGTATCTGGCGTCGTTCCAGCTTCGCAGGTAAACCCTGCTTCAGTCGGTGTACCCAAGGGGGTCTCGTCACCACTTCTGGGATCCATAACTCTGCACCAAAAGGAAACAATGAGAACGCACAGAGGAATCAAAACAGGATGCAATTCAAGCAATTAAATTGAATTCGACATAGAGTTCAAAAACGATTCAATCAATGGATGAGATCCTATAACCTATCTTATTGCAGGCCTGTCCGGTCCCTAAGTTGAAACCGAACTATTTAGATCTGACCTGCATGGGCCACCACAAAAACCATGTCACGCCCCAGTCCCAAAATGCCGAGGGACTGGAGATGCGTGGCAATGGCCAGCAGCACGCACCGATGGATAACCCAATTTAATGGAACCATCAGGGCGTACTTAAGCTGTAAATAAGGTCTACTACACAAGTCACACTAATCTCATCCATAAAGATAAAGAAATAAACTACATACTGAATGGAAATAAGTAGCAACAACAAATCACAGCAAGTCAGTCGGAGGAACAATCTGACTTAAGTCTGAATAAACTGGCTCTATAGGCCAGGAACAAAAGAGATAACATGAAATAAATGAGTACTGGAACAGGCACTCAGGAGAAGTCCTCGGCAGTCACCTCGTCTTCAGTGTTCGGTTCAGCCCCAGCAATAGCTTCAGCTCCGGTCCCGTATACCTCGGGATACTGCTCCTCAGCTAAACCTGGGGACATAATCCATTCCAGGTCCTCAGTGGACATAGCAAGGCACAAAATAAAACAAGCCAAATGAATAAGCAATACAATAAATAAATGAACAGCAGGGTAAACTAAGTAACCATCTATGTGATATGCAAATGAGAGCAACACTAGTACTCAGGCTGAGACCGCTACAAGCTCTGTGTCGGAGAGCCGGTAGCAGTAATAACACGTAAAGGGTCTAGCTCTGCTGGAGAGTCTACAACCTCACAATAATAGTAGATATATATATAGAACAGCCTGTAGCCTGTGTGTCTCTCCCCACCCAATGTAATCACGCAAGCCATGACCATAACGTCTCATGTCCATGTCAGCGGGATTATAACTAATGCAACAAGTCATACTGTTTATAAATAAATGTCTCTATCAAGTCCTGTATCCTATACAGAATCACCACGAATATCTCAGGAGGATTCTGTCCATGATAGTGTCAAGTGTCCTGGGTTGTAGGGTACTTGATAGGTCAAGTACAAAGTAAGGGGATCGTAAATCCATCTCTAAATGACGAACCCAACACCGCGTACGGTGTCGGCACCCGACTATGATCGGACACTAGGTACGTCATACGTTCCCTAGGTTAAGCAGTTTAAATCAGTTTATATAAATTTGCACAAGAAATCCAGCAGAGTATTTTTACAGAAAATATGAAAATAATGACTGCAAGTTTGGCAAGGTGCACTTGCTTGAGGTTTGGATTCCACTTAGGTCCTGGTTTCGGAAATTTCCAGAGATATCTCCGAAAGCTGAAATAAACAGTACCATCACGCTCAGAAGGTGTCAAACAGCTAGGATCGCCTGTCCTTGGGTCCAATTTGGAGACAAGGACAAAAACGACAATTTCGGCCCAAAACGGGGTCCACCGGTGGGCCCGCTTTGCACCAAAAAATGTGTCAGGGTCAATGGTCTCCAAATTCACCAAACTTAGTGTCAACAGGTCTGGAACGCTGATACGAACCCAACGGAACTTTCAGATTTGAATTTCGATGAGCCGATCACGAAATCGCCCGTCGAGCGGGGCCTGTGGGACCCACGACACGCGATTTCGTCGACGTTCTCAGAATCGAACCAAACTTGACCCACAGGACCAGCGTATCGCTACGAGTCCGATGGTGCAAGTTTCGTCTCGATCTGACGTGTGTGCACGAAGTTAGGGTGAATTACAGAAAAGTCAAATACGGGGCGATGTCCGCGGATACGCGTTGATTCCGGTGTGCACGCACACCCGAATCAGCTTTCGCAAAATCCCACACATCCGTATCGATGAGACGCACGTATCTGTGAAGACCGCACGCGACCAAGTCGTCCCGTTTGGCGGGACGTACTCAGTTCCGAGGTAAAACAGGGTCTGGTTTTTCCTGTTTTTGGATCGCGGTGTGCGATCACCACAGGACACGATGCCCCGAGCGGTTTGTCCGGGCACCGAGAGGGTTATACAGGCTTCGCGTAGAAATTTACGGAATCGAATTCCGAGCTACAGGGTGCAAGATACGAGTACCTGAACAAGGCCCTTCGAATTGGGGTTTCCGGTGTCCGACACGCGAGTTCGTGTCCTGGACGCTGTGTCCACGCTGTGCCCGTGTCCGGTTGTGCCCGTGTCCGGCCTAGGGTGCTTTGGTGGGTCGGCGGAGGCTGCCAGTGACCGAGCTGGCCGGCGGCGGGTCGTCGGATCACCGGTGGAGGTGTTGGAGTCGGGGGAGGGGACGCTGGACGGCGGGAAGGTCGGCGTTGGGTCGGAGGAGAAGAGGGAAGGAGGGAGGAAGGGCTCGACGGCGGCTGCGGGAGGAGGTCGGCGCGGCTGGGGGTGGCCGGAGCCGAGGTCGGCAAACTCGGGGGGGGTAGCCGGAGCTAGGTTTCAGGCGGGTTAGGGGGAATGAGGCGGTGGAGAAGGGGAAGGGGAGGGTTTTTTAGGGGTGCTGGGGCCGTTCGTGGCGGAGGAGGCGGGCTGAGGGGAGGACGTGGCCTCCCCCGGCGGAGGCGGCACGGTTTTCGGCGGTGGCGCGGGAGAACCGGTCTCCGGTGATCGTGGGGGAAGGGGAGATGGGTGCAGCCGGGTCGGGTGCGGATCCGGGTTTGGGCGGACCCGCCCGACCCGCTAGGAGTGGCCGGGCTGGGCTGAATCTAATGGGCTCGGCCCACTGGGCCGGGCCGGGCTCCAAAATATATAAAAAAACAATAATAATAATAATAATAATAATAATAACAGTAATTAATTAATTTAATTAGTAAAAAATAGTTTTTAGGCTTTTAAAAATAGGTCTGAGGCCCAATAAAATCCCAGAAAATTACCCTAAGTCCGGTTTTCTATTTTACACCATAAAATTATATTTTTATTTCATTTTAATGTTATTTATTGGCAATTAAAAATTATAAACTCACTATAGGGCCTATGTAAATTTCTGAAAAAAATTGTATTGTAATTTCCAAAAATTGATTTTAAAAATCTAAAAATATAGGCTGTTTACACTACCGTAGGCACCGGGACCATTAGAATATCACGTTATATAAAAGAAAGTATAGGATAAGTTTTTTCGTGTCTCTTCCACCATCTAAAATTGAATAATAAGTTGAAGAGTCATCTTCATCTTCTTCATAAGAATTTAGATATAAGGACAATTCTTGAGTGGGTTGGGAAGAATTTTTTTGTTTCTTTCTTTGCAGTACATTTTTAGTATATGACAATTTAGACACAAAACCAGAGCTACTACCTTGAACGGTTGTACCGGGTCGGGTGGATACAACTATTTCTTCATATAAAATAATTAAACTATCTAAAACATCATTAATTTATACTTTCAAGCTACCTACGATAAATCTCATATTATCTTCAAATTCGTCTGATAAAATAAATACACCATCTAATTTAATCTTGGGATCAAAAATTGAAGCCAAACAATATATAAGAGGTATATTACCCAAATATTTTTTAATTTGGCTTCCATTTTGGAAACCACATAATTAAAACAAGGGACATTTTTATATCTAGAAAATAAATGAGACGGGTTAAGAATTTCTGTTAAAGCTAAAGGAGAAGTTGGATAATAAATTCAAGATAGAATGGTTGTAGCATTGTAAAATAATTCTAAAAATTCAAAAATAGAAGTAACAATTAACCAATCATTCTCAGTTACTTGATAATCAAAACTAGGATTAACATTACAATAATGTGTAATAACATCTTGAAACTTCATGGAAGATTTCAACATTAAATAAGTAGAATTCCAACTATGTGGTGCATCCTTAACAAATCGCCTAAAAGTAATACCATATTGTGTACATAAAATTATAAAAGCTTGTTGTCTACTTTCAGAAGTGTTCAAACTCTGTAAATATAATTTAACATTTTCTAAATTTAGTTCAAAGAATTCAAGACATTCTTGTACAATCAAATTAATAATATGACAAGCACGTCTAACATGAAAAATGCTACCTTCTAACATAGGCATAAATTGTATTTTCAAAATATTAATAGAAGAAGTGTTATTACTAGCATTAGCAAAAGAAATCGAAAATATTTTATTGTAAATATCATATTCACGCACAAATTGTATTATTACGCCACCAATTACATCGCCGATATGTAAAAATTCTAAAGGCCTTAGACAAATGATACGTTTTTGCAACATCCATCTTGAATCTATATAATGTGCCGTGATACAAATATAAGCATAATTTTGCTTAGTAGTCCATATATCAGAAGTTAGAGCTAATTTACTAACATGCATAAAACTTTCTTTCAAAGCAACCTTATCTTTTTGAAAAAATTTCGGAGCCTCTGCTCTAGTAGTAGATCTAGAAACTTTAGAAAAGCAAGGATTAAGGATATTACTTGCATAATTAAAATAAAAATCACCATCACCAAATGTAAATGATTGTTCATCACAAATGATATATCTTGCTAACTCAGTCTTGTTACGAACATCAGAATAAGTAAAGTTACCTATAGAAGATCCTTGACCACCGGTACTTAGCTGTGTTTGTCTAGCCTGCAGTGTGTCTTTGCCATAGCAACTTTCATAGTGTCTTTTTAAATTGTCCGTGCCATAATTTTTTTTTCATTTGTAAACCCGCTTACATTTCTTACATTTCGTAGCCTTAGGTATTAGTTTTTGATCTTTTAGATCTAAAACCGGTGCGCCCTCACTATCAGTGACAAATATTTTTGTCAAATAATTCCATAATTTTTTTTTCTATTGTCAACATTTGTAGCCGTAGCCATACTCTTAACTTCAGGAGGTGACATTTGTGTCGGTGGCACAGAATCAGAAATGTGATTATTTTCAAACATATTATTATAATAATCATAATTTTCAAAAAGTTGCTTTGAACCTTGTCCGTCCATACTTTAAAAAAAATATTTTTTCAAAAAAATTTAGAGCAAAACTAATTACTTCTCTACCAAAAAAGTGAGATGAAAGAAATATCTTAAATCAGAATTTTTTTTTCGGTAATGTTAAAATTACTTGTAACGTCTGCTAGAAGCCTCCTCCAAAAGAAATCATAAAAAAATATGTTGAGAGGAAAGAAGTTGGACTCCAGTAATTGCTTTGCATCTAAACTTTGTAATTGTATTTCTTCTAAACTTTGTAAGAGAGAAAAAAAATTTGTAAGAGAGAAGAATTTGTGTTGTGTTTATTTTTCATGAATTATGAGCTATTTATAGAAATTTTTTGGGCCAAATGACCCCACATACCCTCAAAAAAGAGTTGTTGTAATGAATATTTTGGTCATTTTTAGCAAAATGATCAAAATACCCCTAAAACGTTCAAAAACAGCAACTAAAATGAGGGTATTTTGGTAAAAATATTCCCCAACGGATATATCAAAAATAAAAAATTTAAAACTCAGCCGAACCGGACTTGACCGGGCCTCAACCGGATCGGTCCAGGCCGGGCCGACCGGGCCGACTGAATTGGATCCGACCTGAACAAAGTCGAGACCGGGCCGGGACGGACTTGCGGGTCGGATCATTCGACCCAGCCCGGACCCGTGGGGGGAATGGGGCGGAGCGAGCCGGTCCATTGACTGGGTTCGGGCCGGCCCGGACAGGGTTTGACCAGGCCCGACCCCGGCCTGGTTCTGGGCCGCCCGCCCTTTTACACACCTTGAGGGTACACTTGTGGTATGGACCCCTACAATAAGACATTTTACAATCTAGGTTCGTAGTATCGAAATCGGTATCCGATCATTCCTAAAAGTATCGGGATCAACGGTATCAACTGTATCGACGATTTCGGATCGAAGTATCACATATTTTGGTATCGAAAAACAAATAATTATTTATAAATTATTAAAATTTTAGAATTATTATTATTATATATATTTATGCATAATTTTACGTATTTTCTGTGTTGTTTTTTAGTAATTTTAAAATTAAATGAAATTATAGTCACCATTGCTGATTGGTTTACCTGCGATAGATAAATTTTCTTCTTTTACAACCTTAATATGCTTTAGACACCCTTACTTATTGGTCTTCTTTGTTCAATTTTTTTTGCCGAATTGACTAAAAAAAAAGATCCCCAATGTCGGTACCGGTCAGTATCGATCTGTATCGGATCGGGACATACTAAACAGTATCGATATCGGTTGTATCGGACCGGTATCGGAACTATGTAGACGGGACAAGAGAAGCACCAGCTTAAGAAGAATCAAGTGAAGATGAACTGTCCATTGATGATAAATAAACCATGTTATCAAGGTGCAGAAAATCTGTTGGGGATAAACCAAGACTATCGACTATCGCACAAGACATGAAGGGTCGGCCCGAGATAAACCACCACCACCACCACCACCACCACAAGGTCAGTCTATGTTTCTGAAAGATACCTGTAGAGGAAATCTATGTTTGTATCATGAATGTACCGTATCCCGTATCAATATCCGTGTTCATATTCGTGTAACATAAGAGATACTACAGAGACGCACAACAAGAGAAGCACAGTGAGGAATTTCATTCATTGATAACATGAAAATTGCTCATAGGTGTGCACAAAAGACACCTATTAGTACACTCGAAGTTTCTTTACGAGCTTCACAGAGCTGCATGAATCCGAAACTCAGTATGCACTTCACTTATTACTCTGCATCTCCCAAACTGCCCAGTCTCTCTGGCAAGGTGACGGTCGAGGGAGATTCGAATGAGCTCGTGATATATTTCCTCATGGAGCATGTGACTCGTATTTTGTTCAGAAATACCTGAACCCAAACCTGCATAAAGCTAAAAACCCCTTTCAGTCCCCACATAATTCAACTGTACTCTACTAATACAAAGATCATATATAGTTTCACTACCTAGTTTTTTTTTTTCTACTAGATGTGTATGCATTATGGCTCGTACCAATGTGCATTGCTTGTTTACTTATTTGTATCAAATTTGATCACTCTAGAGAGACTCTTTTCTACCTGCAGTATCAGAAGAGAGTTAAATGAGTACAACCAGCAAATAAAAATCAGAAAATTTCTGACAGAGAATTAAACTTTGATGAAATTTCAGTGGGAAAACAAAGTTCTCTGAAATTTTACTGAGAGCATCAAAACGCCCTTCAGATCGACTGACATATTTAGAAAAAAGCTACTTTTACGTTCTTCTGACGTGCGTTTTCAATACAAATATGCATATTAGCACGCTATTAGCATTTACTAGCAGAAATTTAAAAATAATTAAGAAAAACATTTCTTGTCAAGAAAGCGTCGTTTCCATGAAGGTTTCTTGACTTCAAAAAAAAAAAAAAAAAATTTCAAATGTCAGCTGGTCTCAATAATGTATTCTTAAGGTGCTACATTAATACGTAAGTCTTATCCATTTATAGATAGAATTTCGAGAGCAGCAAGGTCTAGAGAGAAGTTGTGAGCATTACGGTTCATGCATTACTTCCATACCAAGGTTAGCACGATTAATGATATCAGCCCAAGTGTATGGACATGAGCCGAAGAGAGCAACAGCAACGTGCACGGAAAAGGAACGTGATCTCCCCACCACAAAACGTAGAGGCAGCCCAACGTCAAACAGGTGTCACCTCTATGTAGGTGAGTTCATCATGTGGTATCTCCTATATTAGTGAAGGATGTGACTATACCATGACTAAGCTTTTCATTCATATTTGACATGTTATTTTTTCGTAAGAACTTAATATTTGACGTGTTAAATTAAATGGAAGAACAATGATAGTATGCCCTTAATTCGGATAGTTGTTTGGTGTTTTTTTTTATTTTTTTTATTTTAAAGATTTTGTTCTCTCAGTGAAATTTCAGCAAACATCAATTCTCTATCAGAAATTTTCTGAACAAAAAATTGGATCAAGGATAGCTTCATAACTTAAAAAGACGCTTAAACCTGCGACTCACTAGTACTCGCTTTCTGCGTTGCTTCCAAATTCACATTTTGCTGCTGCTGCTGCTGCTGCTGCTCCTTACAACTTGATGGAGGATCTGCATATAAACCAGGCATCGGATTCACCATGGTCCCCGATACTCCGTTCGTCGAGTACCCTCTCGCCGCAGGGCCTGGCGAAGGACCGAATAGTTGCGCACGAGGCACCAACATGGGAAGTCCCTGCCTATGGCCAGAGGCTCCGAACAGCTGAAGACCAGCGGTGGATCCTGCCACTCCGTGCAATCCTGCGGCCTCTGCGATCGAGGTGCAAGGAAATTGCGTCGCGTGCATCGGAGGTACTGGAATAAGAGGGCAGCCAGGGGAACCACCCATGTCGAACATCCCCATCCCGTAGCCCATTCCCATTCCCATTCCCATTCCTAGACCCATGGGTGGGAAATGAGCCATGGGATGTGCACGGAAATGGTGCATTCCGGGTGGTAGCATCATAGGAGACATGCACAGGCCACCTCCCAAAGACATCATCTGCTTTAAGTGATCACTTGAAGTTACATATAGAGATTAAAATCAAAGGGCTTTCCAAGTTAAACACAGAGGTTTACCTGTACTTGTAGCTGAAGAGCCTTTAGGTACTCGATCGCCTCATCTAGCATCGAAGCTTTGTCCACCTTGAGAAAAAGGGTGCAATGTTGGAGTTATTCAACGATCAGGGATCGTATATGTAATAATGAAGCAAAATTAAAGTGGTCTAATTGAGAATGAAAATAGACTCAAAGGGTATAATTGTTACGGAAATAATGTGTTGATACCTTCGGGTCTACTTAGTAACTGTGTTTTCATCGATTTTGGAATATTTTTGAACCGTCCGTTTATAAAAAATTATGTTTGGTAATTTTTATTAGGTACTGGTTTTGGTCGGCTCAAAAATCCTCCAAAACCGGTATAATGTTATTTTGAGTGGCTTTATAAACACCCAAAATCGGTGGGTTTTGAGGAATTTTTATTATTTTACTTTATTTATTCTTGTAAAAAACTTTCAAAACCGTTCGTTACCCAGGATGGATTGAATTGGTTTAAAAGCTGCTACTTAAAATCGTTCAAAACCAGATCCCTCAAAACGTTTCATAATACTCTAAAAACACCTCATAATCGCTACCTCCACAATTTCCAAGCAGACTGTTAAGAGATATTTCTGACTAGATGAGAGACCAGATTTAAATTTGAAATATCTAAAACCTAATAATAGGGTTATGGTTCCCAGTTAGTACGACAAATAAAAAAGGGTTTTATTTTTTTTTCGCTTCTACTCTGCATCTCCATCAACAGAGAGAGGCAAAGAACAGAATTCATCTTTGTCGATTATGGTCGGATCAAGTTGGAAGATCGGACCACATAAAGAGACGTTCACTACAAAATCATCTAGACAAGCGATGGATTCAGATATGCTTCCGCAATTAGTTCATCTTCTTCGTCTCTTAAATCAACGGGTGGATCTAACATGCAATTCTATTACTTTAGCGGATATTCTGAAATCATCAAGAACTAATTGACGAGCAATGCACCTTGTTGCAATTGGGAATGAGCTCTTGCAGAGCGCGCATTTTCTCGTTTATCCTATCTCTTCGCCTCTGCGCAACAAGAGAAGGAAAACCCGATACTACATTAACATACCACATTGAGGTAGCCACAAGAAAGATTAGTTGCAGCATTGGTCACTCACTCTTTCGGACAAATTATGCACTTCTGCAGCCCGGCTCCTCCTCGCGCCCGTTCCTGCTCGGGCCATAGTAGGTCTTTTTACGCCAACGAATTCATCTTCGGGATCCTATAATCGGAAATGTTAGTGCTCAAGAAAATATACAGTTCATTTGTACATATTCTTCGCTTTTTACTTACTTCACTCAGGTACCCAGACTCGTTTCCTTCCCGAATTTTCCTTCTGCCTCTGTGTTTCGGATCGTTAGACCCATCTCCAGCACTGCTGCCCGAACACACAGAGGAAGCGACGGCGGCGGCTTCAGGACCCCTTTCAGCGTCGTGTCTTCCCGAGGCCATGCCAGCAGCAAAGCTCGAGTTGCGGAGGTTTACTTCAGGTGCAATATTATTGTTAGTCATGATATTATTCGGATGATTGTTCCTGAAAGTGGCCTCCAGAGGCTTGGCAGCTGACGCTAGTTCCTTGTTAGCCAAATCCGGGCTGGTACCAGCGGCAGCCGATGCCTCCTTGGTTCTTTTCGACCTATCTGTGTGGTCATCGTTGGCTTTCGTACGGGCGACAGGCCTTGAGAAATGCGAGAAGTTCATCACACCGCCGGCCAGTTGCGAAGGCTTGGAAGCTGGTAGGAAGTCTAGCTTCCGAAACTGGGATTGGGGATTACTACTACTACCACTACCACCACCACCTGCACCAAGATCTGTCACTCTCGGCCTAGTAGTCGGGATCCAAGTCTGGCATTGCCAAGGCGATTGAACCAACTGGCCGGCCTTACTTGTATCGTTGCGCCCAGGTTCCTCATTGCGCAAATCTCTAACACCGATACCACCGTTGTTTCTATCACTGGAGAGAGGATTCGTGCCCGATAGCTCGGAGAAGTACTCCGAGCAGAAGGGATCCTCGGCCTGGTAATTGATCCAGGGGCCGATATCGTCAGCTTGGGGATGCAGACCTGAGGGTGCAGGCACAGGCACAGAGAGAGACGAGTCGTCCATCGGTTCGAATAGTCCAATCCTAGGAATGGCGGCGGCGGCGTCGTCTCGCCCTTCCTTGTCCTGAACCTTGAAATTGTCGCAAGGGAAGGGAGTGGGGAAGGTGGTGCTCCTTTTAGGCCTGGTGGGTGGTTGTCCCTGCGTCAGCATCTGGCCGTTTTCCCACAGCAGCTCGACGAATTCATTGTCAGGCCTTCAAATTATGTCGGAAGAACCAGAAATCAAATCCAAGAAATTAACATAACTAGTAAAAGAGGGAGCGAGCTCACGTACATGAAAGGAGACAGATCAGATGAGCAATTATGGTTCGATTTGGGCTCTCCTTTCGCCGCGGCTCTATGGAGCTCCGGTAGAGGCATGATGCTGAGTGAATCAGAACTGAATTCTGAGTCTTTCGTCTCTTTCAGAACTGCTGCAACTTTTCCTCGGAAGAAGAACACATTCTACTCACAAACTGCACAGCCACACGACTCAAAACATCAAGAAACCAGATCAGACTTGATCTCCTTTGCCACAGTCTCTCCAATCAAGCACTAGAACCCGCCACAACTGACAGAAACAGAACAAAAACAAAACAAAAAACTCAACAATATTTCAGTAAGAAAATTATTGTATTTCATAATATACCTGAAGCTAGAGTTTCAGGGAAAAAACAAAACAAAAACAGACTAGTAGGCTAGGTTTCTTTGGTACCTTGAATTGTGCTTCAACTCCTCCTTATTCTTAACAAAATTTTCAGAAATGATTGCTTTGAGGGGTCAACAAGAAACTGTTGGTTGCCATCTATGATCCATCCAATGGCCAGGATTGGTTTCCTGTGCCTGCTCTGCTCTGCTCAGTAGTCTGTAGTCTTGAGAATAAGAGATAAGGTTCACTGTCATTATTATTCCACACAACATTTGAGTGCGAAGTTGTAGGTAGGTAGAGCCCCGTAACTGTGTTACCAAATAGTGTACAAAAATGGTTTGATTTATTCTTTAAATCTATACGTGTGCCCATCTCTCACTGTCAACTAAGTTATGCGGAGGAGCTTTGGTTGGCCTTCCCATCATTGTGGCATTACGGACGTAGATTGACTTCCATTAGTATATAACAATATGCTTTGGTTGACACTCCCATATATAATAGGAGCACGCATGGGGGATATCTAGGAAAATATATTATGGAAATAGATTTGGAGGACGTTAGTTTGTTGTTAAGAGTGTTGGATTAGTTGAATACTTGGTCTAAAATGTCCTTAAGTTTGAAGTCCTAATTTAAGAGAGTTCAATAGAAAAGTTCTGTAGCCTGCTGCTGCACAGGCTACAGGTCATGCCTCATCTTACCTAAAACACTGTTCATTTAATAATATAAATAATTAATACTTATGGAAGGTCAATACAAAGATTCGATTCATACCGACATTGTACATTGTAACAACAAGTCGGTTTTTATTCACCTAACAAAACAAGTGAAATGTTACACTCTTTTATTCAAAAATTATTACGTGTCAAACTAGTAGTCTGCTCATCAAACCACTTTTAAAGTTATTTTAGATTAGATAAAAATTATACATGTCAATCCTTAAGTAAAAGAATGGCCAACTCCACTAAATTTTTGGGGATGAACAAAAATGAACTCCACAACCATGAACCATATAATAACCGTAAGTTGAAAATAGAAGTAAAATGAATCTTGGGATGCAGTAACTACGTCTCATTGTGTTTGCCCCACATGTCATTAAAATGTAAGAAGATTTGTACTACAACATTGTGTTGTGCGTGGCAGATAGGACCCCTGTAGAAAGAAAAATTTACTTTCAAAAGTTAGAATATTTTGCTTAGATTCTTGTAAACAAAAATAGTAAAGTTTTGTGTTACCGATTTCTGGAGAAGTCATGTACGAATTACTATTCTAATAGATTATTCAAGGTCTATATACAAATTTGTTCTCGAATTCTCCTAGAGATAAAATTTATGTACTATCAGTTTCTCGTTACTGTATACAGCTTCGAGAGAATGATCTGAACTTAGCTATTGTCCAACGTAAGAATTTAGAACTGTAGGAGGAAGAGACAAAATTTTGAGAGAGAGAGAGAGAGAGAGAGAGTGAGTGAGTGAGTGAGTGTGTGTGTATGTTGTGTGTGTGTGTGGTGGTTTGAATTTATTTTCTGTGTGTTCCTTCTACCGAACCAATGAGTGTAATATAGAAACCCATACCAAAAGAATTAAATCAAAATTTAATTAACGGTTATTAACATCCAATAAATCCCAACTGACTAAAAATCAAAACAGTCAATTGATATGCATCAAAAAGTTCTTTAGAGTCTCAACCTAGAAATCGAATCGGCATTCGACGCTTGAAGATGTGAGTGCATATCTACACATGTTACGTGTGTCAAATCAAATCTAGTCGGACGACAGAAACGACGTGCGCATGTGGCCCACATGATCTATCCACAATAACTCACAAGTGATCGTGAACAAGGAAGATGAAGTAATATAAGCACTCCAATATGATTTCTTCCAACCGATGTGGGACAAAACGTCTGAGAAGTATGATTTATTTTCAACAGAATATACAACAACAAAGAGAAGATGTACGATCAACGACGAAGAGAGTATTCGCTTATTAGAGCATCATTAGTAGATGGTGTTCAAAATTTCATTTTGTGGTCCAAAATTAAACAACGAAAAAGGTAAATGTAGAACGTGTTGAATTTGTATGAGAATATTAGAAAATGATAAAATGAGTTTTGGTCCTAAAAATTGTGTAGTCAAAAGTTAATGTGAGAAAAAAAAGTACTATAAATCTAGAATTTGGATCCAAATTGGAACTTAGTACTATTTTGCAAAATAATTTTTTACATTATGAATCTATGGCTCATGTGAGTGTATTGCACTCGAAAATCTAGAATTTGAAATTTATGATGGATTTTACTATTCTATAACTTCCATTTAAAAAAAAAAAAATCACTACAACTCTCCATCCCCTCCTCCAACCCAACAATTCCTTCATAACCTGTTATTGGTAATTTATATTTACCCTGTTTAAAAACATAATGGGTGGAAGGAGGGAATACAAATAAATCGTTCTATAAATTGGGTTCCTACATTCTGAATCTAGAATATAGAAATTGCGACGAGCGTTACTAATGATGCTCTTATAAGCGATATGCTAGGTGAAAGAACGGACACTAAGTCTTGGTCGTATCATGTCGTACAGAATATGGACACTCGAGGCATAAAAATAGACGTAGTTTCCGGGGCGAAAAAGAGGGCTCTTCTGAGTTCCTATAAGAAAAGTAGGGTTTAGTGGCTCGTATTTGGAAGGGAATTGTATATGTGTGACTCTCAAACTCCATTTGTGATGAAAAATATTGGCTTTAATTTTATTCAAGAAAATGAAATATATTGGAGAGGTTTATAAAATTGTGCGGCTAAACCTTAATTTGCGATGTACTAAAGCCCTAGAAGTTAAATGAAAGTCGCTAAATTAAGCTCATTATACTAACCATTTTACTGCCTCCAAATACTCATGTTTTGCGGTGATCCAATGAGTAATGTAACAACCAATTTTATGGACTATAGTGATGTAACAACCATAATATATATATATATATATATATATATATATATATATATATATATATATATATATGCGGGGAGAGTCCCGTCGAAGCTTCGTCCTCCCGGATAGAGGAGTCCGTGCTGATCCAACGGTTGAGAGGAGAGCGGGGCTCCCGCGGGTCTCCCAATCCGGACCCATATATATATATATATATATATATATATATACACTCTCTCTCTCTCTCTCTCTCTCACACACACACACACACACACCCACCCACCCACCCACCCACCCACCGAAAACATTATTCTAGTGGTAATGTGGCGGAACATTTCGGAGTAGACCAAGGTTCGAATCCCCCTTGCGCCGGCTAGTGGCTGGGTGGTTTCGAACCACGACGTTTTCCGAATGGCGTTGTCCGAATTTAGGGTATATATATATATATATATATATATATATATATATATATTGGGAGAGGTAATTGTTCATATTAGTTCCCACTGGAATTCGAACACTATCAATTCGAGTCTTATGCCTCCACACTAGCCACTAGGTCATTGATATATATATATATATATATATATATATATATATATATATATATATATATATATGGAATGGATTGGATGACACATACAATTCAACATCTAAAAAAATACGCAATTTCAACCATACGTCAATAGAAATTAATGGTTCAGATTTATATAGAATATGAGTCTCTATTAAATAGTGGGTTATATTAATTAATGGTATGTGCAATTACTGTGTTGTGATTGTTGGAAAAGGAAACTGCCATTCACAATTATAGTTAGTTGTCACATCAGACAAATCTGAACCATTAATTTCTATTGATGTACGACTGAGATTGTTATTTTTTTAGATATCAAATTATATGTGTCACAAGATCCCTTCTCATATATATATATATATATATATATATATATATAGTCCCGTCCGTGGAGTCCCATGGGAGCCCCGTCCCACTTAGCCGTTGGATCGACGCGGGCCCTGCGCGGACCCAACACGCCCCCTCCTCCACCGATCCGATGGTGCAGGGGGACATGGCTTCTCATATATATATATATATATATATATATATATATATATATATTGTTCATATTTGCTCCCACCGGAATTCGAACACCGGAGCAAATATGAACAATTACCTCTTATATATATATATATATATATATATATATATATATATAAAACAAATTAAAATATATTCAATATTCAAATTATAAACAAACTACATGGTATTATTTAAACATATATTCAAATATCTACAGACATATATATAACAAATTTTAATTAAAATATATTTAAACCATTTTAATAGAATTTAATTTTTTTTTATCTATTTTTCAATAATATCATAACATGACTAGTATATAAAACCCCTAACTTACACTTTCTAGACACATTGCAGATTAGATAATTTAATTGAGATTCAAGACATCCTAACAAAAAAGAACTATTAATGGATTTTTAGTCCTATTAATTGCCCCGTAAGATCAGTCTCTAAAATTTATATGGTGCATACTTATATGTATTATGGATTATATGTAAACGCTTTAATTCAACATTTGGGACTCATTGTTGATTGTTAACATGACACATGCAATCTCACAATGCCTCACCAAAAGTAAGATCATTTAAAAGAAACAGACATGCCTAGGCTAGGAGACATCTATATAGTCCCTGTACATGCGAATGTTGTTTGTGTGCATATGAATGGCACTATCAATTAGCATCTTTCCTTGATATTAATGGTTCTCGATCAACAACAGGGAAACTTTACTTTTCCGGATCGCCTTTAAGGCACTCGGCTTAATAGTCTGTGGACTATTGCAGGTCAGATTATGTCGAGAAGAGAACGAAGGCAAAAGATGCATGGAACGGTCACAGTACCAAAAAGATTAAAAGAAAGAGAATTAGGTTCACCAGACTGCAAGGAGAAAACCCCCATCAAGAAATTTCATATAAATGTTTGCTGCTTTTGGAAACTGCTTTTAGAACGTCACATTTCCTTGAAAGAGTATACAATGTAATTTACTGTTTGGTTTGTCGATGAAAATACTGTAAACATTTGTTATTATAAATTATATTGTCTTGATTATCTGAAAACGATGTCCCATGTTACAAATGTGATTTTCAACTTGATATATACTCTAATTTTTTTTTTCCCAAACTATCCTCCCACACACACACACACACACTCCGGTTGCCCTCTCCCGCACCCCACTCCTCCAGTCACCCCCGACTGCCCTTTCCCGCATCCCACTCCTCCCATTGCCTGCCACCCCCTCTCCACTCCCCCCACCCTCCCGCGTTCCCATTTTCCTTCCGCCGTGGACTGTCGTCGCCATTACCGTTGTTGTCGCTATCGGAGAGAAAGGAGAAGGAAGAGAGAGAGAAGGGTAGATGTAGTTTCGACATTTTTTAAAGGTATGTAGTTAAAAATATTCAATAATTAATAGTATCAAGTTGTTGAATAAAAAACTTTACGATATCAAATTGAAAAACAGAAATAATTCATGGTATAAAGTTGAAAATAAGCAACAAGAAGTTAATCTTGAAGGACCGTAAAGCAACTCTAGAGGGGGGTGAATAGAGTGCAACGGAATAATCTACCCAATATAAAAATATCAGAATGAAGGCAGTTGCTAACTAACAATGTATATAAAGACAGAAAAGTAGCGAGAGAGAAAGCAAATGCAAACACCAAGATGTATACTAGTTTTTCTCTGAGAGGACTAGTCCAGTCCCGAGAACTCAAGCTCAGAGTTTTATTCACTATAATCAATAATAGTGAATCACAAGCTTTGATCCGAAGCCTTACCACTTCTTTACACCACGAGATTTGATCCGAAGTCTCGCAACTTCACAACTAAAGAGAGATAGAGAAAACTGATGGAGACATGCTCTTTATAACTCTGTAGGCTTCTAGATCAAGACCGCACTTGGCACTAGGAAGGCTAGGAAGTTGCTATTGGAGATGAGAAAGTTAAAGCTCAAGGGTGTTGCTCACTATAGGATAGAAGGATTAAGAGAAGATGAGTGAGTAGGAATGTAGAAATCCAATCCTATTTATAGTGTATTGGCAAACAAAATTTGGGCAGAATTCGGAAGTGGTTCAATTCAAATCTTGGAACGTTGGGACATGAAATCAGGGATATCACTACTGTACTGATTTCATACCAAAGTGGTAAATGAGTTCGGTCCGAGTTCGATTTCTAAGTATGATAGACTTTGTTAATGATGTAGCCTGATTTGGTGGATATGTTCGATGGTTTATTTGAGTAGATTGGGTATCTGGGTATAGGTACTTTGATTTGCCAGTACGACTTAGCTTACATCGATCCTAGACTCAATAAATAAAAATATTATATTTGAAAGACGCAGTACAGACGACATGTAACAGCAGTGTTGAGTCTTCAGATCATGACATATCAATGCATGGTTTAGTTAACTATCAAAATCAAGTCGACTGAGATTGTAAACCCCCTCGACAAATGTAGGATTTATTTAAATTAAGTAACAACCACAACCCAATTCCTAAGTACCCAAATTAGGGTATTAGCCTACACCAAGCCTGCTACGCCTACGACTCTTGTGTCCCACCCAAACCTAGTTCTATACTTCTTCAATGCATTAGGAAACACCATGTGCAATTGTTTTAATTTAATTAAATTAAATGCCAACTCCACCTCAAGCAGGACCTAACCCAGCCCACGTGTTCCTTTTCATGTGGACCAGCCCCCACTTCCATGAGTCCTGGCCGGCCCAAGCCTCAAGGCCAGTCCACAAACTTTCCCACATATAAATACACATATTCAACCATTAAACCCTAAGAAAAATACTATTCATTACTCTTCCCCAAACCCTAGCCGAACACCAAACCCGAGCCCCTCCTTCCCGACCGGACACCACCACCTCCGACTACACAAACACCCTCACCACCACTGCAAGTCGCCACCCAACCGCCCTCAGTACCGCCCCACATCCACGACAGACCAATTCCCACCGCCCCAACCGCCCTCAGCACCGCCCCATACCCGCGGCAGACCAATTTCGACCGCCCCAACCGCCATCAGCACCGCCCCACACCCGCGGCAGACCAACCCCGACCCCCCACGGCCTGACCTCCATCCAAGCGCTGCTTCCCCCGCCGACCAAACGGCCATAGCCACTGCTGCGACCCCTGCCATTTCTATTGCTCCTGCCAGAGTTGCCGCACGACGCCAAAGCCGCCGTACCAGAGGCTGACGTCGACGGGACAGTACCCCCTTGACTACGATTGGTAACCACCCCCTCCTTCGTTATATGATTGATAAATCGTGATAACCGTGACGTCGTGTCAGATGACGACACGACTAAGTCATAGTAAACCATGTGTATAAGCCTGAATGTTTAATTAGATTAAATGGAGTTTATGGTTAATAATTATTTTGACCATATGACTTGTATAGAGAACTTGTATTCCACCTAAAAGCGTAGTCATAGGCTTAGTGCATTTATGCATGGGGAATAATAAAGTGTAATCTAACAAGACGTAGTGTAGTCTCGTAAACCATAAAGTAGTGATTTATTTACGTGAGGTACACAGTGAAAGAGGATAGGGCACGCTTGCATCTTAGCTACGTGCACACGCGACCCTGTAGTCAATCCACCGTGAACTTGCGTCAATACCTAAGAGCAACGTCGTAGTCGTGTATGTATTGTTTAAATGTCTGATGCTAGATTGCTATATTATATTGTGTTTAGGATCATTGGATCGGCCAGGAGACACTGCAAGAATCGGCTTTTGGCATTCGCAGCTTGAGGATTCATGCAAGATACCTTGCCATATTTACTGTTTAAATTAAATGCTGCATATGTTGTATGTTATCTTATTGTTCTATTTTATACGACTGTGCGCGTCCGAGTTTGATTCGGGTGCTATCGACGGATACGTCGATATTTAGTATACTTGGCCTAGTCACTAGTAGACTCATCCTATTTAGGAGGATACGTTGATATCTTCCAAGACCTGACACTTTACACGTATTCACTGTGACTTCATATTGGGATACGGGTCCGCGTATTCGACTAGCTATCGGTGCATGTGACATGCATCACGGTTAGTACGTAACTCAGGATATTTTATTTGTAGAGACTGGCATATAGATACGTGGTGCGCACGTGGAGTATTCGACTAGTGTATCTACATTGGGCGGGGAGGACCACTAGTAGGCGTATGGGATACCCCATTGGAATCCGTAGTGTCCGGAGGAACCACGGATCCAATGACCCCCTTTATTCAGATTCCCCGTTCTTTAGAGCGGTATGGACGTTATGCCTACACCCTACTCATACGTACCAAAGTTGTCCTCACATTGCATTCACTTAGATGGCTATTACACCCTTTATTGTATTTACTTTATTCAGTATTTAAATATGGCATGTTTCTATGTATCTTGTTACGTCCCTCTGAGGACCTAGTACCTTTCCAGATTTGGACGAGGCATATTACCCCACAGTGTACGGCCGAGGACAGGAGACGAGGTTCGCTACAGCTGAGGAGTTAGAGGTGCTACCGTCAGAGTTCCCGTGATCAGTTGGTAGGCTTTCTGCCTAGGATTGGGTGCATCATTATCTAGTCAGCCGATGCCCTAGTCATTATCTTTTATCTATCATTTCAGTATTTTATTTCGTCATAGCAGTGGGTTTGTCCCCACCTGACATTCTTGGTTGTACTATGATATTTTGAGACTGGCGTTTATCTTCCAGCAGTTTATTTAGTACATTCTTGCTGTTCATATTGTGGATGAGATTAGATTACTTGTTGATGATTTATATGGGATATGTTAGTATTTAGGACAGCGTAGCACTCTTCGTTAGGATCCATTAAATTGGGATATCCTCGAAGATGTGAAAGTTGGCTATTACCACGTGGCCTAGTCCCGTGTATTTTGGGACTGGGCGTGACATGGTTTTAGTGGTGGCCCATGCAGGTCGACTTATTGACTTGTGGTATGGTAACGTGTCTAGTGAGCCTGCAATAGGATATAAATTACTAGGTCTCATCCACTCTGATTACGTTTTTGAGCTTCCTTTGTGTTACTTCTAAATATCTACATCCTGTTTGTTCGATTCTGTCATCTTTTAATAAAGTCCTATCTTTTACAGTAAGATGAATTTGCGCAGTGGACGAGGAGCACCCAGTGCCGCGGTGCCAGACAACACCACCCAAAGAGATGAGGTACCCCAAGGGCAACCCCCGCTACAGACCCCGTTGATACATTGGCACGAGGCTTCTCAAGGCGATCCTACACCACAGCACGAGGGACAGACTTCCCAGATGATCCCCATGCAGCATTGTGAGGGCCAGACTTCAGGAGCTACACCGATGCCGCAGACTGAGAGGCCGACATCTGAGGAGACGCCTACTGCACAGCCAGAGATTCCCTTACCACCACCTCCACCCTACACACCCCAGATGCCACAGCTAGACGGACTGCCACAGATGCTACAGTTCCTTCAGACTATGATGCAAGCACAGTGGCATCAGACAGAGATGCTGAGATAGAGTTTGATGGCAGTACTAGAGAGGACACCCGTCCCAGCACCCGTACCAGCACCACCACCAGCCCAGACATGTGGCACTGTTAGATGGTTCCAACAGATGGGACCAGATACCTTCTCAGGCAATAAGACTGCAGAACAGATCTCCGATTGGGTCGCCAATACGGAAATGCTACTAGAGGTGTCACAACTGCACCCAGACCTTTGGATGACTGCAGTGAGGGCCCAACTAAAAGGCAACTCCCATCACTGGTGGGATTCCATCGAGCGCAGTATAGGCAAGAACCAGACTTGGGAACAGTTCTTAGAATACTTCAATGCGAAGTATTTTCCAACCACAGTTAGGAATGCCCTGTACTCCCAGTTCCTACATCTAGAACAAGGGAATATGACTGTGGATGCATATGACGCAGAGTTCAGCCGTCTTAGCAGATTTGGTGCCGTCCTGATACCCAATGATCTAGAGAAAGCTCAGAGGTTCCATCACGGCCTCAATTTTGAGCTACAGAGGTATACCACTACACATGCGAGGATTTCTTACGAGGAGGTTCTTGCAGAAGCGAGGATCCAGGAGGCCATTGCCAAAGGAGCTAGACGTCCCAGCACGACCGCACCAGTCAGAGCCCAGCCCGGAGCAGGAGGACCGATCCGTCGCCCCAGAGTGCAGACACAGCAGAGGATAGCACCATACCAGCAAAATGAGCTTCCGACTTGTAACTACTGCGGTAAGAGAGGACATTACCAGAAGGACTGCCGAAAGAGACTAGGAATATGCATGATTTGTGGAGCGAGCCAACACTATGCCCGGGACTGCCCACAGCGCAGAGACATAGCACCGCAGACAGGACAGAGGCCAGCAGCACCAGTTCCGAGGATACTACCCCCACCAGGAGGACAGCGTCCACCAGCCCCCAGAGGATTTCAGAGGGGACCACCCTTGGCCCCACAGCAGGCACAGTTCGAGCGAGCTCGACAATAGACCAGAGGACAGAGACAGGGACAGGCCTTTGCATTAGCAGCTACCGAGGAGGAAACAGAAGAAGAAACAATCACAGGTACTATTTTAGTTGCATTATTACCTGCGACTGCATTGTTTGATTCTGGAGCTACATTATCATTTATATCTAGTAGATTCGTAGCAATGCATAGAGTAGCTACTTCTTCCTTACCTAAGAGTTGGAAGATTCTTACCGGAGGAGGTATCGTGCCGATTACCAGCACTATTATAACGTGTTCAGTAGTCGTATGTGATAGAGAGATGAGAGCACGATTCTTGGTATTGCCCATGCTGTACTTTGATGTTGTGCTAGGCATGGACTGGTTAAGCCAGTATAATGCTGTACTGAACTGCCGAAAGGGTAGCATCACATTTAGACCACCAGATCAACCGGAGTTCGAGTATATACGAGGGACCGTCAAACAAGGAGTAGGACAGACAGCTAGAACTTGCATGGCTATGGAGATTGCACCCCCAACAATAGTTGCAGAATTCGAGGATGTGTTTCCAGAAGAATTGCCAAGCTTACCGCCATATAGAGACGTAGAGTTCACCATTGAGCTAGTACCCGGAGCAGCACCGGTATCTTCTAATGTGTACCAATTGGCGAAGAAAGAGTTAAATGAGCTGAAGCTACAATTGGAGGAGTTACAGAGCAAGGGATTTATCCGTCCTAGTGTATCACCCTGGGGAGCACCAGTGTTGTTTGTACCTAAGAAGGATGGAACAGTACGCATTTGCATTGATTACAGAGCCCTTAATGCTTTGACTATCAAGAACAAGTACCCCCTGCCACGGATCGATAATTTATTCGACCAATTGACAGGAGCAGTGGTGTTCACAAAGATCGACCTGAGATCGGGTTATCATCAAGTAAAGGTGCGAAGAGAAGACATTCAAAAGACAGCATTCATGACTCGTTATGGTCACTACGAGTTCTTAGTGATGCCTTTTGGTATGACGAATGCGCCTGCTGTATTTATGAACTTGATGAACAGAGTATACCACCAATACTTAGACCGGTTCATGGTAGTCTTTATCGACGACATCTTGGTGTATTCGAAGAGCTACGAGGAGCACGAAGAACACTTGAGACTAGTGTTAGAAACCCTGAGGAGAGAGAGGCTTTATGCTAAGCTGAGCAAGTATGAGTTTCTTCCGGATCATGTCGCGTTCCTTGGACACGTCATCTCAGGAGAAGGTATTTCAGTGGATCCGGCAAAGATTTCATCAGTAGAGACATGGCCAACCCCTTCCAATGTCTCCGAAGTGAGAAGTTTCCTATGACTTGTCGGATATTACCGGAGCTTCGTAGAGAACTTCGCGAAGATTGCAGAGCCGATGACCCGCTTGACCCGTAAGGAGCAGGAGTTCACTTGGACAAATGAGTGTCAAAAGGTATTCGATGAGCTGAAGAAGCGTTTGACTATATCACCCATATTGACCATACCTTCTGGACCCGGAGGATTCGTGATCTACAACGATGCATCCGGGAAAGGATTAGGATGTGTCTTGATGCAGCATGGAAAGGTTATAGCTTATGCTTCTAGACAGTTGAGGACCCATGAGAAAAACTACCCCACTCACGACTTGGAACTTGCCGCGGTGATTTTTGATTTGAAGCTTTAGAGGCACTACTTATATAGAGAGAGAGTGGAGATATTTACTGACCACAAAAGCCTAAAGTACGTCTACACCCAGAAGGACCTTAATCAGAGGCAGAGATGTTGGCTCTAGGTGATCACAGACTTCGAAATTGAGCTACAGTACCATCCGGGAAAGGCCAACGTAGTAGCTGACGTACTGAGCAGATGACCTATGGCATTCTTCCTGACTACCCAACAATATCTGTTGAGGGATCTAGAGCAGATGGGTATATAGGTCGTTATGCCCGGAGTAGATGGAAAGTTGTCGAGTTTTCAGTTGCAATCGACATTAGTAGAGAGAATCAAGGCTGCTTTGTCGACAAACGCCAGATTTCAGAGGCTTCGACAGAGGACAGAGGCTGGAATACTGACAGGACTGCGTATACACGAGGACGGGACCTTGAGATGTGGAGATCGTCTCTATATTCCGAATGGGGAGCTTCGTTAGGAGCTGATGATGGAGGCACACAGTTCAACATACTCTATTCATCCAGGAGGCACGAAGGTGTACAGGGACTTGAGATAGTACTACTGGTGGCATGAAATGAAGAAAGAGATAGCACGTTTTGTGGCGAAGTGCCTGGTGTGTCAGCAAGTCAAGGCTGAGCATCAGAGATCTGCAGGATTACTTCAACCACTTCCTATACCGGAATGGAAATAGGAGCACATCACTATGGACTTCATTACGGGCTTTTCGAGGAGTCCTAGTGGCCGCAATGCAGTATGGGTAATCGTGAATAGACTCACCAAGTCCGCCCACTTCTTACCCTTCAGAGTTGGACAATCTACTAAGGCCTTAGCATACATGTGCATGAGGGAGATTGTGCACCTGCACGGAGTGCCAGTGAGTATCGTGTCTGACAGGGGTACGAGGTTTATATCTTACTTTTGGCGGAGTATGCAAGAGAGTCTCAGTACCCGCCTGAAGTTTAGCACAGCGTATCACCCACAAACAGATGGCCAGTCGGAGCATACCATTCAGACGTTGGAAGACATGTTAAGAGCGTGAATGCTAGATTTTGGAGGATCATGGGAGGACCATTTGTATTTGGTCGAGTTTTCCTAAAATAACAGCTATCAAGCGATCATCCAAATGGCTCCCTACGAAGCGTTGTATGGAAGAAAGTGTCGCTCCCCAGTATGCTGGAGTGATATAGGTGAGCGACGGATTCTCGGACCAGAGCTGGTTGTTCGTACAGTGGAGAAGGTGAAGAAGATCCAAGGACACCTACGAGCGGCACAGGACAGGAAGAAGCATTGGCCGAATGCGCATCGACGACCCTTAGAGTTTCAGGTTGGAGATCACGTATTTCTAAAGATCTCGCCTACTCGAGGGACTATCAGATTCGGAGGCCGAGGAAAGCTGAGTCCGAGGTACATTGGGCCCTTTGATGTGTTAGAACGCGTCATAGAGGTTGCTTACAGATTAGCCTTGCCGCAAACTTTGGAAGGAGTCCATGACGTCTTCCATGTATCTCAGCTGAGGAGGTACATACCATATCCGAGTCATGTGCTTGATCATTCCGAAATTGTAAACCCCCTCGATTTATTCTATAGATAGTCAGGTTGGATTTGGAAAATTTTGGATTTAGCAGCAGATGTTGAGGTTTACAGTGGAGTTTGCCTGGTATTTTTTATTTATTTAATTTAAACCCTTGGCGCGCCCTATCATTGCAAAATTATTCGGAGCCCAATATCAGCCCATAAACTCTATCAAACTATTATACTTCTGACTTGACTCGCCAAATTAGGCACTAGACTTTTCGTCACTCAAAAATTAGATTTTCGTTGTGCTCTAAATTAATTGCACAACTTTTCGAAAACCTAACCCATATTTAATTCCGTGTCGGACACCTGTGTCGTTACCCTAAATATTGAGATACCAACTTAACCCGTTGAGCCGGACCAACATAAAGGGTCCAAGACTGACTCCAAGCCCCTACCATTTTTGGCCTTTGCGTCATTTTCGGATTTTGACCCCAAGTGCCCCCATTTAATTTAAAAGCGCGGGACACTTTAATTCTATTTAAATCGGGGATACCAAATTTGCCTAATCCTATTTTAATCGTTAATTATTTCCGTTGGCCATAAAATTAAACCCGTGCCAAACCCCCAACACCCCCTCGCCATGCAAACCATCACCCACAATTTTTTCATAATTTTAGCGTCATTTTATGTGTCCGTGCAATTTCCCGAATATAAGGGGCTAAGTTGCAATTTAGTAATTTTAGGTGCCCTCACCCCATTGGCCAAACCAAATGGAGAGGTCACAAAATTGGGTCCAATTTACACTCATCCATTCATCACTCCTCATGAAGAAATTATTATTTCTCCATGATTAATCTTGGCCCTTCATTTGAATTGGAGCATCTCCACCACACATTCCCACACCACCTCCCCTATTTAATGTCTTTTCATTGCACACATACCAAGCAGGCCCTAATCCCAAGGGAGCTTTGAAAACCCCCCTCTCTCTCTCCCCCCTTCTCTATATTTCAAATCGAATCCATATTTCTTCTTCTCCTTCCTTTCCTCTTCTTCTTCTTCTTTCATTCTTCTTCTCCTTCCTTGGAGAACCGGAGCTCCGGCCAACTCCCTATTCTCCGGCGCCACAACTCCTGTGCAGCCTCCAACCCCTCGCCACTCGGCCTGTTGACCTCCCGCTGCACCGCCACTACTCCCGGCCGAGCACTCTCCACTTGGTCGAGCAACCACAGCGGTTTCCCCGGCCTAAAGCATTCCCCGCGGCCACGAACTCCGGCCGGCGAGCCTCTCCAGCCACGAGTCGACCTCCTCCGCTTCCACTGTATCATCAGTCGAGCACCCGCATGACTGTCCATCTCCGGCCTACCATCTCCGGCGAGCCTCGACGTCCCCCTCGAGCTCCACGAGCCTCCCCCAGAGCTCCTCCACGCGGCTGCAACATTTCCGGCAGCTCCACCACTCGCACCTCTGCAGCTTTTTCCCCGAGCTCCGGCCACCGACTGTTCCTGCTCCATCTTCTTCTTCACTTGCTCGTCCGCCTCCTTGTCTACCCACCTCCGGTGCAGCCGAGGACTAGCGCCTTTCCGGCCGGATCGACAAAGAGAGTGGAGAGGACCTGGTTCCCCGACGTCACCTCCACAGCGGCTCCCCACTCCGGCCAACCCAACTGGCCCCCCCACGAGCCGAGTTCCCTTCTCCGACACGCCATTACTGCCACCTCCTTGAGCTTCGAACGTAGTCGCCATTGCCGGAGCCACCACCACCTCCAGTCTATATTGACACCACTGCCACCAGCTCGGCCGGCGCTGCCACGAGCACTCCTCCGGCCAGTATCAACCAACTCGCCGAGGTGAGGCACCCCCCTCTCTCAGAAGTTGTATATTTATTGTTTTTATGTAATGGTGATTAAGGTTTAATATTGTGATTAAGGTTAATGCTGAGGTTAGATATGTTATAGTTAGTCCAGGTTATATTGGGGTTTCAGTATGCTATTGATATGTGGTTAGAGTTTATCTTCATAAGCTTTGAAATGAAATTATGGACATACATTAAGTAGGGATGTGAGGAATAGTGGATCTTGTTTGGGGTTTTATTCGTATTAGGAATTTATTTGAGGAAATTGCAGGGTTAATAAATAAGGTTAATAAATGCTATGTCAAGATGTCAGGGTTTTTCAATTAATACATGCATTATTGAGCAGGGTTGATATTGTGCATACGTTTAAAACGCTTGAGGAAGAATGGTGATATTAACACATTGATTAATACCAAGGAGCAGATTTAATTTATAAATGGATATCGATCTTTGGGTAAATATTGGGAGTTGATGATAAAGTTGTTTAAAGACAAAAATTATATATATACGAATATTGGTCATTGTTGTTTGAGCTGATGTAAACTATTGCCAAGTAATAAAGTGATATTAAAATATTGATAGACACTGGGAGCAGGTGCTCGATCGTGAAATAGGTATGATATCAAATGATGAGACCGTGATTGAGGACAGAGAATATTAATTATTTATTTGAGCTTGAGACGTCAACGTGCATGTTAACATCTGTGAACACCGAGGTAAAACTGAGGATTGATCAGGGTTTGATTAACTGGATATCGTGATTGAGGTTGGGCTTGATGCTGAGGTACTGAGGACTAGGTGATTTGATGTATCGTACCGATAGTCAACTATGGTCAACCCCCTAATGTCTTGTCCCAGTGAGTCATAGCTGAGACTGAGTTTAGGTGTAGATGTGTGTAGCATCCCTGTCTGTCGTAGAATAGATTATTGATTGTTGGTTTGTATCTATCTCTAAGTACTGCGGGACCTGAAGACTTGGGCGTGGTACCGGAACCCCGTCATCAGCAGCCGCACGCAAGCAAGTGTACCTTGCCACCCTGTATTTCAGATTACATATATTTGTTATTCTTTATGTACATTGTGCGCATATTTATGTTGACGTTCATTATAACGTCTTAGAATAATTGTTAGATGCTTCGTAGTACCTCGACGTACGTATCTGAGTGCATCGACACCCCAGGACACACTCATACACTGTGATCATGCCAGATTCCTGTATCCTGATACTGACATCATGACCAGATACTGGGACGACCTTAGGGTCGCGTCTGTTGAGTTATTTCTGTGTGTTGAGACTGTAGATAGAGGTTCAGGTTCAGCGCACCATCGTTGACCGCTTGGGAAGGGGAAGACAGTTACTAGACGTTTGGGCTACTCTGCACGTGCTTATATATGTATATGTAGTGATCCTGTATTCTAGAGTAGTGTAACACCCGTGTGTCTCTGCGCTCGGAGCTACGGTACGCCCCGTGTGTCTCTGTGTTCGGAGCTACGATTTTATTTTGGACAGCCCATGCGTCGAACATTATCTTTAAACCGTGTCACACTTGTTTGGTTATGATAGAGTACCCTGTCGTTGCACTTGTACTTTCTGTTTACTTGGTATTGATGTATTTCTGTACCTTGTTACGTCCCTCTGAGGACCTGGTTTCCTGCCAGTTTTGCAGCATAGATGATTACGGAGCACTTGGAGATATTGAGGGAGTGGCATATCTCGCAGGCACTGTACCAGGTACTCATACCATTTCTGCCGGCATTATGGTTACTTATTTTATATTGATTATTCATCTGCTGTTGTAGCCTAGTTTTTATAGACTAATACTTCTTCTCGAGTCTATTCGAGTTAGTGTGTTATTGGGTGGCCGACTTTAGCACATATAGCTCTTTCTTGTATACTGATTTACATTGTAGATTGAGATATAGAGATTTACATTTATGGGATATCTAGATTGTGCCCTTTATATTACAGCTTATACGTATTCGAGTCAGACCAGAGTCTGGTCGAATGCGTAGCTGGCGTGTCACATATTCCTGGTCCTACGTATTTTAGGACTGGGACGTGACATATTTTTGTGGTGGCCCATGCAGGTCCGATTTAAATCGTCTTGGTCACCTGACTGTGCCAAGCGAGCCTGCAAATTAGGGATAGATGTTATGATTGTTGAATAGGATCTCAATCCATAATCGATTTTAAAACTCTTTGTATGTGATTATCGCCCTTGGACTTCCACTTTGCATTCGTTCAATCTTCGTCAATATCGCTATCCTTATTTCTCGTCCCCTATTGTTCGGGGAGACGAATGCTTGTGACTGATGACTTCCCTCCAGAAGAAGATCGAAGACCAGACGACAAGAGATAGAATTCGTATACCTTTCTCGGAGAAGATTGTTACCTTATCAGGATAGATTGATGGGTTCTTTGGATTCTAGAACTAGTGTGGAAGGTTGGCAAGAGAGTTGGACCTAGTAGTACCCTACCCGTGCTTGAGGTAGCAGTGATCTTGGAAGTAATGAGAGCTGGAAGGATTGTTGATCATGACCTAGAATAATTTACGGAAATGCATAGCCTGATGTTGGAAACTAGTAGTTGTATAAGATAGTAATGCTAGGAACGTTGATTATGAGCTAGAGGAGATAAAAATTTTAGGATCTCACTTGGGAGATAATAATCGGATTCCAGGAAATTCTAGTATGTGCTTGAGTGATACCATTATTGTACTATGCGACTTGGAGAGATAAATAACGAAAAGAAGAAACTCGAGGAATAAAAAATTTTTAGGGAAAATTTGAGGAGAAGAGAAATTATACTTTAGGCAGGGAAGAAAATTTTCTTTTAAAGGATTAGTGTGGTAAACAGAACATGAGGATTTATTTTGAGGTTAAGTCTGGACGATGACACCATCCTAGCATGAGTTGATTGAGCCAATACCACGCGACACTAGATTGTCGACGTAGTTGCATTATATTTTTAGGCCACCAGGTTACCCTGAGTTGAGTTCAGGGAGCCCAGGAGTATGTGCCCATCTACCTTAGGGGTATACATTGCAGAAGGTGAACCAGTGTACCCCCGTATTATATCAGAGTTTGAGGATGTGATTCTAGATAATCTTCCAGGTCTGCCACCTGACAGAGAGATAGAGTTGTTACAGAGTTGACTCCAAGAGCCGATAGGGTTGGTTGAGTTGTTACAGAGAGATAGAGATGTGATTCAGTTAATTTTCCGTCTTTAGACTAGCACCGATAGGGTTGGTTGAGTTGTAGGTCCGTCGTGGAGGATCTCTTAGACAAGGGTTTCAGTCGGGCTAGTATTTTTTTTTCCATGGGGGAATACCCATCTTATTTGCGCCGAAGAAAGACGGGATGGTACAGTTGAATCAGCTAAGCGGCGCATATGTATCCTAGAAGATCGATCTCGGATCAAGCCACCATCTGATCAAGGTACGGAAAGAGGATGTTCCGAAGACGGCTTGTCAGACATAGTTTGGACACTATGAGTTTTTAGTCATGTCGTTTGGTTTAACCAATGCACCAGCAATATTTACGAGCTTGAGGAACAATATTTTCTACCAGTACTCGGATAAGTTCGTGGAGGTAGTTATCGACAACATCTTGGTATATTCCAAGAGTCAGGAGGAGCATGAGAGACATCTCAGGATCGTGTTGGAGACGCTGAGACAGGAGAGACTGTATGCCAAGCTCAGCAAATATGAGGTATGATTAGGAAGAATAGATAGTATATGCATCAGGACGATTAAGGGTTCATGAGAAGAACTATGAGACACACGATCTAGGACTAGCTGCAGTAATATTTGCACTAAAGCGATGGTGACACTACCTTTATGAAGAGCATGTTGAGATTTATACAAAACACAGAAAGTCTAAAGAATGCCTACACGCAGAATAAACTCAACATGAGACAAAGGCATTGGCTAGAATTTATGACAGATTATAATATCGAGTTGCAGTACCACCCTGGCAAGGCGAAGGTAGCTTACGACTCGTCGCCAGATGTTAGAGGATTTTTAGGAACTCAGGATTAAGAATATATTTCCAAGCATGGATGGACAGATGGCCAATCTCGAGGATTCAGTCCACATTTATTGAGAGGATCAAGGCAGCCTTGCCTACAGATACGAGATTTAGACGACTGCAAGAAAAGACGGAGGCTAACATGTAGACGGGACTCAGGATTCATGAAGAAGGAACATTGAGGTGTCGAGATCGCCTATATGTTCCGAGTGGCGAGCTACGCCAAGAGTGGATGACCGAGGCTCATAGCTCGATTTATTCTATTTATCCCGGGGGTACGAAGATGTACCGAGACTTGAGGCAACATTTCTGGTGGCATGGGATGAAGAGAGAGATTGCAAGATTCGTGGCAAAATATTTAGTTTGTCAGCAAGTCAAGACTGAACATCAGAAGACTGTAGGATTATTGCAGCCGCTTCCCATTTCCGAGTGGAAGTGGGAACACATTACCATGGACTTCGTCACAGGATTCCCGTGGAGTCCTAGCGGAAAGGATGCAGTTTAGATTGTCGTAGACAGACTCACCAAGTCTGCACATTTCTTGCCCTTCAGAGTTTGGCAATCCACAGAGATTTTAGATGACATGTATATGAGGCAGATAGTACGATTACATGGAGTGCCTGTCAGCATCGTATCGGATCGTGATTCCAGATTCACGTCATATTTTTGGCGGAGTATGCAGGAGAGCCTAGGAACTCGCCTCAAGTTCAGCACTGCATATCATCCTCAGACTGATGGTCAGTCAGAGCGCACGATACAGATATTAGAGGATATGTTGAGAGCGTGTATGATTGATTTTGGAGGATCTTGGGAGGACCACCTACACTTGGTGGAATTCTCCTACAATAACAGTTATCAGGCCAGCATACAGATGGCACCTTATGAGGCACTGTACGGCAGAAAATATAGGTCGCCAGTTTGTTGGAGTGACGTGGGAGAGCGTCAGATACTTGGTCCAGAGTTGGTGACACAGACAGTAGAGATGGTCAAGCAGATTCAGAGCCACCTGAGTGCAGCTCAGGACAGATAGAAACACTGGGCAGATGCACACCGCAGACCATTGGAATTCAAGGAGGGTGACCATGTGTTTTTGAGGATATCGCCCACTCGTGGTACCATCAGATTCGGAGGCAAAGGCAAGCTGAGTCTGAGGTACATCGGACCTTTTAACATCTTGGAACGAGTTGGCAAAGTGGCTTACCGTCTTGCATTACCTCGATCATTAGAAGGAGTGCATGACGTATTTCACGTATCGCAATTGATGAGATATGTGGCAGATTATATTCGGAAGCATTTTTGCAAATATTTGAGGATAGAGGTACGAATTTTCGTACCGCAATTGGTGACCAGTTTGTTTTAAATTCTTGTAGCTAGTATCGTGCCTTACTTTTAATTTCGGGGACAAAATTTTTCTAAGTTGGGAAGAATGTAAACCCCCTCGATTTATTCTATAGATAGTCAGGTTGAATTTGGAAAATTTTGGATTTAGCAGCAGATGTTGAGGTTTAGAGTGGAGTTTGCCTGGTATTTTTTATTCATTTAATTTAAACCCTTGGCGCGCCCTATCATTGCTAAATTATTCGGAGCCCAATATCAGCCCATAAACTCTATCGGACTATTGTACTTCTGACTTGACTCGCCAAATTAGGCACTGGACTTTTTGTCACTCAAAAATCAGATTTTCGTTGTGCTCTAAATTAATTGCACAACTTTCCGAAAATCGTAACCAATATTTAATTCCGTGTCGGACACCTGTGTCGTTACCCTAAATTTTGAGATACCAACTTAACCTGTTGAGCCGGACCAACTAAAGGGTCCAAGACTGACTCCAAGCCCCCACCATTTTTGACCTTTGCGTCATTTCCGAATTTTGACCCCAAGTGCCCCCATTTAATTTAAAAGCGCGTGACACTTTAATTCTATTTAAATCGGGGATACCAACTTTGCCTAATCCTATTTTAATCCTTAATTAATCCCGTTGGCCATAAAATTAAACCCGTGCCAAACCCCCAACACCCCTTCGCCATGCAAACCATCACCCACAATTTTTTCCATAATTTTAGCGTCATTTTATGTGTCCGTACAATTTCCTGAATTTAAGGGGCTAAGTTGCAATTTAGTAATTTTAGGTGCCCTCACCCCATTGGCCAAACCAAATGGAGATGTCACAAAATTGGGTCCAATTTACACTCATCCATTCACCACTCCTCATGAAGAAATTATTATTTCTCCATGATCAATCCTGGCCCTTCATTTGAATTGGAGCATCTCCACCGCACATTCGCACACCACCTCCCCTATTTAATGTCTTTTCATTGCACACATACCAAGCAGGCCCTAATCCCAAGGGAGCTTTGAAAACCCCCCTCTCTCTCTCCTCCCTTCTCTACATTTCAAACCGAATCCATATTTCTTCTTCTCCTTCCTTTCCTCTTCTTCTTCTTCTTCTTCTTCTTCTTCTTCTTCTTCTTCTTCTCCTTCCTTGGAGAACCGGAGCTCCGACCAACTCCCTATTCTCCGGTGACACAACTCCTGTGCAGCCTCCAACCCTTCGCCACTCGGCCTATTGACCTCCCGCCGCACCGCCACTGCTCCCGGCCGAGCACTCTCTACTTGGTCGAGCAACCACAGCGGTTTCCCCGGAATAATGCATTCCCCGCGGCCACGAACTCCGGCCGGCGAGCCTCTCCAGCCACCAGTCGACCTCCTCCGCTTCCACTGTATCATCAGTCGAGCACCATGACGACTGCCCATCTCCGGCCTACCATCTCCGGCGAGCCTCGACGTCCCCCTCGAGCTCCACGAGCCTCCCCCAGAGCTCCTCCACGCGGCTGTAACATTTCCGGCAGCTCCACCACTCGCACCTCTGCAGCTTTTCCCTCGAGCTCCGGCCACCGACTGTTCCTGCTCCGTCTTCTTCTTCACTTGGTCGTCCGCCTCCTTGTCTACCCACCTTCGGTGCAGCCGAGGACTAGCGCCTTTCCGGCCGGATCGACATAGAGCGTGGAGAGGACCTGGTTCCCCGACGTCACCTCCACAGCGGCTTCCCGCTCCGGCCAACCCGACTGGCTCCCCCACGAGCCGAGTTCCCTTCTTCGACACGCCATTACTGCCACCTCCTTGAGCTCTAGACGCAGTCGCCATTGCCGGAGCCACCACCACCTCCAGTCTATATTGACACCACTGCCACCAACTCGGCCGGCGCTGCCACGAGCACTCCTCCGGCCAGCATCAACCACCTCGCCGAGGTGAGACACCCCCCTCTCTCAGAAGTTGTATATTTATTGTTTTTATGTAATGGTGATTAAGGTTTAATATTGTGATTAAGGTTAATGCTGAGGTTAGATATGTTATAGTTAGTCCAGGTTAGATTGGGGTTTCAGTATGCTATTGATATGTGGTTAGAGTTTATCTTCATAAGCTTTGAAATGAAATTATGGACATAAATTAAGTAGGGATGTGAGGAATAGTGGATCTTGTTTGGGGTTATATTCGTATTGGGAATTTATTTGAGAAAATTGCAGGGTTAATAAATAAGGTTAATAAATGCTATGTCAAGATGTCAGGGTTTTTCAATTAATACATGCATTATTGAGCAGGGTTGATATTGTGCATACGTTTAAAACGCTTGAGGAAGAATGGTGATATTAACACATTGACTAATACCAAGGAGCAGATTTAATTTATAAATGGATATCGATCTTTGGGTAAATATTGGGAGTTGATGATAAAGTTGTTGAAAGACGTAAATTATATATATACGCATATTGGTCGTTGTTGTTTGAGCTAATATAAACTATTGCCAAGTAATAAAGTGATATTAAAATATTGATAGACACTGGGAGCAGGTGCTCGATCGTGAAATAGGTATGATATCAAATGATGAGACCGTGATTGAGGACAGAGAATATTAATTATTTATTTGAGCTTGAGACGTCAACGTGCATGTTAACATCTGTGAACACCGAGGTAAAACTGAGGATTGATCAGGGTTTGATTAACTGGATATCGTGATTGAGGTTGGGCTTGATGCTGAGGTACTGAGGACTAGGTGATTTGATGTATCGTACCGATAGTCAACTATGGTCAACCCCCTAATGTCTTGTCCCTGTGAGTCGTAGCTGAGACTGAGTTTAGGTGTAGATGTGTGTAGCATCCCTGTCTGTCGTAGAATAGATTATTGATTGTTGGTTTGTATCTATCTCTAAGTACTGCGGGACCTGAAGACTTGGGCGTGGTACCAGAACCCCGTCATCAGCAGCCGCACGCAGGCAAGTGTACCTTGCCACCATGTATTTCAGATTATAGATATTTGTTGTTCTTTATGTACATTGTGCGCATATTTATGTTGACGTTCGTTGTAACGTCTTAGAATAATTGTTAGATGCTTCGTAGTACCTCGATGTACGTATCTGAGTGCATCGACACCCCAGGACACACTCATACACTATGATCGTGCCAGATTCCTGTATCCTGATACTGACATCATGACCAGATACTGGGACGACCTTAGGGTCGTATCTGTTGAGTTATTTCTGTGTGTCGAGACTTTAGATAGAGGTTCAGGTTCAGTGCACCATCGTTGACCGCTTGGGAAGGGGAAGACAGTTACTAGACGTTTGGCCTACTCTGCACGCGCTTATATATGTATATGTAGTGATCCTGTATTCTAGAGTAGTGTAACACCCGTGTGTCTCTGTGCTCGGACCTACGGTATGCCCCGTGTGTCTCTGTGTTCGGAGCTACAGTTTTATTTTGGACAGCCCACGCGTCGAACATTGTCTTTAAACTGTGTCATACTTGTTTGGTTATGATAGAGTACCCTGTCGTTGCACTTGTACTTTCTGTTTACTTGGCATTGCTGTATTTCTGTACCTTGTTACGTCCATCTGAGGACCTGGTTCCCTGCCAGTTTTACAGCATAGATGATTACAGAGCACTTGGAGATATTGAGGGAGTGGCATGTCTCGCAGGCACTGTACCAGGTACTCATATTATTTCTGCCGGCATTATGGTTACTTATTTTACATTGATTATTTATCTGCTGTTGTAGCCTAGTTTTTGTAGACTCATACTTCTTCTCGAGTCTATTCGAGTTAGTGTGTTATTGGGCGGCCGACTTTAGCACATATAGCTCTTTCTTGTATACTGATTTACATTGTGGATTGAGATATAGAGGTTTACATTTATGGGATATCTAGATTGTGCCCTTTATATTACAGCTTATACGTATTCGAGTCAGACCAGAGTCTGGTCGAATGCGTAGCTGGCGTGTCACGTATTCCTGGTCCTACGTATTTTGGGACTGGGGCGTGACAGAAATCACAGTCGGCCCGAGCCTATCATACGAAGAGGAGCATGTGGAAATTCTAGATAGAAGTGAGTAGGTATTGCGAGGACAGACTATTCCCCTAGTACGTGTTGCATGGAGGCATCATGCACCAGGCGAGTCGACCTGGGAACGCGATGAAGATATTCGCCAGTGTTACCCCCACCTCTTCGAAGGCCTAGGTATGTAGTAGCATTTTAAATTTAGCCTTTAGTTCTTACCATACGTATGTTTTAATTTCGATAACGAAATACTCTAAGGAGGGTAGATTGTAAACCCCCTCGACAAATGTAGGATTTATTTAAATTAAGTAACAACCACAACCCAATTTTCAAGTACCCAAATTAGGGTATTAGCCTACACCAAGCCTGCTACACCCACGACTCTTGTGTCCCACCCAAACCTAGTTCTATACTTCTTCAATGCATTAGGAAACACCATGTGCAATTGTTTTAATTTAATTAAATTAAAGGCCAACTCCACCTCAAGCAGGACCTAACCCAGCCCACGTGTTCCCTTTTATGTGGACCAGCCCCCACTTCCATGAGTCCTGGCCGGCCCAAGCCTCAAGGCCAGTCCACAAACTTTTCCACATATAAATACACATATTCAACCATAAAACCCTAAGGAAAATAATATTCATTACTCTTCCCCAAACCCTAGCCGAACACCAAACCCGAGCCCCTCCTTCCCGACCGGACACCACCGCCTCCGTCTACACAAACACCCTCACCACCACCGTAAGTCGCCACCCAACCGCCCTCAGCACCGCCCCACATCCGCGGCAGACCAATCCCGACCGCCCCAACCGCACTCAGCACCGCCCCACACCTACGACAGACCAATCCCGACGGCCCCAACCGCCATCAGTACCGTCCCACACCCGCGGCAGACCAACCTCGACCCCCCACGGCCTGACCTCCATCCAGGCGCTGCTTCCACAGCCGACCAAACGGCCATAGCCGTTGCTGCGACCCCTGCCATTTCTGTTGCTGCTGCCGGAGTTGCCGCATGACGCCAGAGCCGCCGTACACGAGGCTGACGTCGACGGGACAATACCCTCTCGACTACGATTGGTAAACACCCCCCTCCTTCGTTATATGATTGATAAATCGTGATAACCGTGACGTCGTGTCGGATGACGACACGACTAAGTCGCAGTAAACCATGTATATAAGCCTGAATGTTTAATTAGATTAAATGGAGTTTATGGTTAATAATTATTTCGACCATATGACTTGTACAGAGAACTTGTATTCTACCTAAAAGCGTAGTCATAGACTTAGTGCATTTATGCATGGGGAAAAATGAAGTGTAATCTAACAAGACGTAGTGTAGTCTCGTAAACTATAAAGTAGTGATTTATTTACGTGAGGTACACAGTGACAGAGGACAGGGCACGCTTGCATCTTAGCTACGTGCACACGCGACCCTGTAGTCAATCCACCGTAAACTTGCGTCAATACCTGTCACGCCCCAGTCCCAAATACGTAGGACTAGGAGACGTAAGCATGCCAGCCGTATGGATATGGCAACTCCAATATATGGAAACCAAATCCATACGTACGCTGTAATATGAATACAAAATACACAAGTGGTATAAACATATGTCACAAGTCACAGGGTAAAATCTAAATCTCATCCACCAAAATCATATAGAAATAAATAACCAGTATCTATGAAACTAGATCTCAATAAGAAGTATCTAATGATGATAGTTGGATGGAAACAAATCCACTACCAAATCAAATGGGAAAAGTAAATACAATATAAGTACAACTCACTCAAACAATATAAGTACCAGCTATCAATCATGGCTCGAAGAGGAGACATCCACGAAGCATCTATAACCATCCAAATCTGCGCTTCTGCAAATACTCAAGAAACAGGTACACCTGGCAGCGGACCAGGTCCTCAGAGGGACATAACAAGATACTTAAACACATGCCAATAAAGTACTGAAATAAATATCCAATGGGTCGCCTAACCGTCTAAAGTGAATGCAGTTTAAGAACAAGTTTCCCAACGCGTGGCCTATCTGGCTAAAATGTGATTGGCATAGTTCTCTTGGAGATCCAGGGGCCTACAAAGGCACGGCGTCTTTCGAACACCGGAGGCCCGCCAAGTAGTATATATAGGGATCATCATGACCGCGCATCTCCGACGGAGCGTACGGATTACACAAGAAAAGTGCAACGGAGCCCACACGTCTTACTTGTTGTTCTCCCTACCCCATGCTCTAAGCATGTCACATCCATGACACGATAATATCTCTAATAACTGTCCAGTCTACTAGCATGCAAAGTTTCTAACAGCAGTTATTCCTAACGCACGGCCCACACGTACAGGAGGCCAACCCTGCACGCCAGTCCGTGATCTATATGAGACTCACAACTCGTGTAACAACTGTGTCACGGCCGATGAACCTAAAGATGCTACATGATGATGGGGTAGTCTCATAAACAAGGTCAATGCAAATACATAAATAAAAATATACCGCGACGACACGTCGCGCGCATTTTATATAACAGTTAAAATATATGAAAAGACAGAAAATAAAGATGCATGCAACATATGGAATAAAAATAACAGTACAATGGCAAGGTATACTTGCCTGGCAAGGAAGCTACAATGTACCAATAACCTGCTCCAGAAATCGCGCAGAACAATCCAATATCCTATGTACACATAAATATAATATAATAGAATCATTAGTCATTATACTAGCACATACTCAACCACATTTACACTGGAATCAGGGGGTATACTAGGGGTAACACTAGTCATCTAACACGGTCAATTATGCATTGAATTACGCGGGTGTCGCGTCTTCAAGTACTGTACGAAATCAGTCAGTCAACTGACAAGTGTCTATGCCAGTACGTTAGTGTACGCAAGGCAGACAAATTCACAAGTTCTTAGGGTCAACATGGTCAAGGTAAGTATGGGATAGTCCACGATATCCTAGGGTCATACAGTCTGAATATTTAGTCATAATTATCAATTAGCATTTACTTACATATATATTCATATAACTATATATTAATATAACCATTAATTTATTTTAATTTATTTAATTCTGGAATAATTACTCTAAAATCCTATTTTAATCTTATTATTCTGATTTTTATGTTAATTTCTAAATTTTTTCCAAAGAAACTGAATTTTATCAACTCGAGACTCATGGCACGCAAATCGAGGCGATCTGTTGACCAAAAAGTCAACCGATACAAACTCGACTTTCATGCATAATTTTCTGTAGATTTCAGCATCAAAAATATACTAGAATTTATGGCTCGTCTGAATTCAAATTCGTTTGGGAATTATGGCACATATAAATTTTGTATTGTGCACCGATGGTTAAATTCTAACCTAGAAGTTCTACAGAATTAACAGTATATAAATAATTTGAAATAAATTCTGGAAAAAATATATGTCGATGATCTCGACATTAGCTTTCCGAAACTTTAAACGGTTCATGATTCTGATTCCTGGTTCTCCCAAAATCGCGAAAACATCAAAATACATCTATTTTTGGACATGCTGTGCTCTACAAATTTTTTAGAATTTAATACTAATAATTTAGAAAAATAATTTATATTATCAGAAAGCTAACCTCATTATCGTTCTAACAAAAAAAAACTGGAGCGTATTTGGAGTCCGGAGCTAGGAGATATCGTCTTTTTAATTCGTCATAACTAGTAGAAAATGAGGCTGAATTTATGACGAATTTTGACTATTTTTTTTTGACGAAAAAGAGAGGAATTTGGGAAAGAAAAATATGAAGGATGAGGTATTTATAATGGTGGACACTATTTAATTAAATACGAATAGGATTGGTTAATTTGAATAGGATTATGATGAATTTAAATAAGGATAGGGTATGCATGAAGTTGATTTCCTAGTAGGTTCATGATTTGAATTAATTTAAAATAGAGTTTGAATTTATCTCAATAATTTATAATCTTAAATATAATTAAAGATAATACAAATAATTTATAAAATCTTATTAATATCTATTAACACTAAATTAGTATCTATCTAATATTAAGACTATATATATCCAAATAAATCCTAAATAATTTTAAAATCTAAATAAATTTCTTAAAATTCTAAATAAATTACAAAAAAATATAATTAAATATTTTAAACTAAAATAAATATTTAGTAGGAACGACATGCAAGTACGGTCGTATAGTAAATCATAGAAGTCCTAAAAATTTATATTTTCTAAGTTTTAATTACCAAAAATTCTAGAAAAATCTCCAAAAATCTAAAATAACCTAAAATAATTCTAAATGAATATTTATATAAGTAAATATATTAAGAAATTTATTTTCTAATTAACTAAAAGCATATTCTAAATAAATTCAACATATATAATAAATATAATAATATAAAATATACACAAAATACCTATTTTGGGTGAGGGAGTTTATAATCTACCCAACTTAAAATAATTTCGTCCTCGAAATTAAAATAAGACATAATTTGTTAAATCTTTCACATTCGTACATAAGGTATGTCAATCGTAATCTCTTCCAAAAATTTAAATAACAAAATCGATTCGAATCTATCGCGATCACTTCAAAATTAATATAACCACTGTTTAAATCAAAATTCAACCTGTCGTAATCTCTTCTCGATTTTTAAATAATCAACATCCAAATCTGACTCAAGTCTATATGACATCCCACATCAAAATTTATATCATAATTTCCAACTATCATAATCTCCTCTAGACTTTGAACAATAAACAATTCTAATCAAATCTTATTCCTATTCTTAACTTAAGAATTTTGTACTATTCAAATATTTAAACTCAATTTATATCCTCAATATTTCAAATAGGTGACCCAACAATCAAAATTGAACTTTTAATTCAAATAATCAAATTGTAAAATTTAAATCTAATTAACCAATTGTTCAAGTCTAAAATTCTATATTTATCCTCAAAATTTAAATCGATGATTCATCCTTCAATATTCAAAATTTAAATCATGTGCTCAAAGTATAAATATTGGGTCCTCAATATCAAGATTTTTAAAATTCATTAAATCCTCATTATCTTAATCCCTCTTTTAAAATTCTCCACATTTAAAAGGACTTAATCTCTCAATCTAATCCTACTTGATCACAATCTAAAAGAATTCTCCTCAAGTTTAATACTGCAATTTCTACCCAACTTAGAATTTACCCATCTATCACATAAGGCTCTTACATTTAAGAAAAATATTCCTCAATTTATTTTCTCATGTCATTCAATCCTTAAAACTTTAACACCAACTATATCATATGTGATATGCCCTTAATCAATTATGAAAGATAGTCACCAAATAATGTGATTGGCCTATGGGGTATATCTTGTACTATCCGTGTATCACTTATATCCAAGCACGAGATTTCGTCTTTCCGAAACAAGAAAAGACGGAAAGCAACGAAAAAGAGTTCAAGGAGGGGTAATAGAATGGAAGTATGGGAATCAAAGGGTTTAAAGAATTCAAATGAGAATTGTCAAGACAGTTGTGGATTAAAATCTTAATTTGGTAATTTTCTATTCGCATGCTCACATCGGTGCAGTTATGTACTTGATATGATATGCTTTGTTGTATCTAGAGGGTAAGTATATTCGTCTACTAATCACTACATATCTCAATCCACGTAAAGTAGTTATGCGAAGGGCGAACCAAGCGCACTAAGGTTAGCTAGACCCTAATACACTGATTCTGAAATGTATTATTGTGGGCCCCCAATAATACGTATGTCATGAACAAGCTCGATAAAGAATAAGCTTGCAAAAACTAGGCTATAATAGCAGCATAAGTCAAGGTAGTACAGCAAATATGAATACGCTAGATTATGATGAAAGAAGGTTCATAACAATTCAAATTCACAAAAACAAAAGCAAAATAAGCAATAATAATGAAAGACTACACAATCTCTACAGTTGTCATACTAATTCCTTGTCTTAGTCGCTAGTCGACCAATAGGGACATGGACCTCTAAATTCTATCGTCTGAATAAACATTGTCGTCTTTGCTAGCATACAATTAATGTCATTCAGTTACACTTCATCAATGGATCACAGGGACTACGTGATACTAGGTGGTGAGGTATACTATCCAACTTAAAATAATTTAACTACTATTGTATTGCCTTAAGGATACCTACAAAAATAACCTTGCACATGTACATAGAACAGAAACTCTTATTAGGGTCTCCTATTGCATTATATAGGTAAGGGTCAAGTGCTCATAGAACAGGTGTCAATCGTAGGGATAAAAGAGTTACTAGCCGTTAAGGGGAAAGGGATTTAACTCGTATCGAGCTATGGGTACAAATTTCGTAATTTAAAGCTAAGGGGTAATCATTACTATCAAATCCCAACTATCACGCACAAAATTTAAAGTTCAAATTACCAAGCTATACCCTAGCAAACTACATGTCCTAACATAGAATAAGATTACTTGGCCTTCAATCATACAAGTTATGTGGCACGAGTTAAATGATGAAGAAAGAAGAATCATAATTTAGTCGTCACACAATTAGCGAACGCTAAGGTTGCAGGGGGACAAGTTATGAAATCAAAAATAGAGGGCTCTAGATAGCATCATGGTTCTCTAAGGGGGTGGCATGCTAGTTGCCATGTTCGGGGTATGATCAAGGGAAAGGGTTGATTACATTCTCTAGGCTTCCTAGGGTGCTGTCTACTAGTAACAAGACAATGACATAAGTTTTATAGTTCTCTAATACTATCCAATTATGAGGGTTAGGTTCAGTCCTAATGTTCAATATTGGTTCTCCATTGGTTCCTCAATACTAGGGACAAATATTATGGTAAAACTTCTAACTAACTCTAGTAGTGTCTATACTACTCTCAAGTCTTCTTGATACATCAAGGGGTAATGGTATAACAATCTAAAGATAAGGAATTCTAGGTTCACTAGATATTCTAAACTTAGTGGTGTGTCTATATTCTCGTTGTATTCTTAATAGGTGTGCTACTCTAATTATCATCCTAATAACAGGGGTTCCTATATTCTAGCAGAAGGCCATATATACTCAAGGAACTTATTAGGGAAGTACAGGAATCAAGCAGGATACAATTATTCGAATAGATCATAGAGGAGGAAGGTGAATCATAGTCAATTATGGATGAGATCCTATACTCTAGTCCTATGTGCAGGCTTGTTCGGTACAGTAACGTAACCGAGACAATATGCTCTCGACCTGCATGGGCCACCACAAAAACATGTCATGCCCCAGTCCCAAATACGTAGGACTAGGAGACGTAAGCATGCCAGCCGTATGGATATGGCAACTCCAATATATGGAAACCAAATCCATACGTACGCTGTAATATGAATACAAAATACACAAGTGGTATAAACATATGTCACAAGTCACAGAGTAAAATCTAAATCTCATCCACCAAAATCATATAGAAATAAATAACCAGTATCTATGAAACTAGATCTCAATAAGAAGTATTTAAGGATGATAGTTGGATAGAAACAAATCCACTACCAACTCAAATGGGAAAAGTAAATACAATATAAGTACAACTCACTCAAACAATATAAGTACCAGCTATCAATCACGGCTCGAAGAGGAGACATCCACGAAGCATCTATAACCATCCAAATCTGCGCTCCTGCAAATACTCAAGAAACAGGTACACCTGGCAGTGGACCAGGTCCTCAGAGGGACATAACAAGATACTTAAACACATGCCAATAAAGTACTGAAATAAATATCCAATGGGTCGCCTAACCGTCTAAAGTGAATGCAGTTTAAGAATAACTTTCTCAACGCGTGGGCTATCTGGCTAAAATGGGATTGGCATAGTTCTCTTGGAGATCCAGGGGCCTACAAAGGCACGGCGTCTTTCGAACACCGGAGGCCCGCCAAGTAGTATATATAGGGATCATCATGACCGCGCATCTCCGGCGGAGCGTACGGGTTACACAAGGAAAGTGCAACGGAGGCCACACGTCTTACTTGTTGTTCTTCCCACCCCATGCTCTAAGCATGTCACATCCATGACACGATAATATCTCTAATAACTGCCCAGTCTACTAGCATGCAAAGTTTCTAACAGCAGTTATTCCTAACGCACGGCCCACACGTACAAGAGGCCAACCCTGCACGCCAGTCCGTGATCTATATGAGACTCACAACTCGTGTAACAACTGTGTCACGGCCGATGAACCTAAAGATGCTACATGATGATGGGGTAGTCTCATAAACAAGGTCAATACAAATACATAAATAAAAACATACCGCGACGACACGTCGCGCGCATTTTATATAACAGTTAAAATATATAAAAAGACAAAAAATAAAGATGCATGCAACATATGAAATAAAAATAACAGTACAATGGCAAGGTATACTTGCCTGGCAAAGAAGCTGCAAAGTACCAATAACCTGCTCCAGAAATCGCGCAGAACAATCCAATATCCTATGTACACATAAATATAATATAATAGAATCATTAGTCATTACACTAGCACATACTCAACCACATTTACACTGGAATCGGGGGGTATACTAGGGGTAACACTAGTCATCTAACACGGTCAATTACGTATTGAATTACGCGGGTGTCGCGTCTTCAAGTACTGTACGAAATCAGTCAGTCAACTGACAGGTGTCTATGCCAGTACGTTAGTGTACGCAAGGCAGACAAATTCACAAGTTCTTAGGGTCAACATGGTCAAGGTAAGTATGGGATAGTCCACGATATCCTAGGGTCATACAGTCTGAATATTTAGTCATAATTATCAATTAGCATTTACTTACATATATATTCATATAACTATATAATAATATAACCATTAATTTATTTTAATTTATTTAATTCTGGAATAATTACTCTAAAATCCTATTTTAATCTTATTATTCTGATTTTTATGTTAATTCCTAAATTTTTTCAAAGAAACTAAATTTTATCAACTCGAGACTCATGGCACGCAAATCGAGGCGATCTGTTGACCAAAAAGTCAACCGATACAAACTCGACTTTCATGCATGATTTTCTGTAGATTTCAGCATCAAAAATATACTAGAATTTATGGCTCGTCTGAATTCAAATTCGTTTGGGAATTATGGCACATACAAATTTTGTATTGTGCACCAATGGTTAAATTCTAACCTAGAAGTTCTACAGAATTAACAGTATATAAATACTTTGAAATAAATTCTGAAAAAAATATATGTCGATTATCTCGACATTAGCTTTCCGAAACTTTAAACGGTTCGTGATTCTGATTCCTGGTTCTCCCGAAATCGCAAAAACATCGAAATACATCTATTTTTGGACATGCTGTGCTCTACAAATTTTCTAGAATTTAATACTAATAATTTAGAAAAAAAATTTATATTATCAGAAAGCTAACCTCATTATCGTTCTAACAAAAAAAACTGGAGCGTGTTTGGAGTTCGGAGCTAGGAGATATCGTCTTTTTAATTCGTCATAACTAGTAGAAAATGAGGCTGAATTTATGACGAATTTTGACTATTTTTTTTGGACGAAAAAGAGAGGAATTTGGGAAAGAAAAATATGAAGGATGAGGTATTTATAATGGTGGAGACTACTTAATTAAATACGAATAGGATTGGTTAATTTGGATAGGATTATGATGAATTTAAATAAGGATAGGATATGCATGAAGTTGATTTCCTAGTAGGTTCATGATTTGAATTAATTTAAAATAGAGTTTGAATTTATCTCAATAATTTATAATCTTAAATATAATTAAAGATAATACAAATAATTTATAAAATCTTATTAATATCTATTAACACTAAATTAGTATCTATCTAATATTAAGACTATATATATCCAAATAAATCCTAAATAATTTTAAAATCTAAATAAATTTCTTAAAATTCTAAATAAATTACAAAAAAATATAATTAAATATTTTAAACTAAAATAAATATTTGGTAGGAACGACATGCAAGTATGGTCGTATAGTAAATCATAGAAGTCCTAAAAATTTATATTTTCTAAGTTTTAATTACCAAAAATTCTAGAAAAATCTCCAAAAATCTAAAATAACCTAAAATAATTCTAAATGAATATTTATATAAGTAAATATATCAAGAAATTTATTTTCTAATTAACTAAGAGCATATTCTAAATAAATTCAACATATATAATAAATATAATAATATAAAATATACACAAAATACCTATTTTGGGTGAGGGAGTTTACAATACCTAAGAGCAATGTCGTAGTCGTGTATGTATTGTTTAAATGTCTGATGCTGGATTGCTATATTATATTGTGTTTAGGATCATTGGATCAGCCAGGAGACACTGCAGGAACCGGCTTTTGACATTCGCAGCTTGAGGACACAGACAAGATACCTTGCCATATTTACTGTTTAAATTAAATACTGCATATGTTGTATGTTATCTTGTTGTTCTATTTCATATGACTGTACGCGTCCGAGTTTGATTCGGGTGCTATCGACGGATACGTCGATAATTTAGTATACTTGGCCTAGTCACTAGTAGACTCATCCTATTTAGGAGGATACGTTGATATCTTCCAAGACCTGACACTTTACACGTATTCACTGTGACATTCATATTGGGATGCGGGTCCGCGTATTCGACTAGCTATCGGTGCATGTGACATGCATCACGGTTAATACGTAACTCAGGATATTTTATTTGTAGAGACTGGCATATAGATACGTGGTGCGCACGTCGAGTATTCGACTAGTGTATCTACATTGGGCGGGGAGGACCACTAGTAGGCCTATGGGATACCCCATTGGAATCCGTAGTATCCGGAGGAACCACAGATCCAATGACCCCCTTTATTCAGATTTCTCGTTCTTCGGAGCGGTATGGACGTTATCCCTACACCTACTCATACGTACCAAAGTTGTCCTCATATTGCATTCACTTAGATGGCTAGTACACCCTTTATTGCATTTACTTTATTCAGTATTTATATATGACATATTTTTATGTATCTTGTTACGTCCCTCTGAGGACCTGGTACCTTTCCAGATTTGGACGAGGCATATTACCCCACAGTGTACGGCCCAGGACAGGAGACGAGGTTCGCTACAACTAAGGAGTTAGAGGTGCTACCGTCAGAGTTTCTGTGATCAGTTGGTAGGCTTTCTGCCTAGGATTGGGTGCATCATTATCTAGTCAGCCGATGCCCTAGTCATTATCTTTTATCTATCATTTCAGTATTTTATTTTGTCATAGCAGTGGGTTTGTCCCAACCTGACATTCTTGGTTGTATTATGATATTTTGAGACTGGCGTTTATCTTCCAGCAGTTTATTTAGTACATTCTTGCTGTTCATATTGTGGATGAGATTAGATTACTTGTTGATGATTTATATGGGACATGTTAGTATTTAGGACAGCGTAGCACTCTTCGTTAGGATCCATTAAATTGGGATATCCTCGGAGATGTGACAGTTGGCTATTGCCACGTGGCCTAGTCCCGTGTATTTTTTGTAACCTCTATATCCTGAAATTCTAGCTTAAATATTATTTTTAGGTTAATTTGGGGCTAGTGGGATTTTTCTATAATTTTTAGTTAATTAAAAACTAGTAACACTAATTTTCTAGGACTTTCAAGAATTTATTTTACGTTCAAACTTAATTAAAAATATTCTAAAATTTTATTTTAGGTTCTAAATAATAAAATATATTTTCTAGAATTTTTGAAAATTTTCTGAGTATTTTTAGTATTTATTGGGAGTTATTTAGGCTAATAACTAATTTTTAGGACTTGTAGATTTTATTGTGCAATCCCAGGAATATAGAATGGACTGGAGTTATTTTTTAGGGTTTATAATATTAATATATATTTTTTGGAATTATTTCAAAAATTTTGTAATAATTTAATATTTATTTTTAGTTATATGGGTAAAACTAATGTTTAGAGCTTCTCCTAATTATAGTAGAAAACATATGAATATAAATTTATCCCAAGTATTTTTCTAAGATTTTTGGGCTCAAAATATGTTTTCTGTATTTTTTTCAGATTTTTATGATTAATTATAGTATTTATTTTGAGTTATTTAGATTTAAAATGACTTAAATAATATTTTGATAAAGACAAATAAAAAACAAATAATATAACAAAAACCATCCAATCAAATCATGACACGTGTCACCCTATCAATTTTTATTCAGTCGCTCAACATCTCTCTCTCTATATATATATATATTATAATAACCCTAATTATCCCATTATTTTAGAGAGAGAGATTTAGGAGAATTGTCATCTAGGGTTCCTACATCTTCCAGAAGCCATTGCGCATAGTTCCAGACTCCAAATGAGTAGTTTCTTGAGTTAGAACGATATTGAGGTTAGATTTCTGATTATATAAATTTTTTTACAAAATTATGAGTATTAAATTCTAGAAAATTCGTAGAGCACAACATGTCCGAAAATAGACGTGTTTCAATATTTTTGCGATTTCGGGAGAACAAGGAATCAGAATCATGAACCGTTTAAAGCTTCGGAAAGCTAATATCGATATCATTGATATATATTTTTCCCAAAATTTAATTCGAAGTATTTATATACTGTTAATTCTGTAGAACTTCTAGGTTAGAATTTAACCATCGGTGCACGATACAAAATTTGTATGTGCCATAATTTCCAAACGAATTTGAATTCGGACGAGCCGTAAATTCCAGCATATTTTTTTATGATGAAATCTACAGGAAATCATGCATAAAAGTCGAGTTTGTGTCGGTTGACTTTTCGGTCAACAGATCGCCTCGATTTGCGTGTCATGAGTCTCGAGTCGATAAAAATTTAGGTTCTTTTGGGCAAAATTAGGTTTTGACATAAAAATCAGAATAATAAGATTAAAATAAGATTTTAGAGTAATTATTCCAGAATTAAATAAATTAAAATAAATTATATTTTGACATGGTAAAATTGTAATACATAGGTTGTTTGGACTGTGACTTGGACTCTGATTCATACCAGCAAAGGACCACAGGCGAGTACATTCTCTGATAGTTTCTTATCTATGATATCCTCTATGTTCATTGTATTTAGTGTAAATATCCATATTTCTTGACACGATGGTTACACGGATTGGTATATCCGGATCTCGTCATGAGATGTTATTCCTTGTATATGGTGTATCTTGTACAAGTCTTATTTTATTGTTTATCTTGTGCATGTACAGACACTGATTCTCAGGGAGACTTGCTACCTTCCTAGAGAATCCCGTGCCATAGCGTACCATGGTTGGATCTACTATACCAGTCGGGGTGGGGAGTATTTTAGTATAGATATGTGATCATACCCTTCATGTACAAGTCTTGTTCTCATGTTAGTGTTGGTCATACACCGCACGTATGACTAGCCAGGCCTGTACTAGTGTACAAGTTCCCAAGCCGGTCACATGTTAAAGCTAGTACTCACACACTTAGTCATAGTATTCTTCTTCATTGACATATTGTTCCTTCTCACATTTATTTACAGTATTTTCCAGTATTTTCTTTATTGTATATCTCTCGTACATGTATATGCATCTTGTATATTTCCATCTATTTACTGTTACATAGTTTATATCATTGATGTAGAACTGCTGTTAGAGATGTACTTTGCTTCATCCTGACTGGAAATATTTTTTCAAACTACGCCTTAGAGGACGGGTGTCCGACATTTTATGGACCACAAGGAGAGTAGCTGCTGACTTGGACCTTGTAGCCAGGTGTGATTCCGGGAGGTCTAGCCGGGATCAATAGTTATTTAGTTAGTTTTTATTAGCAGTTTATGGTACCGGATTTATCTCCGGCATACTTTGTTGAGACTTGGATATTATTGTTGAGTTAGATTATTCTATTTAGACTTGTGTTGCAATTTAGTTTATTTATTTCTTTGATATCTTATCGTGCTTTAGCTATGCGATTGAGTATTGTTCATATGATATTGTGTTATCTGTGATTCCTTATGGAGTTGGATGCTCGTGTGAGAATGATTAGATAGCATTGTGACCTAGACAGCGTTCTATCGCCGATGCTGCGGCGTAGGCTGGACGTACCCACGCACTCGTGCCCCTATACCGGGTGCGGGTCGTGACACGTTTTTAGTGGTGGCCCATGCATGTCAAACTTCGCAAGTTGTGCGATATCGTAGTAGTGCGACAACTTAGTTGTACTACTGCGTGCCTGTGATAGGATCTAGGATATAGTATACTAGGATGAGAGCGGATACTCAATCACAACTAAGAATATTTTCAATCTATTCGTCTTGTTATCCTTATTCCTTCTGAATATTGCTTCCTTTAGAATTTTATTGTCCTCCCTTGATGATATCGTATCTATTGCCTTGATTGATTTCTTAGTATCGTAGCTTATGTCAGTAATTTTTGCTAGAATATAGTTAGTAATACACCCTGACAGAGACTGCAATACCATGACAAAACAGACCATAAACCATATATATGTTTTTCTAGATTGTATGTTGTATGACTGTAGGATTTTTCTTAAGACTCTTATTGTTAGAGGTTTGACCGTAGTGAAGAGTAGTGAAGAGGTTATGACTTAACAAAGAGAGACAGGGTGCCTCAAATTTCGAGGATAAACCTTAATGAAGAGTTGAGAACTTAATATGGCAGAATTGACGATTTGTTAAAATCATAGATTTTATGAAGATTAGGATATGATTGAAACTGTCATTAAAATATGAGGAATTTAAGAAGATTATTATTGTATTTAATTGACTACAAGATATAAATTTAAGATGTAAATTGAATGCGGTATTTGAAGATTTTATAAGTATTACATTGATTAGTGTTGTGTGGAAAAAGAATAGAGGAGTAAATCATTAATAGATTAGTGTTTGAATTCAAATTTTGGGAAATACCTTAGATTTTATAAATATACACCGATTGGAATTAAATTAGAGGATTGGATATTAATTTTTTGAGTAGTTAATTATTAACTTTAAATTTTGAAGGAGATTGTAATAAGAATAGAATTTGATTTTTATTTCGAGGATTTTCAGGAATATGATATTTTGAAAATTTTGTGAAATAACAATGTGGATTTACTTCATGATTATTTGGTGTGATGAATTTAATTTTGATGGTAATAAATAAATAAAATAATTGAGGATTTTAAATTTCGAGGACGAATTTTTTTTTAGGTGGGTAGACTTGTAACCTCCATATCCTAAGATTCTAGCTTAAATGTTATTTTTAGGTTAATTTGGGGCTAGTGAGATTTTTCCATAATTTTTAGTTAATTAAAAACTAGTAACATTAATTTTCTAGGACTTTCAAGAATTTATTTTACGTTCAAACTTAATTAAAAATATTCCAAAATTTCATTTTAGGTTCTAAATAATAAAATATATTTTCTAGAATTTTTGAAATTTTTTGAGTATTTTTAGTATTTAATGGGAGTTATTTAGGCTAATAACTAATTTTTAGGACTTGTAGAATTTATTGTGCAATCCCTGGAATATAGAATGGATCCATGTTATTTTCTAAGGTTTATAATATTATTATATATTTTCTGGAATTATTTCTAAATTTTTGGAATAATTTTATTATTTATTTTTAGTTATATGGGTAAAACTAATGTTTAGAGCTTCTCCTAATTATAGTAGAAAACCTATGAATATAAAATTGTCCCAAGTATTTTTCTAGGATTTTTGGGTTCAAATTATATTTTCTGTAATTTTTTCAGATTTTTATGATTAATTTTAATATTTATTTTGAGTTATTTAGATTTAAAATGACTTAAATAATATTTTGATAAAGACAAATCAAAAACAAATAATATAACCAAAACCATCCAATCAAATCATGACACGTGTCACCCTATCAATTTTCATTCAGCCGCTCAACATCTCTCTATATATATATTATAATAACCCTAATTATCCCATTATTTTAGAGAGAGAGATTTAGGAGAATTGCCATCTAGGGTTCCTTCATCTTCCAGAAGCCATTGCACAAAGTTCCGGACTCCAAACGAGGTCTACTTTCTTGTGTTAGAATGATATTGAGGTTAGCTTTCTGATTATATAAATTGTTTTACGAAATTATGAGTATTAAATTCTGGAAAATTCGTAGAGCACAGTATGTCCGAAAATAGACGTGTTTCAATATTTTCGTGATTCCGGGAGAACCAGGAATCAGAATCATGAATCGTTTAAAGTTTCGGAAAGCTAATGTCGATATCATTGATATATGTTTTTACCAGAATTTAATTCAAATTATTTATATACTGTTAATTCTGTAGAACTTCTAGGTTAGAATTTAACCATCGGTGCACGATACGAAATTTGTATGTGCCATAATTTCCAAACGAATATGAATTCGGACGAGCCATAAATTCCAACATATTTTTTATGATAAAATCTACAGGAAATCATGCATGAAAGTCGAGTTTGTGTCGGTTGACTTTTCGGTCAACAGATCGCCTCGATTTGTGTGTCATGAGTCTCGAGTCGATAAAAATTTAGGTTCTTTTGGGCAAAATTAGGTTTTGACATAAAAATTAGAATAATAAGATTAAAATAAGATTTTAGAGTAATTATTCCAGAATTAAATAAATCAAAATAAATTATATTTTGACATGGTAAAATTGTAATATATATGTTGTTTGGACTGTGACTTGGACTCTTATTCATACCAGCAAAGGACCACAGACGAGTACATTCCCTGATAGTTTCTTATCTATGATATCCTCTATGTTTATTGTATTTAGTGTAAATATTCATATTTCTTGACACGATGGTTACACGGATTGGTATATCCGGATCTCGTCATGAGATGTTATTCTTTGTATATGGTGTATCTTGTACAAGTCTTGTTTCATTGTTTATCTTGTGCATGTACAGACACTGATTCTCAGGGAGACTTGCTACCTTCTTAGAGAATCCCGTGCCATAGCGTACCATGGTTGGATCTACTATACCACTTGGGGTGGGAAGTATTTTAGTGTAGATATGTGATCATACCCTTCATGTACAAGTCTTGTTCTCATGTTAGTGTTGGTCATACACTGCACGTATGACTAGCCAAGCCCGTACTCGTGTACAAGGTCCCAAGCCGGTCACATGTTAAAGCTAGTACTCACACACTTAGTCATAGTATTCTTCTTCATTGACATATTTTTCCTTCCCGTATTTATTTACAGTATTTTCCAGTATTTTCTTTATTGTATATCTCTCGTACATGTATATGCATCTTGTATATTTCCATCTATTTACTGCTATATAGTTTATATTATTGATGTAAAACTGCTGTTAGAGATGTACTTTGCTCCATCCTGACTGAAAATATTTTTCCAAACTATGCCTTAGAGGATGGGTGTCCGACATTTTATGGACCACAGGGAGAGTAGCTGCTGACTTGGACCTTGTAGCCAGGTGTGATTCCGAAAGGTCTAGCCGGGATCAATAGTTATTTAGTTAATTTTTATTAGCAGTTTATGGTACCGGATTTGTCTCCGGCATACTTTGTTGAGACTTGGATATTATTGTTGAGTTAGTTTATTCTATTTAGACTTGTGTTACAATTTGGTTTATTTATTTTTTTGATATCTTATCGTGCTTTAGCTATGTGATTGAGTATTGTTCATATGATATTGTGTTATCTGTGATTCCTTATGGAGTTGGATGCTCGTGTGAGAATGATTAGATAGCATTGTGACCTAGACAACGTTCTATCGCCGATACTGCGGCGTAGGCTAGACGTACCCACACACTCGTGCCCCTATGCCGGGTGCGGGTCATGACCTTTTGGGACTGGAGCGTGACAGAGATCGGATGGGCCAACAATCTCTCCCATTTTGATAATTGACAAACTATGAATGATACGAGAAGTCTTTGATATGCAAGGCTCCCCGGTAACTTGTGGAGCGGTTGATATGCTGAAGTCAATGTTTATCAAGTATCATCTTGTATGCTAGTATCATGTATTTCTTCTTTTCCGTTGTCATTTGATCGAAGTAATATGCTCCCCTGAAATCGGTGAGATGACAAAAAATAAGAGAGTAAATCATATAAAGGATATAATAACAAATAGTGAAAAAACAAAATTACTTTTATTTGAACTTTATTTCTTTAAAAGGAAGGCATACAAAAATAGATGTGTAGTGGAAACATCCTAGTAGAACAACCAAAAGTAAACCTTAAACATTCAAAAATCCATTGAGCAGCTAGTTTTCATTTTCTTCATCTTCATCATCAGGTTCAACTATTCTATTTGGATCAAAGAAGGCATCAGCTGGATCCAAATGTCTCTGAACATAGGGGTGATCAATGCGAAATCCTTGTTGATTTGGATTCCGGAGAAACAGAAAAGGTCCGGTTGGGTGCTTCGATAGGGTGTACTGGATGTCTATCAAAGTATTGCCAAGAGCCCGAGTCTGAAGAGTTTGGCGGTGATCAGAAGCACGATAGCGTATATCTTCTTTGTGGAAGCGATCATGCAACAGATTGAAAATAGACTATAAGGTCTGCGTTGGTTCATCAACAGGAGGGACAGAATCAGCAGGATGTGTGTTGGAGTTTGATGACGAGTTATATGGTAGAAGCATAGATGGCTCAATTCTCTGAACTCTATTGAGGGATAAATGTTCCTCAAGATGTGGACAAGTATCCAATAGAATATCGAAGTAGCTGAAAATGGTTGGCAAGTAGATGGTATAGAGTAGTGGACGCCCTTTCTTGCGACATTGAACCATTTGAGATATAATAGTCTGGGGAACATTGAAGTTAATGCTAAAATACAAACGGTATAAAGATGATATTTCTAAATAAGAGACCTCATCAAAGTAAGTCTTCTTAGGTAAAAAAGTTAAAAAGATAATACGATGCATTTCAAAGAAGTGACCATTCAAATATTAAGCGTAAAATTTTTCAGGTGGACATTCATGAGGATGATAAAGAATATTTTTGAAAGAGTCCAGAGTTAAGTCATGGTCGAATTGAACTTGCGTGATGTTGACTAGGGTTTGTCCATCAACGGGAATGCTAAGATTTTACCCAAGTCGTTCGCATCGAATTCAATTGGAATGACACGAACTCTAGATGAAATAGTATTATGTTCATATGTTAAGTTACAATAGAATATTTGAATAACATTGGTGTAAATATCGGTACGGGTAGCAACAAGTTCTTCACGTTGGAGTTTTTGAAGAATAGATAGACAATTATTGTGCTGGAAAAAAAATCAATAGGATGGCCAAGACAGATGTATCTCTTAGAGAAGTCATTAAACCAATCATTTAAACTTTTGATGCTTCGAAAAGTAAAATCGTCGAATTCTCCTATGTTTGGCATAATGGGACAGAAAAAAGAGTCAGAAAAGGAATCTATTTTTATTTTTAGTGCCATTTGGGAAGAATGTAGGAAGAAAAACTGTCACGTCCCAGTCCCAAAATACCCGGAACCAGACCACGTGGCAATAGCCAGCTGATACATCTCCGAGGATATCCCAATTTAATGGATCCTAACAAAGAGTGCTACGCTGCCCTAAATACTAACATGTCCCATATAACTCAACATCAAGTAATCTAATCTCATCCACAATATAAAACAGCAAGAAGTACTAAATAAACTGCTGGAAGATAAACACCAGTCTCAAGATATCATAGTACAACCAATAAAGTCTGGTAGGAACAAACCCACTACTATGACGGAATAAATGTACTGAAATGATAGATAAAAGAGTAATGACTAGGGCATCGACTGACTAGATAATGATGCACCCAATCCTAGGCAGAAGGCCTACCAAGTGATCACGGAAGCTCTGATGGTAACACCTCTAGCTCCTCAGCTGTAGCGTACCTCGTCTCTTGTCCTGGGCAGTACACTGTGGGGTAATATGCCTAATCTAAATCTGGAAAGGTACCAGGTCCTCAGAGGGACGTAACAAGATACATAGAAACATGCCATATAAATAATACTGAATAAAATAAATACAATAAGGGTGTGCTAACCATCTAAGTGAATGCAATATGAGGACAACGCTGGTACATATGGGTAGGTGTAGGCATAACGTCCATACTCCGAAGAGAGTGGCATTAGTACAGTATATCGTCCATAACGCTCCGAAGAATGTGGCATCAGTATAGTATATCGTCCATATCGCTCCGAAGAACGTGGCATCAATATAAAGGAAGTCATTGGATCCGAGGTTTCTCTGAAATCACCGCTCCAATGGGTGTACCCCATACGCCTACTAGTTGTCATCCCCGTCTAATGTAATACACCAGTCGAATACTCGATGTGCATACCACGTATCTATATGCCAGTCTTTATAATAAATATCCTGAGTTACGCACTAACCGTGATGCATGTCACACGCACCGATAGCTAGTTGAATACGCGGACCCGCATCCCAATATGAATGTCACAGTGAATACGTGTAAGTGTCGAGTTTTGGAAGATATCAACGTATCCTCCTAACTGGGGTGAGTCTGCTAACAACTAGGTCAAGTATACAAATCATCGACGAAACCGTCGATGCACCCGAGTCAATCTCGGACGCACACAGTCATATAAAGTAAAGCAACAAGAATCATACAACATATGCATAATCTAAATTAAACAGTAAATATGGCAAGGTATCTTGCCTGGGTCCTGAAGCTGTGAAAGCCAACAGCCTGCTCCTGCAGTGTCTCCCAGCTGATCCAATGATCCTAAACACACCAATATAATATAACAAATATCGATATCAGACACTAAACATTAAATACACACGACTACAACGCTATACTTGAATACTGTCGCAAGTTCACGGCTGCTCGAATACAGCGTCACATGTGCACGTAGCTAGGGTGTACACGTGTTCTGTACTCGGCTAACATGTGCCTTGAGACAATAATTACTACGTCTAGGGTTTACGAAGCTTCATTATGTCTAGTACAATTGTTGGTCCTGAAATCCCCATATTCAGCATACTTGACGATGTCTAAGTTTTATTGATGAATTTCATGTTTCTAACAACAGGTCTTATAATTTAAGGAATGGTTAGTTATTAAACCAAATTCTAAATCTTGTTAATCAATATGCCATCATATACCTAGTTAGGGTTAACTGAGTTTGTGTCTAATACTACAAGTCTTGACACGACGACACAACGACCATACGTAGATACAATACAAAGAGGGATGAGTCAGGTATTTAACTAATTGACAGGATGAGGGTCTCCTCGCTGACGGTCGTCCTCCGACGAGTGGTGGGCTCCGACGTCGGCCGGCGACAGATAGCAGCGGCAGCAGCAGTAATCGCAGCGGATGTAACAACGATGGTGGCGGCTTAGGCAGCGGCGGGGGCGGCTGACCGGTCGCGGGGGAACGGTCGGGGTAGGCCGGGAGTGGTGTTGGGCGGTGACCGAGGTGGCGGGGGCGACTGAAGGCGGTGCGGGGTGACTCGGGAGCAGCGGCTAAGGGGTCGGGTTGGTTGGGAGGTTGGGATGGTGGTGGTTGGCGTCGGTGCCAGTGGTGGCAGGCGGTGGCCGGTGAAGTCGGCAGTCGGGGGGGGGGGGGGGGGGCTCGAGTGCAAGGGGGAGAACGACTAGGGTTTTGATGAATAGTAAAAACTAGGGTTTCATGTGGGAGTATGTATATTTATAGATGTTGGCTCTCATGGACTATCCTTGATATTTGGGTCAGCCAGGGCTCTAGGATGGGGATGGTCCATATTTAAGGTATACACGGCTTGGTCTAGTCCTGTTTTAGGTGAACTTGGCCTCAACTTAATTAAATTACCAATTAATGCGCAAGGCGCTCACTTACGAATATTGTGAAACTAAGGTGAGACGCAATGACGGGTATCTAAGTTTGCACAGTGGTCAGAGGGGTAGCCTGGCATGTCTGAGAGATATTCGTGACCTTGGGTGGAAGATAACTACTGGTGTGGTGCTCCATTCTCGAAGCAACGGCCAGGTATATTGGGACAATTAATTATTGCACAATTATTCCAATTATGTCCAATTAAATCTAAGTCTCTCAATTTAACTCAAATTGGACCCTAAATTGGTCGAGGGGGTTTATAATCTACCCTCCTTAGAGCATTTCGTCCTCGAAATTAAAACATACGTATGGTAAGAACTACAGACTGAATAAATAAAAAATTCTAATATGTACTTATTCCTTCAAAAAGATGGGGATAGCGCTGTCTAATATCCTCCTCGTATTCCCAGGTCGACTCACCTGGTGCGTGATGCCTCCATGCGACGCGAACTAGAGGGATAGTCTGACCTCGTAATACCTTCTCGCTCCTGTCCAGGATCTCAACAGGCTCCTCTTGGTACGATAAGCTCGGGCCGACTGTGATCTCGGAATGGTCAAGTATATGACTCGGATCCGGTATGTACCTCCTCAGCTGAGATACATGGAAGACGTCATGGATTCCTTCCAAAGTCTGCTGCAAGGCTAATCTGTAAGCAACCTCTCCGACGCGTTCTAACACATCGAATGGTCCGATGTACCTCAGACTCAGCTTTCCTCTGCCTCCGAATCTGATAGTCCCTCGAGTAGGCGAGATCTTTAGGAATACGTGATCTCTAACCTGGAACTCTAAGGGTCATCGATGCGCATTCGCCCAATGCTTCTGTCGGTCCTGTGCTGCTCGTAGGTGCCCTTGGATCTTCTTTACCTTCTCTACTGTACGAACAACCAACTTGGGGCCAAGAATCTGTCTCTCCCCTATATCGCTCCAGCATACTGGGGAACGACACTTCCTTCCATACAACGCTTCATAGGGAGCCATCTGGATGCTCGCCTGATAGCTGTTGTTGTAGGAAAATTTGACCAAGTACATATGGTCCTCCCATGATCCTCCGAAATCTAGCATCCACGCTCTTAACATATCTTCCAAGGTCTGAATGGTGCGCTCCGACTGGCCATCTGTCTGGGGGTGATACGCTGTGCTAAATTTTAGGCGGGTATCGAGACTCTTTTGCATACTCCGCCAAAACTAAGACGTAAACCTCGTATCCCTGTCAGACACGATGCTAAATGGCACTCCATGTAGGTGCACAATCTCTCTCATGTACATATCTGCTAAGACCTCTGTAGATTGCCCAACTCTGAAGGGTAGAAAGTGTGCGGACTTGGTGAGCTATCCACGATTACACGTACTGCATTGCGACCACTAGGAGTCCTCGGAAAGCCCGTAACAAAGTCCATAGTGATGTGCTCCCATTTCCACTCCGGTATAGGGAGCGGTTGAAGCAATTCTGCTGATCTCTGATGCTCAGCCTTGACTTGCTGACACACCAGGCACTTCGCCACAAAGCGTTCTATCTCCCTCTTCATTCCATGCCACCAGTAGTACTGTCTCAAGTCTTTGTACATCTTCGTGCCTCCTGGATGGATAGAGTAGGTTGAACTGTGGGCTTCTGCCATCAGCTCCTGACGAAGCTCTCCATTTGGAACATAGAGACAATCTCCACATCTCAAGGTTCCGTCTTCATGTATACACAGTCCTGTCTGTAATCCATCCTCTTTCCTCTATCTAAGCCTCTAAAATCTGGCATCTATCGGCAAAGCAGCCTTGATTCTCTCTACCAATGTCGATTGCAACTGGAAACTCGACAACTGTCCATCTACTCCGGGCATAACAACCTCTATACCCATCTGCTCTAGATCTCTCAATAGATGTTATTACGTAGTTAAAAAGAATGTCATGGGTCTTCTGCTCAAAGCGTCAGCTACTACGTTGGCCTTTCCCGGATGGTACTGCAGCTCAATGTCGAAGTCTGTCATCACCTCGAGCCAACGTCTCTGTCTCTGGTTCATATCCTTCTGGGTGTAGACGTACTTTAGGATCTTATGATCAGTAAATATCTCTACTCTTTTTTCATATAAATAGTGTCTCCAAAGCTTCAAGGCAAATATCACTACTGCAAGCTCCAAGTCGTGAGTGGGATAGTTCTTCTCGTGTGTCCTCAACTGCCTAGAGGCGTAAGCCACAACCTTCCCATGCTGCATCAAGACACATTCTAATCCTTTCCTGGATGCATCACTATAGATCACGAATCCTCCGGGTCCAGAAGGTATGGTCAAGATAGGTGATGTAGTCAACCGTTTCTTCAGCTCATCGAATGCCTTCTGACACTCCTCTGTCCAAGTGAACTCCTGCTCCTTGCGGGTCAAGCGGGTCATCGTCTCTGCAATCTTTGCGAAGTTCTCCACGAACCTCCTGTAATACCCGGTAAGTCCTAGGAAAATCCTCACCTCTGAGATATTGGTAGGGGTTGGCCATGTCTTTACTGATGAAATCTTTGTCGGATCCACTAAAATGCCCTCTCCTGAGATGACGTGTCCAAGAAAAGTGACACGATCCAGAAGAAACTCACACTTACTCAGCTTGGCATAAAGCCTCTCTCTCCTCAGGGACTCTAACACTAGTCTCAAGTGCTCTTCGTGCTCCTCGTGGCTCTTCGAATACACCAAAATGTCATCGATGAAGACTACCATGAACTAGTCTAAGTATTGGTGGAATACTCTGTTCATCAAGTTCATAAATACAGCAAGCGCATTCGTTAGTCCAAAAGGCATCACTAAGAACTCGTAGTGACCATAACGAGTCCTGAATATTGTCTTTTGAATGTCTTATCTTTGTACCTTCACTTGATGATAACCCGATCTTAAGTCGATCTTTGTGAACACTACTGCTCCTGTCAACTGGTCGAATAAATCGTCATTCCGCGGCAGGGAGTACTTGTTCTTGATAGTCAAAGCATTAAGGGCTCTGTAATTAATGCACAAACATACTGTTCCATCCTTCTTGGGTACAAACAACACTGGTGCTCCCCATGGTGATGCACTAGGATGGATAAATATCTTGCTCTGCAACTCCTCTAATTGTAGCTTTAGCTCATCTAACTCCTTCTTTGCCAATCGGTACATATTAGAAGATAATGGTGCTGCTCCGGGTACTAGCTCAATGGTGAACTCTACGTCTCTATCTGGTGGTAAGCCTGGCAGTTCTTCGGGGAATACATCCTCGAATTCTGTAACTATTGGCGGGGGTACAATCTCCATAGACATGTAAGTTCCAGCTGTCTGTCCTACTCCTTGTTCGATGGTCCCTCGCATGTACTCGAACTCCGGCTGATCCAGCGGTCTAAAAGTGATGCTACCCTTCCGGCAGTTCAGTACGACATTATACTGGCTTAACCAGTCCATGCCTAACACAACATCAAAGTACGACATAGGCAATACCAAGAATCGTGCTCTCATCTCTCTACCACATACAATTACTGAGCACGTTCTGATAGTATTGGTAACCGGCACGATACCTCCTCCGGTAAGAATCTTCCAACTCTGAGGTAAGGGGGAAGTATCTACTCTATGCATTGCTACAAATCTACTAGATATAAACGATAATGTAGTTCCAGAATCAAATAATGCAGTCGCAGGTAATAATGCAACTAAAATGGTACCTGTGATTGCTTCTCCTTCTGTTTTCTCCTCAGTAGCTGCTAATGCAAAGGCCTGTCCCTATCTCTGTCCTCCGGTCTGCTATCGAGCTTGCTTGAACTGTGCCTGCTGTGGGGCCAAGGGTGGTCCCCTCTGAAATCCTCCGGGGGCTGGTGGACGTTGTCCTCCGGATAGGGGTAGTATCCTCGGAACTGGTGCTGCTGGCCTCTGTCCGGTCTGCGGTGCTGTCTCCCTGTGCGGTGGGCAATCTCTGACGAGGTGCTGGCTCGCTCTACAAATCATGCATATCCCCAGTCTCTTTCGGCAGTCCTTCTCGAAGTGGCCTCTCTTACCACAGAAGTGGCAAGTCGGAAGTTCCTGGTGTGGGTATGGTGCTATCCTCTGTTGTGTCTGCGCTCCGGGATGACGGATGGGTCCTCATGCTCCGGGCTGGACTCTGGCTGGCGTGGTCGTGCTGGAACGTCTAGCTCCTATGACAATAGCCTCCTGGATCCTCGCCTCTGCAAGAACCTCATCGTATGAGATCCTCGCCTGTGCGGTGGTGTACCTCTGTAGCTCGAAGGTGAGACCGTGATGGAATCTCTGAGCCTTCTCTAGGTTATTGGGTATCAAGACGACAACAAATCTGCTAAGGCGGCTAAACTCTGCGTCATAGGCATCAACGGTCATATTCCCTTGTTCTAGGTGTAGGAACTGGGAGTACAGGGGATTTCTGACTGTAGCTGAGAAGTACTTCGTATTGAAGTACTCTAATAACTGTTCCCAAGTCTGGTTCTTGCCTACACTGCGCTCAATAGAATCCCACCAGTGATGGGCGTTGCCTTTTAGTTGGGCCCTCACGGCGGTCATCTAAAGGTCTGGGTGCAGTTGTGAGGCCTCTAGTAGCATCTCCGTGTTGGCGACCCAATCGAAGATCTGCTCTGCAGTCTCATTGCCCGATAAAGTATCTGGTCCTATCTGTCGGAACCATCTAACAGTGCCACCTGTCTGGGCTGGTGGCGGTGCTGGTACTGGTGTTGTGACAGGTGTCCTCTATAGTACTGCCATCAGACTCTGTCTCAATATCTCCGTCTAATGCCACTGTGCTTTCATCATAGTCTGAAAGAACTGAAGCATCTGTGGCTGTCCATCTAGCTGGGGCATCTGGGGTGGATAAGGTGGAGGTGGTGGTAGTGGAATCTCTGGCTGTGCAGTAGGCGTCTCCTCAGATGTCGGCCTCTCAGTCTGCGGCATCGGTGTAGCTCCTAAAGTCTGGCCCTCACAATGTTGTGTGGGAATTGTCTAGAAAGTTTGTCCCTCGGGCTGCGGTGTAGGATCGTCCTGCGAAGTCTCGTATCAATGTATCAGCGGTGTCTGTAATGATGGTTGCCCTTGGGGTACCTCCTCTTTTTGGGTGGTGTTGTCTGGCACCGCGGCACTGGGTGCTCCTCGTCCACTGCGCAAGTTCATCTTGCTGCAAGAGATAGGACTTCATTAAAAGAGTACAGAATCAAGCAAATATGATGCAGATATTTAGAAGCAATACGAAGGAAGTTCAAGACGCAATCAAAGTGGATGAGACCTAGTAATTTCTATCCTATTGCAGGCTCGCTGGGCACGTTACCAAACCACAAGCAAATAAGTTGACCTTCATGGGCCACCACTAAAACCATGTCATGCCCCAGTCCCAAAATACCCGGAACCAGGCCACGTGGCAATAGCCAACTGACATCTCCGAGGATATCCCAATTTAATGGATCCTAACAAAGAGTGATACGCTGTCCTAAATATTAACATGTCCCATATAACTCAACAGCAAGTAATCTAATCTCATCCATAATATAAAATAGCAAGAAGTACTAAATAAACTGCTGGAAGATAAACACCAGTCTCAAGATATCATAGTACAACCAATAAAGTCTGGTGGGAACAAACCCACTACTATGACGGAATAAATGGTACTGAAATGATAGATAAAAGAGTAATGACTAGGGCATCGGCTGACTAGATAATGATGCGCCCAATCCTAGACAGAAGGCCTACCAAGTGATCACGGAAGCTCTGACGGTAACACCTCTAGCTCCTCAGCTGTAGCGTACCTCGTCTCCTGTCCTGGGCCGTATACTGTGGGGTAATATGCCTCGTCCAAATCTGGAAAGGTACCAGGTCCTCAGAGGGACGTAACAAGATATATAGAAACATGCCATATAAATAATACTGAATAAAATAAATACAATAAGGGTGTGCTAACCATCTAAGTGAATGCAATGTGAGGACAATGCTGGTACGTATGGGTAGGTGTAGGCATAATGTCCATACTCCGAAGAGAGTGGCATCAGTACAGTATATCGTCCATAACGCTCTGAAGAACGTGGCATCAGTATACTATATCGTCCATATCGCTCCGAAGAACGTGACATCAGTATAAAGGAAGTCATTGGATCCGAGGTTTCTCCGAAATTACGGCTCCAATGGGTGTACACCATACGCCTACTAGTTTTTCTCCCCGCCCAATATAATACACCAGACGAATACTCAACGTATATACCACGTATCTATATGCCAGTCTTTATAATAAATATCCTGAGTTACGCACTAACCGTGATACATGTCACACGCACCGATAGCTAGTCGAATACGCAGACCCGCATCCCAATATGAATGTCACAGTGAATACGTGTAAATGTTGGATTTTGGAAGATATCAACGTATCCTCCTAACTGGGGTGAGTCTGCTAACAACTAGGTCAAGTATACCAATCATCGACGAAACCGTCGATGCACCCGAGTCAATCTCGGACGCACACAGTCATATGAAGTAAAGCAACAAGAATCATACAACATATGCATAATCTAAATTAAACAGTAAATATGGCAAGGTATCTTGCCTGGGTCCTGAAGCTGTGAAAGCCAATAGCCTGCTCCTGCAACGTCTCTCGGCTGATCCAATGATCCTAAACACACCAATATAATATAACAAATACCGATATCAGACACTAAACATTAAATACACACGACTACAACGCTATACTTGAATACTGTCGCAAGTTCACGGCTGCTCGAATACAGCGTCACATGTGCACGTAGCTAGGGTGTACACGTGTTCTGTACTCGGTTAACATGTGCCTTGAGACAATAATTACTACGTCTAGGGTTTAAAAAGCTTCATTATGTCTAGTACAATTGTTGGTCCTGAAATCCCCATATTCAGCATACTTGGCGATGTCTAAGTTTTATTGATGAATTTTATGTTTCTAACAACAGCTCATATGATTTAAGGAATGGTTAGTTATTAAACCAAATTCTAAATCTTGTTAATCAACATGCCATCATATACTTAGTTAGGGTTAACTGAGTTTGTGTCCAATACTACAAGTCTTGACATGATGACACAACGATCATACGTGGATACAATACAAGGAGGGATGAGTCAGGTGTTTACTTAGTTGACAGGACGAGGGTCTCCTCGCTGACGGTCGTCCTCCGGCGAGTGGTGGGCTCCGGCGTCGGCCGGCGGCAGACAGCAGCGGCAGCAGCAGTAGTCGCAGCGGATGTAACAGCGGCGGCGGCTGCTTAGGCAACGGCGGGGGCGGCTGACCGGTCGTGGTGGAACGGTCGGGGTAGGCCGGGAGTGGTGGTGGGAGGTGACCGAGGCGGCGGGGGCGACTGAAGGCGGTGCGGGGTGACTCGGGAGCAGCGGCTAAGGGGTCGAGTTGGTTGGGAGGTTGGGATGGTGGTGGTTGGCGCCGGTGCCAGTGGTGGCAGGAGGTGGCCGGTGAAGTCGGAAGTCGGGGGGGGGGCTAGGATTTTGATGAATAGTAAAAACTAGGGTTTCATTTGGAAGTATGTATATTTATAGATGTTGGCTCTCGTGGGCTATCCTTGATATTTGGGCCAGCCAGGGCTCTAAGGTGGGGCTGGTCCATATTTAAGGTATACACGGCTTGGTCTAGTCCTGTTTTAGGTGAACTTGGCCTCAACTTAATTAAATTACCAATTATTGCGCAAGGCGCTCACTTACGAATATTGTGAAACTAAGGTGAGACGCAATGACGGGTATCTAAGTTTGCACAATGGTCAGAGGGGTAGCCTGACAAGTCTAAGAGATGTTCGTGACCTTGGGTGGAAGATAACTACTAGTGTGGTGCTCCATTCTCGAAGCAACGGCTAGGTATATTAGGATAATTAATTATTGCACAATTATTTCAATTATGTCAAATTAAATCTAAGTCTCTCAATTTAACTCGAATTGGACCCTAAATTGGTCGAGGGGGTTTACAAAAACTATATTTATTTGTGGAGGATGAAATATTTTTTGTTGGTCTGAATGTATAAGCCACGAAAAGATGTATAAATAGATTAGCAGAAACCCAAATTAGGAAGAAGATTAATGACATAGCATATTCTGGAATTAAACTAACCGAGTTCGGTCCGAATACTATGTACATTTATTTCCAGAATCTCAATGTAACTTTAATCGATATTATGCCTTTCTTGACTTGATATAAATAAAATATAATAAGTGCTAAATTAAAACGTGCTTTTTCAAGAGTTTAGATCATCTTGGAGTAGCTGTAGGGGCCGGATCCCAGCTAGCGGTGGTACGAAGATACTTAAATACCGTGTCGCTTAAGGTTATTTACACCTTGTCGACAGAAGGGCCCTTTCAGGTTGTATCCAAAAAATTTAAAACTTTTTAAAAAATTTAACAAAATTTTTAAACCATCTTATGATTATTATATTTTATCCGAATCCAAAAGACCTAATTATCGACGGATAAAGTTGAATCGATCTTCAGCTAAAGGTTTAGTAAAGATGTCTGCTAATTGATGTTCCGTTTTAACATATTCCAAGAAAATATCTCTGTGTAATTGATGATCCCTTAGAACATGATGTCGGATTTCTATGTGCTTAGTGCGTGAATGACATACTGGATTCTTGGTGAGATTAATGGTGCTAGTGTTATCATAGAGAATAAGAATGTTCTTATAGTGCAGATTGAAGTCTTCTAGGGTTTAATTCATCCACAAAATTTGAGCACAACAACGTCCTGCGGCGATATACTCAGTCTCAGTTATTGATAATGCAACATAATTTTATTTATTGCTAAACCAAGAGACTAAAGACTTTCCTAAAAAATAACATGTGCCGCTAGTACTTTTTCGATCGACTTTGCATCCAGCAAAATTAACATCCGAGTAACCAGTAAGGTCAAAGAATGTGGTTTTGGGATACCATAAGCCTGCCGACAAAGTCCCTTTAAGGTATCTGAAGATACGCTTAACTGCGCACAAATATGATTCTTTAGGATTAGCCTGATATCTAGCACAAAGGCATACAACAAATATAATATCTGGACGACTAGAAGTTAGATATAACAAACTACCAATCATAACTCGATACTTATGTATGTCTGTTGGTTTACTGCTTTCATCAATGTCAAGCTTAGTGGATGTTTCCATTGGAGTTCCGATAGGCTTTGCATTATCCATGTCGAACTTTTTGAGCAAATCCTTCGTGTACTTAGCCTGATTGATGAAGGTTCCTTGTGAATCTTTCTTGATTTACAATCCTAGAAAGAATGTCAGTTCTTCCATCATGCTCATCTCAAATTAACTCTGTATACACTTAGGAAACTTATTACATAGCACCTCATTAGTAGATCCAAATATGATATCATCAATATATATTTACACTAATAACAAAGAATCAGCAGAAGATTTTATAAAATGGTAGTATCAATTTTTTCTTTTGAAAATCGTTTCCAAGTAGAAAGAAACTAAGACGTTCATACCAAGCTCGTAGGGATTGTTTGAGTCTGTATAGAGCCTTTCGTAGCTTGAATACGTGGTTAGGGTGTTTGAAATCTTCAAAACCAGGGGGTTGTTTAACAAAAATATCTTCTTTGATAACACCATTTAGAAAAGTCTTTTAACATCCATTTAAAAAAGTTTAAAATTATGAAAACTAGCAAAAATGCAAAGCATTCGGATAGATTCAAGTCTAGCAATAGGAGCATAGGTCTCATCATAGTCAATACCTTCCTCTTGGTTGTAACCTTGAGCTACGAGACGTGCTTTGTTACGTGTAACTGAACCATCCTTATTTAATTTATTTCAAAAAATCTATTTAGTACCAATGATCGTATAATCATTAGGTTTAGGAACGAGTTTCCAAAATTGATTATATTCAAATTGGTTGAGTTCCTCTTGCATAGCAGAAATCTAAAAATTTATCAGCAAAAGCTTCAATAATATTTTTAGGTTCTATTTTAGAAATAAAAGCAATATTTGTAATGCTCTCTCTATTTGAGGAACGTGAACTTACACCTTTCGATACATCACCTATTACCAAGTCCTTAGGATGATCTGTGGAGAACTTTAGTCTCCTTGGCAGATTTTTCGGACGACTTGCACTGTTTGTATCTTTAGATGTTTTGTTGGTTGCGGGTTGACTACCTTCATCGTTACAATCGTTTAGTACTTGAGTGTTGTATTCATCGAATGTAACTTTGATTGATTCTTTAACAGTCAATGAGTTCTTGTTGAATACTCTGAATCATTTACCTTTGGTGGAATAACCTTGAAAATTACCTTCATCGGCTTTGGAGTCAAACTTTTCTAGGTTATATTTAGTATTTAGAATAAAATATTTGCAGCCAAAAACTTTAAAGTAACTAATAGTGAGGATTCTACCAAACCAAAGTTCATAGGGGATTTTCTTCGATATAGGTCAAATAAGCACCCTATTTAAAACATTGCATGAAGTACTTACAACTTCAGCCTAAAAGTATTTTAGAAGGTTATACTGATTTAACATGACTCTAGCCATATCGCCAAGAGTTCTATTCTTCCTCTTCACAACACCATTTTTTTGAGGAGTTCTAGGACAAGAGAATTCATGAGAAAAACCATTTTCATTGTAAAATCTTTTGAAATCACTATTTTTGAATTTGCCTCCATGATCACTTCGGATACGAGTAATCATGAAACCTTTTTCGTTTTGAACCTTTTTACAAAAAGTGACAAATTCAGAGAATGCTTCATTTTTGTTTGCAAGAAAATAAACCTATCTGCTATGTGTATCTAAAAAAATTATCAATAATAACATAAGCACAAAGCTTACCGCCAAGACTGGCGACTCTATTAGGTCCAAATAAGTCCATATGCAAGAGTTATAGAGGTCTAGAGGTACTTACATCGTTGATTGACTTAAAGAAAGATTTCGTAGCTTTATTCTTTTTAGAGTCAGCACATACCATATCTTTCTTGAAAGTAATCTCCGGTAAGCCTCTTATGAGTTTCTTTGTGGATTTTCTTGCAATAGTATCGATGTTTGCGTGTCCTAGAAGCATATGCCATAGCCAACTATCATATTTGTTGGCGTATAGACATCTGCCTGCATTGTTAGTATCTTTTATAAGATAGAAAATATATATATTATCTTCCCTGATCCCTTCAAAGATAACATTACCTGTGGATCTTTTATAAATAGAGTATTTGTTTTTAACGAATTTAATACCATAACCACGGTCAACTAGATGACTGATGCTGAGTAGGTTATGTTTTAATTCCGTTACTAGACAAACGTCTTTAATGGCAAGATAGGGAGGAATATCTATATTACCATTACCAATAATATATCCTCTGAGGTTATTGCTGAAGGAGACATAACCTTCTTTCTTCATCGATAGCGTTACAAATAGGTTAGCATCACCAGTCATATGTTATGAGCAACCACTATCGAAAATTCACTTGCTTCTACCACGAGAGGGTTCGCCACCTACAAAACGAGTTGTAGATGTAACCCTTGGTACCCATTTCCTTGAGGGTCCTGTTGTGTTAGGTTTTGGTACCCATGCATAAATATTCATATCTACTAACTTTCTAGTTTGACATAATCTAGATATATGTCCTTTCTTACCATAGTAGTGACATATAGCTATGTGGTTGGTGCTTGGTGCAGCATGATAGATATAATTGTGTGAACCAGTTCTTTGTGGATAGAATGCATAATTGTATGAGACATTTCTTTGTGGTCTTCATGGGTATCTATAATAGAATGCATGATTATGTTTGGTTCTATGTGCATGATATGTTCTGAATGTATGATTGCATGAACTGTTATGCATGTAGGTAGGAGCATAACTGTGAGTATTCTTTTGTCTTGCTACGTGTCTCGTGTTAGGTTGGGTAGAGGTTTGTTCGACCTGTTTACCCAATCTAATCTCTAATCTTTTAGAGGTAGCATATACTTCATCATATTTAGCAGTGAGAGCATCTATTCTACGTGCAACAATGGAATACTTTTTCTTTTCAGATTTGAGTTCTTCCTTAAGTTTAGAATTCTCCTAAGAGCTTCTTTCAAGACTGACAAGTGTCTCGTGGAGGTTAAGATTAAGTCTAGAATTCTCGTCTGAATCGTTAGAGGTGTCCTTTACTTTACTTAGTAGAGATGTTAGCCTTTCTATTTCATTCTGACATTCTTGAACATCTTTCTTAGCATGCTTATACTTATTTCTAAGTTTCCTAAATTCATTAAGAAGATCACTAAAATTATTATCTAGCTCATCAAAAGTAAAATCATCATAAGAATTTTTACCCATTACGTGATCAACTAACGCCATGAAGCATAGGTTTGCTGCTTCTCGAGGATTCTCTTCTTCAGATTCAATAGCTTCACTTTTGTGCCAGATACTAGTGTTTTCATATTTTCGTGATGATGTTCTTCTGGATGAGTGATTGTGGCAATTTACTTCTTTTACGGTTGGACAGTCTTTCTTTATATGTCCTATCTTTTTACAGTTGTAGCATATATTCTCTTCATCACTGTTGTCAGTAGCTTCTTCTTCTTTGATCTCTCAAGTTTTAAAAAGTTTCTGAAGTTCCTAGTGATTAGGGCAACTTTCTCATCTTGAGACTCATCATCGTCGGAGTTATAGTTGGTAACCTTTTTGTGATGTGCCTTAAGAGCAATCGTCTTCTCCTTGGGAGTGGGTTCTTTAAATTCCTTGAGATCCTGCTCGTGAGTCATCAACTTGTCTATAAGCGTCTCGAGGGTCATCGTGGTGAGATTATTCCCTTCTATAATTGCAGTGGCCTTAGGATTCTAATTCTTGGTGAGTCCCCTGAGTACTTTACGAATTTTCTCGTGATTGCTGTACTCCTTGCCAAGTGATAATAGAGAGTTGACGATGTCGAGGAATCTCATAAATATTTAAGTGATTGTCTCATTCTTCTTCATCTTGAATGCTTCATACTCTTGTGTTAGACGACTTATTTTTGATTCCTTCACTTGAGAGGTTCCTTCATGAGTGACCTCAAGAAGTTTCTATACTTTGTGCAAAGTTTTGCAATTGGAGACCCTATTAAATTCTGTTCTGTCTACAACACAGAATAGAGCGTTAATAACTTTAGCATCAAGACTAGCTTATTTTTTTCGGTATCTGTGTACTTATCATAAGGTTTCTCTATAAGGTTGCCATCTACTACTATTCAATGTGGCTTCTTATATCCTTCTACTACTACAGTCCAAAGATCAAAATCAAGTTACTTCAGGTAGAAACTCATACGTGTCTTCCAGTATGTGTAGTTAGTACCATCAAATAGGGGTGACCTATTTATGTACTGGCCTTCACCATTGTTGGCTTGAATAGATCTAACAGTTGTCATAAGTCTCTTAGGATGTTAAGCCAAATATTAAAAGAACTAGCTCTGATACCAATTGAAGGACCGTAATGCAACTCTAGAGGAGAATAAATAGAGTGCAGCAGAATAATCTACCTAATATAAAAATATCAGAATGAAGGCAGTTGCTAACTAACAATGTATATAAAGATAGTGGAATAAAGCAGTAAAGTAGAGAGAGAAAGCAAACACAAACACCAAGATGTATACTGGTTTCTCTCTGAGAGGACTAGTCCAGTCCTGAGAACTCAAGCTCGGAGTTTTATCCACTATAATCATCACCAATAGTGAATCGCAATCTTTGATCCGAAGGTTTGCCACTTCTTTACACTACGAGATTTGATCCAAAGTCTCACAACTTCACAGCTAGAGAGAGAGAGAGAGAGAGAGAGAGAGAGAGAGAGAGAAGAGAGAGAGAGAGAGAGAGAGAAACTGATGGAGACAAGCTCTTTACAACTCTGTAGACTTCTAGACCGAGACCGCACTTGGCACTAGAAAGGCTAGAAAGTTGCTATTGGAGATGAGAAAGTTAAAGCTCAAGGGTGTTCCTCACTATAGGATAAAAGGATTAAGAGAAGATGAGTGAGTAAGAATGTAGAAATCCAATCCTATTTATAGTGTATTGGCAAATAGAATTCGTCCAGAATTCGGATGGGGTTTAATTCAAATCTTTGATCGTTGGGCCAGAAAATCAAGGATATCACTACTGTACTGATTTCATACCAAAATGGTAACCGAGTTTGGTCCGAGTTCGGCATAAATTTTGTCTGAGTTCGGTTTCTAAGTATGGTAGACTTTGGACTTTGGTAGTTAATGTAGCCTGATTTGGTGGATAGGTTCGATGGTTTATTTGAAGAGACTGAGCATCTGGGTATAGGTACTTTGATTTGCTAGTACGACTCAGCTTACATCGATCCTAGACTCAATAAATAAAAGATTATATTTAAAATACATAGTGTAGACGGCATATAATAGCAGTATTGAGTCTTCATATCAATGCATGGTTTAGTTAACTATCAAAATTAAGTTGACTGAGACCGGATGGGACAACAAATCTTTATCGTTGTTGTTGGGATTTTGTGTTTTTAACATTCAAATGAATAGATCCTTTTCGGTCCTTTTTTTTCTTCCAAATTTGTGTAGGTTCCATTAACCAAACATAGAACTCCAAAAAAGTCCTCATTTTTCTAGATCTTTGAAAGCAAACAGCTCCTTGTAGTTGTATTCTTTAGAGCATCATTAGTAAGTCATTCAGAATATAGGAGTTAATTGGATAGAATAGTAAGATCCATTACAAGTTCCAATATAGGTTGAGCTTGAGAATTTTTAGATTCAAAATGTAGAAACTCATTCTACAGAATAGTAAGTTCCAATTTGGAATCTCAATTTCTAGATTTTATATTTTACATAATTTTTTTATATTAATTTTTGACCACACAATCTTTATTACTAAAGGTCATTTTATTATTTTCTACTATTTTTTTACAAATCCAACTCATTCTACATTTTATTTTATTTTATTTTATTTTATTTTACCTCATCATGTAATTTTCAACACCGTCCACTAAGGATGCTCTTACCGATTAGAAGTAACCCGTAAACATAAGTGATGTGTTGATGCGATGCCACTTATTTCTTTGTCGACAATCTCTCTAACACTCCTTTCAATTCCATATCCCAGTTCGATCGGGTCCATCGATCGATCTGACATTCTCTCACCATTACGTATGCGTGGCTGTGGTCTACATGGACGTTAGTTGGTCCGTTCGGTTGTCATTAAGTAAAAGCAACAACTTTTCCTTGTGTGTGCGTTAGATCCAGGCTCTTGCAATATCCCCTATGAATATAGATAGCATCAAGATTTGAAGCCATGGTTCCTTTACCAATCATCTGTACTTTGGTACTACACCTATTGACTGCATGCTGATAGAACTGACCTTGTCACTGGATAATTGTCACAAACAAATCCTACACTGTTACTTGTAATTTCTTTCGGGAACAAGTTTTACACTTATCATAAATCATTTATCATGAAAACCCAAATTTATTGTAGTGTTCGCGCCATACTAGACATAGAATTTGTTACTATTTAGACAATGACAACCAAGTAATATTTTGGAACTACACCTGTAGGATAAATTCGAGTTTGGATTGACAGAAGTAGACTATGATGGCCTATAAGTGTGACTAACTCAAATAATATATATATATACAATTTTTTTTTGTGGACTGGAGTCTACCCTAGCCCTCAGTATAGGTTCGCCTTTGCATGGAACACTCCTTGCATTCCCTTGTGAAAAAAAAAATTGTTGCTAACATGAGCAACATAGAAATTGTAGAATAAAACTTTGATATAGATGGTATTGGAGTCCAGTCTAGATTATGAGTAGTTATTTTAGGTAATATAATTTCTATTTTAGAGTTTCCTATTTTGGGAATCCTAATATGACCTATTGTTGGAGTCCAATTTGAAATATGAGTAGCTATTTTAGGTATAATATAAGTTTTCTATTTAGGAAATCCTATTATGACCTAGAATATAATTTTCTCATCCTATATATATGGGTTGAGGATAGAGGCACAAAGAATATAGCACAAGTTGAAGATTCAGGGTGCTCGTCCATATAAAATCTAAGATAAAGTCCGTGCTTTGCTCTTAGGAGTTCGCCATCCAAGACAGAAAAAAGAAGGAGATCTGATCGAGGAGTTGTCGCCTTCGTTCAGGAAAATTGCTACGGGGTTGGTTAGTGATTTCAATTATAATATTCTATTTTTCTTCTTGAGAGTGGTGAGGGGGTTGAACCTATTATCACAAAGGGTTCAACATTGGTTTTGTCAATTTTGTAGGGGTCATATAAACCTAGTTCTTCTTCCTATGGGTAGCCCTAATGCATGGGTTAGCTCCTAATGCTCAAATACAATAATTAGAACCTAATTAAAGAAGAATTTTAGAATTTTACTTATTGGGAGATGAATTCCTAATGAAAGCTTAATATAACACGATTTGGACACAAATTTCTAGCCAAACTCATTCTTCTCTAATGATCCTTGCAATCCAACTTCATAGTGCTCCTTGATGGTGATTATGGAAGAAATTAAGAATGGTTTGGTAGAATTTCATGAAGGGATGAGTCAATTTGGGGGAAAAACACTAATTATGAAATAATTAGATGAAGATTGAGAGGAGAGAGAATCTCTCCCCTCCTATATTAGGGTCGGCCACTTAACCCTAGGGTTGGGTTGATGCAAAAAGTCTACAATATCCCCATTGGGCTGTCATGATGAAATTAATTAGTAGGAAAGCTTCTCTTCCTAATGAAGGTTAAGTCAAATCCTTAATTAATGAGAATTATTAGCTAATTAGGGTCCAATGTTACTAGTCTAATAAGTTGGTCCAAGTTGTCATGTCAAGTCTATTTAGGCTCACTAAGGTCATGTCCATTAGGTAGTCTAATCCACTAACAAAATAAATAATAAATGCTATATATATATATATATATATATATATATATATATATAAATAACATGTATAATATAATAATAATATAAAATAACAAAAATATTCATATTCTAGAAATATGGTAGTGATAGGTCTATCATCCTTAAAAATAATTTCATCATCGAAATTAAAGACTAAACTTGCACAAGAACACAACAAAACAAGAAGAACAATACCTCAAGGCTCGAAGAGTTAAGGGTATTGCTCGCGCATTTCATCCTCCCTCTCCCAGGTTGACTTATCCGGAGAGTGATGTCTCCATGCGACACGAACCAAAGGAATGATCTGGTTCTGCATCACCTTCTTCTTGCGATCCAGAATCTCCACTGGATGCTTTGGATAGCTGAGAGTCGGACCAACCTCGATCTCCGATTGATCTAGTATGTGACTAGGATCTTTCATGTATTATTTCACATGCGACACACGGAGTACGTCATATATTCCCTCTAGTACAGGCGACAAGTCTAGTCTGTAGGCCACTACACCGACCCTCACAAGAATAACGAAAGATCCGATGTACCTGTTTGCTATTAAAATTGGGATTAATTTAATAACAAACTAAAGAAAGTAAAAAGTGCTCATAGACAGACAATATAAGTACACTTTTTGATTATGGGGGGTGACGATGGAGATTGAGTGCTGCAGTGACTCTTTTACTCTATTGACGGTCTGATACGTGTCACTACCCGATTCTAGAAATAGGGTTTTTTTTATTTGGTAAATTGTGTATTATTTATAATTAATTATATTTATATTTAATTAGTGATTGTATTATTTTTCTATTGATTGTTTTAGGGTTTTGGCTTGTCTGGACCCATGTCAGACCCTAGTGGACCCATGTCCGACCCAACCAACACCCTTGTGAGGCTTATTTTTGGGTTTAGAATAATAATTATATTTTTATTTTAGTTAGTTGGAGTAATTATGAGTTAGTTTGAGTGCTTTTGGAACCCCAAACCCAAGTTGCATGACTTAAGGAGAGGGCATTTTGGTCTTTTCCATCTATGTAACCCTTCTTTACTACACATGGCCGGCCCTATTCCCATTCCCAGACCCGAACACAGCCCCCCCATTCTTCTTCTTCACTTCTTCTTCTTCTTCTTCTCCACTCTCCACTCTCCACATTTTCTTCTTCTTTCCTTCTTCCAACTTCAAGTAAGTTCTTCATTTCTCCTCTTTCTTCTTCTATTCTTCATGGATGTGAACCCTAACCCTACATTTTTTTCTAACCTAGGTGTTTAGAGCCTAGATTTAGTGTGGAGGCTTGATTTGGAGGCTTGGAAGCTTGAGGGTGGTGATTTCAAGAGTTTTGGAGACTTTGGCCTTGGGATTCCAACTCGCAAGAGGTAAATCCTAACTTTTCTCTTACTAATTACTCTAATATAGTGTAATTAATAGTTTAGAACCTTCCTAGACCCTAAGGCTACCCGTAGGAGAAAGTTGGAACTAGTTTGGTTGTGTTTGGAGACTTTGACATTAGGTTTTGTGTCAATTTCGGATAAAATCTGAGATTGGCCCAATTTTGGATGACGCCCTAGGTTAGACGGACCTAGGTAGACATTGTTGGGTGTCTTAAGGGTTAGTACGTGTCTCCGTTCGGACACGTGAAGTCGTGTCGCGGAGAAATGAGCGTTTCGGGCGATTTTGGGATTTTCGTCGTCATAGGTTCTATGTGCATGCGTATTTTTGCCACGGACCTAGAATCGACGAGTTAGCATTTCTCTAGGATCTAGACAGCGTTTAGAACACGTAGGTAAATTTTGGGCCGATTCCGAGTAGGTTTGGTGTGCGTTTCAGGAGGTTTTGTGAACCGCACACCACGTGTTCGTCGAAATGACCGAACGGACATTTCGACTTAGTTTCTTGGTTTTGGGCTTGTGCGCGCGTTGGGTTAGCTTCGGAGAGTGTGTGCTAGAGTTCTCGGGTTGTATTATATATATATGTGTGTGTTTGTGCATGGAGGGGTCGTTGGGCGTGCGTTGGTGGGGTGTTGGGTGTGTTGTGTTGTGTTTTGTGTATATGTGTCTATGTGTGTGTGTATATATATATATATATATATATATATATATATATATATATATATATATATATATATTATATATATATGTGTGTGTGTGTGTGTGTGTGTGTATCTATATGAGTGTGTGTATTTATATATATATATATATATATATATATATATATATATATATATATATATATATATATATATATATACACACCAACATACATACATATATATATACACACAACTATATATAAATATACACACTCACTTACACACTCAAATATATATATATATATATATATATATATATATATTTGAGTGTGTAAGTGAGTGTGTATATTTATATATAGTTGTGTGTATATATATATGTATGTATGTTGGTGTATATATATATATATATATATATATATATATATATATATATATATATATATATATATTTATATATGTATATGTGTGTGTGATTGTGTGTGCGTGTGGTGTGTCGAGGGGGTAGTGAGCTAGGTGGGCAGCAGCAACTAGAAGGAAGGGGGCAGTGGCTTTAGGTAGGAGTGTGCAGTGGCAGAGGCAGCAGGGGAGTGAGAAGCAACTACAGCAGCAGCTAAGGCGGCGAGTAGCGAGAGCTGCGGCAGCAGCAAAGCGCAGCAGCCGCAACAGCCAAGCGCTGCACAGCGGCAGCAGCAGCAGCAGCACACTGTAGTAGCAGCAGCAGCCTGTTGCGTTAGCGCCGCGTGGCGAGGCGCCAGTAGCAGCAGGTAGAGAGAGGTGGAGAGTTTAGATGAGTATGTATGCTTAGATATATATATAGGTAGATATATGTATAAGTTTATATATATATATATATATATATATATATGAGTATGGGTATGTGGGTATATGTGTGTATTTGTGTGTGTGGATATATATACATATAGATATGTAGGTATATATATATATATATATGTGTTTGTATATATATATGGTAGCCTAGATATATACCTAGGTGTATATGTATTTGCATAGATAGTTATCTAGAGGGGTAGTTCGCGAGGGATTAGCGGGATATCTCAATACCTTGAGATATCAAGGTATCTCAATACCTTGAGATACCCAAGGTATTGAGTATCGGAGCAGGGTTTTTGAGTGTTTGTCTAGGTATAAGTTTAGAGTTAGATTTTTATATGTATATGTGTATATAATTACGCGTGCTAGCATAGGTTTTAGCGGGTATAGGCGGGGTGCGTAGCCTAGGTTGAGATATTGGATACCGAGGGTATCCCGGTATCTCAATGAGGCGAGTTTGAAGGTTTACTAGCTTAATGAGCTAGTTTTGACCTAGAATTTTAGGAACACCCTAGTTTGACCTAGTGTTGACCATAATTATCCTCGTTGACTGTAAAAGTCAACATTTGACCTAGTTTTGACCTAGAGTTGACTTTTTGGACCCCAAGTTGACTTTTTGACCCAACTTTTACCGGTTTGACCCGTTCAACCTAGAATACCCCTAGAACCTTATTTTTAGTTGTTTTATATCAGTTTAAATCCATAGAACCCTGTTTTATCTTGCTTTTCGTAATAGATTCTTGCGACGCCAGTTCGGATCTCGATCCTCATCAGTTGCTCAGGACGTCAGGCGAGTACCTACCTCTGATAGTTTCTATTTCATGATAGCGTTTATATCACCTGTTCTAGAACTGTAATACTTGATTATGACACATTGTTACACGAGCTGGTACTAGTGGATCCCGTCATGAGATATTATCCCCCTTACCGTGTTCAGCGGGTACTCTATCACGTATATTTCATTATGTGCTTCGGGTATTGATTCTCATGTGCTATCATGTGCTTCTTGTGCTCTCGCCTTCATGTGCGCGAGTTATTTATCATGTACGTAGCGTGTCATGGTTGGATCCAAAAGTATTAGTGGGGGAGGGGAGTAGGAGTTGGTTATGTGATCAAAGCCAAACAGTATTCATGTGTATGTCGGTTATGCAACTCACGCATAATGGAGTTATCGTAGATTATTCATGTGCAACCTAAGCCGATCACATAACGAACTTGTGCTCAAGGCACTTAGCTAGTATTCCTGTTTTCTCATATGCAGTTACTTCTCTACTACTTGTATTGTTCTCCATTTTATATTGCAGCTACTTTATCTCTCCACCATGTATTTATTTTCCTGTGCATCTTGTATACTTTTCTATTGCTACACCTTACCATGTATTTGGAGTTGCTTTCAGAGTTATGTACTTTGCTCCAGTCCTGACTGGGCATATTTTTTCCAGAGGATCCTGAAAATTTTTGCCCGATATTCTACGGGCCGGGCGTCGAGGAGTGTTGTGACCCGGAGATTGAGGAGGAGCCCGTCGAGGAGACGCTGTTAGCACCCTAGTTAGCTAGGTGAGTTTTACTGGGTTGTTTCCAGTTGATATTCTGGATGACTGTATTATTACTTTGTCGCTTCTGTGATGTTGTAGACTTTAGACTTGGACTGTATATTTAGATATTATACTTGCTCTTCGTTTCTTTGTTTCTTTGTGATATCTTATCGTGCTTTTACTCTTCCCCTAGTTATTGTGATTGAGTCACATATATATATTGCGTGGTTGCCCTCCTTTTGGAGAGGTTATATTGGCAGGTTTTGTGAGTTATAGATTGTTGACCTAGAACGGACCTTTATAGCGTTCTACTGCCGATTCTGCGGTGTAGGCTGGACGTACCCACGGCTCATGCCCGATTTTTCGGGTACGGGTCGTGACAATACGGGAGCGAGGAATCTCTTCTCTGTTCACTCTCTTGTGCCTGTTGCTCGCCTGGGGGTGGTCTGGTCTTTTTGAAGCAGAAAAAAGTCAGCCCTTAGAATGTCCAAGTTTCTTCTATTTGTAGCCATCGTGTTGATGGATCATAGGTGCCGCATATGCCTCTGTTTGGTGGCCTCATAAAGCTCCTTCAATAGAATACGTTTGCAACTGTAGTCGCATGCCATGGAAAGATTATCACATGATCTTGGTTGAGATATGCTGTTACAGAGATCTCGGGTTTGTTTTCAACCCGTTGTGTGCCTGACTTGGTCAGCTGGACACGTAGTCAGCACTGATCATGCGATAAATCTTCTTCAGTTGTACTAGAAAAGATCCTGTGAACCAAGAGCCGCATAACATCATGGTCGCATAGCATTGTGGCTTCACACTGGCTCTTAGTTTGGCCTTGGTCGGATAGATACTCTGGCCGTATGGCATTATGTCTACATACGTGCTCTCGTCTAGCCATGGTCGGATAGACCCTCTGGCCGCATGATGGCGATGCCGCATGGGTCTTGTGGCCGCATACATGCTCTGGTTTGGCCTTGGTCGGATGGACACTCTGGCCGCATGATGGCGAGGCCGCATGGGGATTGTAGCCGCATGTGTGCTCTCATTTGGCCTTGGTCGGATGGATACTCTAGCCACATGTTGACGAGGCCGCATGGGTCTTGTAGCCGCATACGTGCTCTCGTTTGACCTTGGTCGGATGGATACTCTGGCCGCTTTATGGCGAGGCCGCATGGGTCTTGTAGCCGCATACGTTTTCTCGTTTGCCCTTGGTATGATGGACACTCTGGTCGCATGTTGACGAGGCCGCATGGGTCTTGTAGCCGCATATGTGCTCTCTTTGGCCTTGGTCGAATGGACACTTTGGCCGTATATTGACGAGACCGCATAGGTCTTATAGCCGCATATGTGCTCTCGTTTGGCCTTGATCGGATGGACACTCTGGCAGCATGATGGCGAGGCCACATGGGGCTTGTAGCTGCATACGTGCTCTCGTTTGGCCTTGGTCGGATGGATACTCTAGCCGCATGTTGACAAGGCCGCATGGGTATTGTAGCAGCATATGTGCTCTCGTTTGGCCTTGGTCGGATGGACACTCTGGCCTCATGATGTCGAGCTGCATGGGTCTTATAGTTGCATACGTGCTCTCGTTTGGCCTTGGTCGGATGGACACTCTGGCCGCATGTTGGCGAGGCCGCATAGGTAAGAAAATGAGGCTTGGTGCGTCTGTCGAGGCTATTAATGCATGATGTGACTTCTGTCTTTTTTTATGCCGCCCCTTTCACGAATCTCGAAGCGCTCAGAACTTTATGTTAGTTATCGGAGACTGTGTCGAGGGCTTTGTATGCGGCATTTTACTCTGAGGCTGTCCAAGCCACATTAAGGTTGTTTATGCTCTTATGCGGCTCCAAGGGGCATGAGCTTTATGCGACTCCAAGGGGCATGAGCTCTATGCGGCTCCAAGGGTCATAAGTTTTATGCGGCCTGCAGAATTTTTATGCTTCTATAAGACCCCCTTCAAAGTTTTCAAAATGACAAGTTTGGAATACTTCAAATAAGAAGCATGGCCGAGCACTTTTGGCGGCATATGAAGGGCATATCGTATAGTATCGTTACCGCATAGAGGGCTTTGACGTGCTGTCCGATCATTTAATAAGGATATTTGACTGGATTTTCTCAGGATTTGGGATCTATCTCTTGATGCGAGACTCGAGGAATCAGTTTTTGAGGAGCTTAAAGGGGATCACGCGGATCGATGCATTAGATCTATTCATATAACTATTTTGGTTCACTTTCTCGATCTCTTCCCATGACTTTTGAAACCTATAAATATGCGGCTAGGAGGAGAGAGAGAGAGAGAGAGAGAGAGAGAACTTTATTCTCTCTGCTTCATTTCCTCTTCTTTGTAAAGGATGCTGACGGCTGTAACTCTCCTTGCTGAAAAATTTGTCAGGGGCGGTCTTTGTAACGACCCATTCCACTCAAGTGGACTGCCGATTCAAACGACAAAAGTGCAACATCCCGACCCATTTTGCTTCAGCGAGAATACTCATTTGTACGCACCATGACTCACAAGATGGCCGAGAAATCCTAACCTAAAGGGAAGGGCCCATTCATTATGGAAACCGTGTTTCCCAACAGCACATACCGGCTAGGGAAACCCAGTGGTGACTTTCTCATGATGCCTATCAACAGCAAGTTCCTTAAAAAGTATTATGTCTAAACTAGACTTGTACTCTCCTCATCCTCCGCGGGATAACCCAGATGTATAAATTAACTCTTGCTTCTTCATCCCCGACAAGTGCCCATGTGCAGCATTCTCTCATTCTTTATAAATTCTCGTAAAATCCACCATCTGTATCCTGGAACCCTGGATACGCAACGGATGATGAGTCCCTAAAATCTCCCCAGCAAAGCAATCCTCAGGTCTATCCTCATTTTTAGATAGACCACACTCAGCGAATCACTCCTCAGTGAGTTTTTCGGACATTGGTTTACGTCCATATCACCTCTGAACTGTTGTTCTGACATTTCTCCCCGGCTGAGTTTGCCATGTCCAAGTGACCTCTGAGCAAACCTTCCGGGTTTGGATATCGATCATCTCGTCCATATTACCTCTTATATTAATTTTTATCTCCACTTATCATCCGTACTCACCAAGGTACGCTAGCGGTGCTAAATCTACAAAAACTGCCACGTCCATGTTACCTATGGCAGGGCTTATCTCAAACATATTACTTGCACTAATATGCAAAAAAAGATAATGGGTCCACAAAACCTATCACGTCTATATAACCTCTGATAGGGATTTTTTTTGCACTCAACGTGTACATCAAATAATAAGTCCACCAAAAGTCTCATAGTGGGATGTTCTCAATCCAAAGAAAATAGCCACATCCATATTACCTCTAGCTCGTTTCCTTCCACCAAAAATATCGTGATCATACCTAAACTCTTGGTACAACTATTGGATATTGTTTAACGTCCATACTTCCTCTGAACTAGTTTTCTTTTCTCCAGCAGAGAAAAAGCTAGTTCAAGTCCACATTTCCTTTGAACTACGTCTCTACATTATCCCCACAGAATTATATCTTACCATATCCATATTACCTCTGAGTAAGATATTTTCAGAACTTTTCCATGTCCATATTATCTCTGAGTAATGTTTTGCTTTTTAACTTTCTACTATCACATTCGCATAACCCCTGATAGTACTAGTCATTTCAGTTTATTATCCGTACTTAAGGTACGCCATGGATAATAAGTCCACAATCCAAGAGTTTGCCATGTCCACATTACCTCTGAGCAAACTTCCTAGCCTTGACCATCGATTATTACCTCTGATATCGGTTGTAATTTTCACTTACCACCCGTACTCACCAAGGTACGCCAGCGATGCTAAGTCAATAAAAACTGCCACGTCCATGTTACCTCTGGCAGGGCTTATCTCAAACCTATTACTTGTACTACATGCGCAAAAAGGTAATGGGTCCACAAAACCTATCACGTCCGTATTACCTCTGATAGGGATTATTTTTTAATTTATTATTTGTACTTGACGTGCACAACAAATAATAAATCCACCCTAAAAAAAATTCTCTACTAGGGTTTGTCATGTCCTTCGCACCTCTGAGCAAACCTTTCGGGTTGGTTATCGATCATCACGTCCACAGGACCCTTGATATCGATCACCGTCTAAACTTATCACCCATGCTTAAATTTAGGCACACCAACAATGTTAAGTCCACAAAACCTATCGTGACCCTAATAACACTAATAGGGTTTCATCTCAAACTTTTTACTTGTACTCTCGTGGGCAAAAAGTAATAAGTCCTCCAAAAATTCCCCAGTGGGATGTCCTCAGGACCTTACCTACCTCTAGGTATGGCCATTGATCAGCTCACGTCTACGTCACCTCTGAGCTATCATCCTCCCCTAAGAGTCTGTCATATCCAAGTGACCTCTGAGCAAACCTCTCCCAGCAACTTATCACCTGCCCTTAAACTTAAGTGCGCCAACGGTGTTAAGTCCACCAAACTTGCCACGACCATACCACCTCTGCCAAGGCATATTTCGAACTCATTACTTGCACCCTAGTGCATAAAAAGTAATAAGTCCACCGAAGATCCCTCAGCAGAACATCCTTAAAAAGCCACGGTATTATATTATGTTCATATTTACCTCTAGTACGATACCTAAAGCTAATACAAATGAATAGCAAAACAGATAAGATAACCTTTTTTCTCTCTCTGTAAAGAGAGATTAAAAAAAAAATACATTTCAGGGGATTATCAAGATCCCAAGTCCAAAGGCAAAATGAAGATACAAAAAAGCAAAAGAAAATTACGGGTGCTATGAGTCAGAGCATAACTCGGCTATTCGCTCATGGAAACGAGCAATATGGCCGTCTAGGCACCTCCGAGCATGGCGCTCAACTTTTTGGGCCATAACCTCCGGATCCTCGTAGCACGCATAAGACTCGTGTCTGTCCAATAGTTGTTGCACCAGAACTTCAACGCCAGCCGTGTTCTGCGTTGTTTGGCTCGCCTCAGTATGGATGGCCTCCTCCTCCTGCTGGGACTCCCGCAGCCTATTTTTTGTTGCATAAAGCTCAATCTAGAGCCGTATAATCTGCTTGGTCAGGTCCTTTTTTTGAGAGAAGCACTCCTCTCTTAGATCGTCCAGCCGGACATGCCACTCGCGTAAAATTCGGAGATCGCGCTGCAGGCACTCCATGGACGAAGCAAAGAAGGCCATCTCTGTCTCCACCTTCTTTGAGAACTCGTTATATTCATGGGAGATCAGTATTTCCATGTCTACCGACTGATACTGCTGCAGCTCTGTTAAGCATTTCCCTACCTCCTGCAGTTTATGGCCCAGAAAGTTGGCTATCTACTCTAAGCCAAGGATACCCCTCAGAGAATGGACCTTGCCCTCAGTAAAGTGCCTTGCCCAGGCAAAATATTTATTTCTCTCCAATACACCCTCAATCCCCTACTTCAAGAACATGTGGAAGCTCCGGATAAAAAATTTGACAGTCTCATCAAGCTCTTCCAGTATAGCCGGAGTCAAGGGCGACAGGATTCAAGAAGTGGCCACAGGCGCAGCAGGCGGCACAACAGTGCTCAAAAACCTCGAAGGCAAAATAATAGTAGAGGAGCAACCAGCAGTCCTGTCTGCGAGCCAATCTTTCATGGACGCCCGAATAGCCTGGATGCCCGGTAGCTGAGATGCAGAGGCCAGAGTATTACCAAGACTGGGAACAGTAGGGCGACTCACCAAATCGGCTCCCTCCAGTGCACCATCCCTAGATTGATTCACCACGACTTTGGAAGGTGACACAATTACCTTAAGAGGGAGAACAACCTTATCACGAAGGTTCACTACCCCACTATTCGTAGAGGCTTCAACCACGAAGACCCCGACAACAACAACTGGAGGAACAGTCACTCCACCAGAAGAACCCATAACGTCTGAGGGGTCCTGGATAGACCGCGTAAGGTGCCCTCCGCCTCCAGAGAAGCGGGAGAAAGATCCAGACCTCCTCCGAACAAGCCCACCACCTTGTTCTTCTTCGACATCTTTCTCAACGACCATATCCATAGTTTGCAAGGTAAAGATAGGGTCTGCGGAACAAGAGCAACCGGTAATCAGCTTTACTAGAAGAATCGAGAGTTGAAGCCAGAAAATCTGACCTCCCGTCAAGTTATAAAATGATGTACCAGAGGAAGGCGGTGTAGGTTGTGACATGTCCAGCGATATCATAGCCGTCTCCATGGCTTCTATGACGTCCACAGATATGTACTTCAAAGGGGTATAAGGCTGCTCTATCGAAACTGTATCCACGTACCGGGGCCCCAAAGCCTCAGATGCTGGTTCTAAGACACCTACATCGAACTCCAAGGGAGATCCCTCTTCCGATTTGGCATAGGAAACCACAAAAGCGATTCCCGTCGGGGACGGCCCAGTTTCTCCTGTGTCTACAATTGTCCAAATAGACTAGAAGAGAGATAGTTATAAAGAGGACCTGGAAGAATCAAAGTAAGAGGATTTACGGATACCGCCACATCATCTAAATATGGTCATACTTCAGGAACCATTAGTGCAAGGGGTCCTACCTCTCCGCTTGCTGTCCCCTCCACAAGGGGCTTGGTCTTCGTCGTCGGTCCCATCTCCGGGACCATATCGGTCCTCGCCTTCTTGGAGTAGCGAGCATGCTGGGTCCCAGCCTTCAGTTTGCAATCGGAGGATTATCAGAAGGAGACGTCGTCTCTCCTTCACCGGTTGATGTGTCCAACTCCACAAGCAGGGGCCTAGCAACCCCCTTACCCTTCTTGGGCGTTCTGCGGCCTTTACCTCGGGAGGCATAAACAGGGTGCCCTCGATATAACTCCTCTCCGGGTCAAAGTTAGGCAACGGGACGTTGGTCGTACAATAATACTTGGCCGCGGTATATAGTATTCTTGGCACGACCCCGGTTGTTAGCAATTAGAACAGAACTTTGGTGCCAGTTGCACTATAGTAACTCCAGGCCCTGGCTCCATCAAGCAAGCTCATATTGTACCCGAGGGAAGCACTCGGGTGGCCCAATAAGAGCTGAGCATAACCAAATTGACGGAAGAACCGAATAGGCAAGTAGGGCTCCACGAATACGGCAACCTTATTCTGGTACACCAGGTGGGAGGGACGGATGGCTTGGAGCCAGCAAAAGAGCCTGTCAGACAGACTTTGAGGCCCATCATCATAGTAAAGGATATTTCGTTCATCGTCGGTAAACTCTAGCTCTTATATGAAGAAGGTCCAGCTATTCATGAAGGAGAACTCCCTCCTACCAGCAGGGACGGTATCGCATCTCCACTTTATCAGCCGATACTTACGGATCAGGGTGTCAGCATCCACCATATTATCGTCAATCCTGGGGCTCATCAATGACCTATGATGTAAGAGCATCCACCCCTATCAAGTAATGGTAGGGAAGCTCAATTCGGTTGAAGTGACCTCTACCAGGGTGATCTTCGAACTTCGCAGCAAAGGTATGGAGGTTGCGATGGATGCAGCACACCATAGCAGGTATGAGGGCCAGCTTGTAGCCGAAGGCCAACTTCAAAGCTAGAAAAATAAGGGTACAACGGATCCGCTCTGTCGTACCAGACCCGTCCGGGACTATGCAATTGCGCAACCAGAGCATCACATACCCCGCCAACACGGCCTTCGAGGATAACTTGTTGGTATCCATATAAAAGTAACTGAGCTCCTCCTCAAGGCCACTCAACTCAGCAACGGGTTCATCCTCCTCCTCCGAGGAACCTCCGGCTTCCTCATCCTCAGGGGCCAGTTCCCTCTGCTCCCGGATGGAATCAGCTACTTCTTGCTTAGACCGCGGTGCACAAACG